>JAOVVF010000001.1:10858891-10881184 GCA_028565595.1 Duopalatinus emarginatus
GTGTGTGTGTGTGTGTGTGTGTGAGAGAGAGAGAGAGAGAGAGAGAGAGAGATGTGCTGGGGGTGGGGGTGGTCAAGAGATCTTTTCACCACATGTAACACTGGTTATGTCTTTGTTGTTTTCTAGTGAGTAAATGTCTAAATATACAAAGTAAGCACATTTTTCTATTTATAACATACCAAACAACATCTTTCTTTCTTGCCTATTAGTGGAAGATCAAACTTACAATTAAGTGGGTTTTTTTATAGGTCAACACATTGTTCCAGATGCTAAAGAGAGATATTCAGCACCTGTCAATGATGCACATATGGCACAAAAGAGATTCATGCAGAATATCTACACATGCTGTTGGCTTTAGTTAAAATGCCACATGCCACATCCTAAACTAAAATTAAATCCTGTGGTATTGTGTGTATTAAAGAGATGGGAAGAGACAAAAGTTGCACAAAAGGATATCAGACAAATGATGTCTTCAGAGAAAAGCACTCAGCTTGAAAGACTGATAAATGAGTAATGAGACTGCTAAATGAAGACTGGATGAATATGTAGCTATTAAGGGTATTGGATAAAAAAGATCAGTGACTGAATAATTTGTGGTTTAGGGTAAATGGAATTAAATTAACATGTCACTTTATAAGAATATGCCAATGCCAACATGCAACATTTTTTAAAAAAAGTTACCAAATAAATTCTGTTGAACTCAGTGATAAATAGAGAATATAGAGAATGTAATAAATGTAATATTATACATTGTATACAAGAGTCGTTTGATAACTGGTACAACTATAACACTATTAAATTTGTGTAAAATCAGTAAAATAAAACGTACCACAGTTTATTTTCATTGTCATACATTGCCAATACATATTATTCACCTCTATAATTAGTAGCTATGTTTTTTGATGCAGTGACTTTATTAATTCCCAAAGCAGTCAGAAATATTAAATTAACTTCTGCTATGCAGGTTATTGTATTCCTTAGGATGTTCTATTAATTAAACATCCAGCTAGATAGTTTTAGGATTTAATAAATGCTGACAGTATAGCCAATAGGTCAGTGTTGTAGTTAAAGTGTCACTGATATGTTGACTATGACTCATTACAGGCTACTGCACTGCCTTAAATTGAGCTACAATGCACTGGGGTTCATGTGATCAGACAGTGGAAGTGAAGGTCCTTTCTCAGGAAAGGTCAAGAAGTGATACTGGTATAAATCTTGGCCGTTGTCACTGTTGTCTCTCATTTGCATTTATTATAGAGTAGGAATACCTCAGTAGTTTAAGTCTGAGTCTGTTTCTCATTGCCCTGGTTGTAAAAGTTGCTTATTGCTTTTTCTCTGATGATCTTGTGAGCTGCTTTCCGAAATAATTTCTGAATCGTGAGTTTCTGTTTCAGAATTGTTTTTCCACTCGCCTGCCAGGAGTTTTTCTGTTTGTGTCAGTGTGTAATATTTACTTTTCCTATCAATTATTTGTACCATTTCTTTTCTTTTATTGATTTTCTTTTACTGCCACAGCGTTGTATTTTATTTTTTATTTTTGTAGAACTATGTTTTTATCTAATATGAATGAAATCATCTGCTATCGATGAAGGTATGTAACTTTCACAATGACAAACATTCAGGTTGTTTACTGTGTTGAGTGCAGGATATTTAGTCATTCCTCCTGTGTGTTCACACTGGAGATAATGATATACGCCTTCATCACTGATAGGTTACTGAGAGCAACATTGTAGAGGTGTGTGAATAGTTAAAGGCGATGTGCGATGCTATAATATGCTCTGGCCATATCTCAGTGCAACATGGCAATGTAGCAGGTTATTACAGCAGGTTCCATCACAGATTGGAACATGTTGTTAAAGATAAGGGAACAGCTGTCTTCTGGTTCAGGTCTTATTTGACTTATTATTGACAGTAAATAGATGTAAATGGTGACTTCTCTACATATACTAAGGTAAAGTTATGTGTTTCACCAGGTTCTGTTTTAGCTCCACTGTTTTCTTTTTTTTTCGTTATGTATGCTACCTTTGTGCGAAATTATCTGTAAAAACAGAATCAGCTTCCACTGTTATTCTGAGGTGAGAGACACCAGCTTAGTGAAGTTCAGCAATGTATAAAGGATATTAGAGACTGGGTGCTGTGAAAGTTTACATTTACTAAATTCTGATAAAACAGACGTATTGGCATTAGGACCACAGGTAGTTAGAAGTAAACTTTTTGATTACATAGTAACTCTGGATGGTCATGTACAGCTGTTAAAGACCTTGGTGTGATTATTGACTCTGGTCTTTCATTTGAAGCTGATGTAATAATATCACTAGGATAACTTTCATTCATCTTAGAAATTACTAAGAAATATAACGCCACTACATAATGCAAAAAAAAAAAAAAAATCATGCTTTTTAACCTGTGGGTTGAACTATTGTAATGCTCTGCTGTCTGGATATTTCAGTATGTGTATAAACAAGCTCATGTTAGTCCAGAATGCAACAGCAAGAATCCTTACTAGAACCAGAAAATATGAACATATCACCACTATCCTGTCCTGACTGCATTGGCTCCCTGTCAAATGCTACATTGATTATACAATACTATTATTGACCTATAGAACAGTAAATGATCTTGTGTAAATCTGTCACCCAAACAAAAACGGGTTCCCTTTTGATTCTTCCTATTGTCATCTCAAGTTTTTCCTTGCTACATTAGACTCCACAGTATGCTCATCAGGAATCAAATTAAAAAACGTAAAATCCAGATTTAATTTTTTTTTTTGGGACAATGTCTATTGTTTAAAGTGCTACATATATATATATATATATATATATGTATGTATGTATGTATGTATATATATGTATATATATATATATATATATATAGGTTTAATTGAATTGTATATTTCTTTATACAAGGTCATAACCTAAATGTCAGTGTTTATACTTCTCTCTTTTGAAGGTTGTTACAGGGGGAAACTAATGCTCCTTGAACTGATATGAGTTCATCAATTTGCTCAACACCCAGTCGAGAAGTGCAGAATAATTATAGCCCAATGAACCATTGTAGATTAATGTTAAATGTCAGAGTGTAGTACTGACAAAGAAACATTAAATTCAGAGTTATTGCTATAACTCAGTGTGATGTGTGTAGTATAAACAGGGTTTAGTGAATAGTATACAGGGGGATGGGCAAGGCATCCTTGCTGGGACTAAGGGAGCTTCTATGAAATATTTATTTTAGCACGAGATGATATCTACCAGTTGTTTTGCCGATGAATGCTCAAAATCGTCTCTGATTACTCTGTTGAAGTGTTTTTATAAAGAGTCCTTGTTAATCTTTCTAAATCCTGCATGTCACTATTTATTAGATCTATAAATTATCTATTCATAAAAGGAAATATGAAGTATTAATTAACATGCTTTCTGATTTTTATGAATAAGTATAAACTGTGATGGAATGGTGGTGAAGTGGGTGGTTTTGGAACCGCACATCTCCCCACATTGAGCTCAGGTGACTGTGCGGTGTTCCTGCATGTTCTTCCCGTGTTGGTGTTGGTTTCCTCTGGATGAGTGTGTGTGTGTTTGTGTTTATTGGAATCCCTCCAAACGCTAATTTTTTAAGCTAAATTGATGAATGTTAATGTCTAACTACAAGCCAGTGTTGTTTAACTTTCAGTTTTTTATTTGTTATACAAAAAACCCTTGGCCCTGAGATCTTTTTGGCTAAACAGATTCTGCCGATTCGTTCCCTGGAAAAAAATGCATTACTTAAGACAGAATTAAACCTCCACACACAAGGTGAGAGACTGGTGTGTTATTATCCTAACTGAGACATGGCTAAATTCTACAATTGTCGATAGCAGCGTTAGTGTGTATGGGCTAAAAGATTTCTGTGCGGACAGAAGCCACGTTCTCAGTTTGTTTTGATGTCAACAAAAATCACTAAAATTCACTAAAATTGCTACTGTTCACAAGATATAGAGTTCCTGATGCCAAAGTCCCATCCATTCTGATGGCCAAGGAAATTCACAGTCATTACAGCTATTTACAATTTCACAGTGCTGCACAGATGTACATGCACAGATGCACATTCCATACAGTACCAGTCTGTAAATACCATAATGCAAAATGTCAACCTGGATGGTATCAACTCAGACATTTATCAGGTCAGACTACCACATTACTAAAAACATGTGGACTTTGCAACCAGGGGAGAAAACACACTAAGGCTGGGTTTACACAAACATCAAGCAGGCATTCAGGGCAGTTATTACGGCCCTATAGCACTTACCCCAGTCATGATAAAGTGATAAAGGCTGGTAAAAGACCACATAACCTCCAGAGCCCCTGCAATGCTCAGCCAAATATAGTTTGCATTCCGCTCTAACTGCTTAACTGATGATGCTACATCAGCAGCACTTAACCTGAGCATTGCCCATTTGGAGTATAGGAACCCCTACACCTGATGCTGTTCATTTACCTCAGCTCTACCCTCAATACAGTCAGCTCAAAACATCTCATCTTCATGAACACTGGAGTAGGGCTGTGATTACCGACGACCTCACATGGACTGCACACACTCCACCTCCCTTGTCAACAGGGCAGAGCAGCGCCTTCACTTCTGGCGCCAGTCGTGGAAAATCAACCTCCCACCTTCCGTGCTCACTTTTTACAGAGGCACTATAGAGCACATCCTGACCAGCAGCCTTACATTCTGGTATGGCAGCTGCATCGCCTCAAACCAGAAGTCCTTTCAGAGTGGTAAGGATGGCACAACCCTACTCCCATCCATACAAGAACCTTACCTGTCACACAGCCTCAGCAGAGTCAGCAAGACAGTCAGAGACCCCGCGCACCCTGCCTAAGGACTGTTCAGCCTTCTGCCCTCTGCCAAACGCTACCGCAGCATGTGGTGCAGGACTGCCAGACTCAACAAGGGCTTCTTCACACAGGCCATCAGACTACTCAGTGTGCTCTTAACAACACACACTACAAGCTGGCCCATCAGGACTCTTGAACACATGCACAAAAGTGTTTTAAAGACACACACAGACTAAGCATAAACACTCAGACCACATATCTTCTGGTACATGCCGTTAGAATATTCTAATTCTCTAATACTCTAATACTCTCCCAACAACACACAAAAAATCATGCTGGCCCTTAAGGAATATTGAATTTCCGAACATATACACACAGACTGACTGATCATATTTATTGGAACACATCTTTGTAAATTCACCTATTCTTTGTGCAATAATTCATTATTCTCATCACTTGAGTATTTTCCCATCATTTCCTTCCTGCAACAATAATTACCACCAGTGTGCAAAAGATGCAATATTCTTTCTATAGTATAGTGACAATGATTTTGGCGCAAGTGTTTCATTCCCGGGAATAATAAGCATGTCTCCAGGTGTTTTGCAAAGGGGATTTTAATATTCAGTGTTTCTTAATCTTACGCCAGGATGTCTTTGTCACCAGAGTCTCCCATGTCTCTTCAGGGAATAATAGATGTTAACCTGCCAATGTTTCTGTGCATGTCTTGACATGTGTTTTAAGAGGATTACTGTATGGAGGGATCACCGACTCTTTTTCCTCTAGCCAACCCCCAACTCTCTTTAGCAGTTTGCCACTAACTCTCAGAGGCATGTTTGGGGAAAGAGATTGTCACTTGTGTTTACATACCGAACAAGTGTCCGTTGATTCCTACTGGGAGGTGATCTCATCATCAGTTCCAGCATCAAGTATCACTTTGTAATAGAGTAGCTGAAAAGCTGAAAATATTGGCGTATGAATAGTACACTTGCACAAATTAATTTTAATTGCAAGCGTTAAAACATTATGAACAAATGAAATGATTTGAAACAAATGTTTGGTCTAAACTACAGATGGCTTTTCTCTGTTGCGTAATTACTTATGCAGGACTACTTTGTGGTCTTGCTGTCCAGCTGCCTTACTCTATTGTCCCCTGAAACATTGTCATGTGTGAATGAATGTGTGTGTGCATTTGTGTTAAAAAAAGGGGGTGCATGGCGGGAAACCAAGGCTTCCCCTGAACGGTCCAGACTTCTGCAGGCTATATGGGAGTCTGGCCAGCAATTAACTGATGCAACGACATGACCTCCTGTTGATAGGGAGGCTGAACCCACACACCCCAGAGGAGAGGATGAATAGACCTGCATGTGGCGGCCATTCTGTGACTGACATGCAGGGAAGTGCTATTGTTATTGTTAATGCAGTTCTCAGGTTCAACTGTTTACTTGGCATGAGTGTAAAATAGGTTTAAAGAGTGACCACATCAGACATCAAGACAGCAGTTAGTTTACTGACTGACAGATTACTAACTGCCCAGCGTCTGTTCTGAGACTATTCACATATGTTTCCTTATAATTACTGCAGGGTCTGTATGGCACATATATAATTAATATATTGATAGAATGATTATGTTCTAGCAAAGGGGTTGCCGCTACCACAAGGGTTGCCAGATTTCAGTAAAAAAAAATACTAAACGTTAAACATTGACATTATAATTTAACCTTAGCGAATGTAGCTCTGCTAGACTCATTTCCTGTTTTCATTTTTGTTTTACCTTAATTATGTTGTATCCCCTCTGTGTTTACTTTCAAGTAACTCAAAAACTGTATTGAATTAGATGTTGTAATCAGGCCATGCTGACATTTTACCTTTCCAGCACCCCCTGTTATATTGGATCCTCATTCAATTTCCAACCTGATATGTTCCCATAATACTTGAAGGTGGAGTGCCTGGGGCTTATCACAAAGATGCTTGGACATTCATAGTCCTGCTGTTTATATTGGTCTCAGCTCTTTCTGTGTAAGGCGTGTGTGACATCTGCTCTTGTAAATGGATAACCTGATCTTAACTTCTAACCTCATTTTTTATCCAAAGGTTACATTAATTATTACATGGATTGATTTCTGTTTGTGATGTTCTTGACAGTTGTTAAGCTCTAGTTGGTATGTAAGGATAATACACAGGCTTGCACGCTTTAAAAAGAAATAAATAAGTAAAATTATTATAAAAAGTATTATAGCATTCTGCTTTTAGCTAGCCAAAGTAATTGATTTGCAGTTTTGGCTTGATCATTTTCACTGTCTGGCATTTCTTAAAAATATACAATTGAAGTTATTCCACAAATGAACTGAAATAAGATAATACAAAGGGATGAATAAAGGGTGATGATGGAGGACAGACCAATATGACTGAATCTAGTGTGCCTGCGGCAGCAGCTGGTCTCGACTGCTACCATTAATCTGACCCTTAGACCACTCTCCTTCTCTCAGTGCAAAAGCACATGGGCCTAAGATCAATTTAGAAAGGACGAGAGACAGAGACAGAATAGAGAGTGTGGAACTGACAGCAAGTAGACCAGCTGTCACAAATTCAAAGGCTCCTTTTTTATTCTTAATCCTAAGACTTAATGGCTCTTTGTGTGTACGTGGTTGAATTTGGTATCATACAGCCTTGCTAATAGGCTTGTTAGCTTTATTTAAATATGCTTTTACAAACTGTTTGAACTATTATGTAGTGTATTATGCAATGTTTGAACTGTGCATTGTTGTCTTTAAATTACCCAGGGCACAGACAAGGCATATATATAAAGCATGTCATCTGATTGCTCTTTATTGTGCCACATGGTCAGTATTGGTGTTTAAAGGCAGGTGGGTTTAGAAAAAAAAACAGGCTGGGTTATATTATTGTTGTGCTTTCTTTAACTGACGGATTTTAATCTTTGAGCACACACTAATATAAGCAATTTTAAAGTGTCTAAGGTCACCATGATTTGATAGGTGAAACACATAGTGCTATTTTCCTATGTTTGTTGTACTGGCTTTAGATCTGGTGACTGTGAAAGTGATAGCATATGATTTACATCATTTTTATACCCATTAAACAATTCAAGGAACCATTGTTGCCTGTGAATAGAAACATTACTATTCTGGGAAAAGAACAATCAGAATCACTGTATTTGATTTGTAGTGGCCCTGTTCTACATATAAAATCTTTTACATAGAACATTTAAGGTTCCTCCTCAGAGAGACTTGCCACATACCTTTGTGAGCTTCTACAGGTCTAGAAATTATTGGCACCATTCATAAAAATATTATAAACGTTAGCATGATACACAAACATTTGAATGTTCTAACTAGGAGAATACTTTGAAGTGCCTGGAAAACTGATACACCAGTCTAATACTTGATGGGTCCCCCACTGAGCATGGACTTGCAGAAATATTCTGTAGGCAGTGAATGTTTAACTTCCCTATTTCTGTTTCATGACATTCCAGATATGTTCGGGGATCTAATTTGGGGATCTGGTGACTTAGGTGGGAATGGTAAAACCACAAACTCAGATGAGTGTTCCTCTAACTTGTTCCTCTATTTTGGTGTCTGTAGACGTGTGTAGTGGTGCATTGTCCTGTTAGAAGAGAACAAACCCATCAGAATGAATACAGGACATGAACAGGTGTAACAGTCAGAAAGCAATCAAACACATATTGTTCACATATTGTAGAAACGTGTTCTGTACCAGTTTGTCTGGCAATTCAGTGTATAATTGACTGTATTCTATCAAAAATGATTCTCATTATACCTACCTTAGATAGACATTGTATAAAATATGAAATCAAATATACTTTCAAACTAAAGCCTGATTGATATAGGGTTTTAAAGAGCAATACTGATTTTGTTATTTGTAGATTTAATAAAAATCTGCAATTTTTCTCCAGAAACACATTTGTAATTTAAGTCCTAACCAAAGTCCTAAGCAAAATGAAAAGAACATAATGCAGCTTAAAAATACATTTGTTTCATTGTCATACAAAAGAAGGACAAAATATATGAAGGTTTTTATATTATATAAATTAAGTATTTTGTGTAATTCTTATCAACTTACTTATCAACAGCCAACAATTTTTAGAGCTGTTATCATGAAACTAGTCAATTTTGCTCTGTAGCTATTACACAACATAGCTATTACACATTTTAAAGTGACACTGGGTTGTTCAAGCTTATAGAATTTGGACAGATGCAAATTGGAACTGGTCCAGTAAAGTTTCCCAATCATTTCCCGCTCTGTTTCAGTCATCTCCTGCCCACTGTAGCTTTAGATTCCTGTTCTTGGCTCACAAGAGTTTATATAAGTTTTTGCTTATTAAAGCAGAGCATTACATATGGATGTCACTGTACATTCTAACAGTGTAGGGGTCATTGACAGCCAGAGCTATCCCAAATATCTTGCTCTCTAATGACTTGTCTATTAACTGGAATTTGTGCTGCATCCTGTTTGTCTCTGCTCTTTTCCAGGAGGCCTTGTGCTCTGATAATGTGTTTTCTCGTTTGGGGTTTAGTGTATTTGCTCTGCATAATAGAAGCTGTCTCTATCTTTGTTTCATGGCCATATACTTTCTGTCTCTTTCTGTCTCTTTCAGAGATTTTCTTTATAACTTTGTTACCTGTCTTGGTTCATTGCAACTTCCTAAATATTTAAACGGTGCCTTTTGTCTTTCATCACTTTTTCTATACCCATTATTATTGTCTTTGACTGTGTTTACTCCTGCACTAGCTGTGTGAATACAAGCTGATATGTACACTGGTCAAGATTGCCTAGAAAGCTTAAATTGCAGTCTACGGTCAAATTGAGTACTACGGTGTTGTTAGTTGAAATAAATTGCAGTAAGACAGATATTAAAGTTTCAGATTAATTGAAACCATTTACACCTAGACTGAGTGTCCCAGTATGGACACAATAAAACAAATGAATTAAAACGTTTGAATGTGCATTTATTTAAGTGATGTAAGAATTAACTTTCCAAACCTGTCTGTTTAAAATCCCCCTTGCTTTCTCAATGAACTACACTTTTCTGTATAAAGCCTGTACAAATTTTTACTAAGTGCAAACCTAGTAAGAACACATAAACATATCATCATAACCTGCTGTAAACTCAGCAGTACAAGGTGACACAGAGTAAATGAATTGATGGATGGAGTACCTGATAGTACCTTTTTTTAATTAATAGACACAATTAATATATTGTACAGAAAATGCCCGAGCAAAAAAAAAAAAAAGTCAAACTATGATTTAATTAAAAAAATCTGTTAGTTTTGTTTCTGTAAACTTGGTCACAATAAGTGAAAAGTTTTGAATAGTAAATAGTATTGAATAGTAATAAATATTTTCTTTATTAATTGTAAAAGACCACAGTGAGTCATAGATGATAAGTTCTGTCCTGTTTAGATGTATTTCTATGTCCACGGCTGGGAAAGTCCAAAGAACCAGGTTATTTAGTCCACTGTGCCTTTGTTTTGCATCTACCAACACTGAAGCCCACACAATGGACGTCAGCAGCAACGAGGGAATGTAAAACTTCTCCCACAGCTAAGGATGCCTACACTGCTATCAACAGAGCTGTAATTGTACCACTGTAAGAGAGAGAAACAAAAAAACTTTACAGCAGGTAGTGTTTGTACTTAGAATTCCTCTGGCTAAGACCTGAAGAGGAGCAAAGATGGTTCAATCGGGTGTTTAATCAAGCTTAGCATGAAAATGAAGCGTTTGTTTATGAATCCCGATGTACATTGTTCTGGTTTTTGTTTTAGTCAGACAAAAGTATCCTTAACATTATATTGCTGGCTGTTGCTCACCTGTTTCAGTATTAGTCTATATGGTTTGACTGACATCTATCTCATGGCATGTTGTTCTATTAACCTGACATTGGGTTGTCCAAATGCTCAAAGGGAAAGAAACAAAGAAACAAAAGAAATATGAAGATCAATCTTTGTTTAATTAATAAATATTTATTCATGTTGTTGGACTACTGAAAGTCCCTTTCAGGTTGTTGATAAAGGGAAAAGTGACACAGTGCTTACTTACGTGATTCCCCATATATTTGCTTAAATCCCATGCTCTGGTTATTACATGAACTTTCAGTGTCTTTGACCTTGTTTATTTCAGTCTGAATAAACAGCACTGAAGTGAATCACAGGTTAATGTTATGAACCCATTTTGGTACTCTGGCATTTGGATGGCCGATATGAATCAAGAGCTCCAATGAATATCCGCATCAAATGTCAGAATGGGGAAGGTTTGATTTTGTTGAGTTTGACCCTGGCATGGCTGATGATGACAGATGGGCTGGTTAGAGGATTTCAAAATCTGCTGAAATTTTGCTAAAAATGGGCTACAGCAGAAGACTACATTGGGTTCCAAAGAACAGGAATCTGAGCCCGCAGCAGGTACATACTTACCATAATTGGACAGTTGAGGATTAAAAATGTCATTTGGTCATTATCCTGGTCAGATTCCTCTTCTTGGATGAAAGGAGTGGAACCAGATTTGGTCTTCTGGTGTTGTCGTTGGCACTGATAGTTATCTCCTCCTGGGCACACTGGTCATCTCTGATTGTATGAAGGACGTTTGCATGTTTCTAACACATTATAATTTGACAGCATAGAGGTGTGAGGGTGCAGAAAAAAAGTGGTGTAAAAAAAAAGTCAGTTGAGATGTAGAGGTCAAACTTAGAGAGAAATGTCTTTTATTTCTCTGTATATTTATGCATCTGATATGGATTCTCTGTGTGTGTGTGTGTGTGTGTGAATGTGCATCCATGTGAATGCATGTGCTCGTGTTTCTGCCAAGACGGGGGTTTGGGGGTGGGTGCAAGCCCAGGGGGCTGTTTATTATTCATGAGGTGGGCTGGGAGATGGCCAAGTGGGCAGCAGCAGATGGGTATCTGTGTTCAGTGTGTGTGAGAGAGAGGGGAGGAGAGAGAAATCTCTGACTACACAACAGTAGGGATGTACCAAGACAGAGAGCAGCATCATATGTAGCTGATCATTTATACACACATCCTTATGCCTGGTCTATTTTACTAGCCTGTTCTCAGTCAGGGCAAAGCTAGCCAGACTGTATTTAAAGCAAGAGTCAGCATTGTAAATCATGCACTGATTGTATCGGATAAGAGGAAGGAATTTACCATTGTTGAAGATGCCTCAAGCTGTGGGCCAGGTCTATCTAACCAGGACAGGAAATCTTATGTGAGAGGTAATGCATCTGTGTGCCTCCATTTCCCGGTAATTGTCACGTCAATTCGTAGAGAAAGAATGTGCTTAATAGGCTTGGGGCTTTGGACTGATTATTCCATGGGATCAGTTAAATTTGGATAATTGTTAGACTGCTTTGCTTAACAAAACTGGGCATTTTGGAACCTTGTATATAGCGTGATATTGTTTCCAGCCCAAACCCTTTGTGGTACTTTTACATTTTTGATATCTGTCTCATTGATAAAAAATTGTCATTGTATAATTGTGCATCTGTGACAAATGAGTCTCATTTGTCATGGGGTCTGTGTATCACTCCGATAATGCACCTATGACCACTCCTTTAATGCTGGGCTCAGATGATAACAACTGATGTATGCCGTATATTATATAGTAATAAAGGGATATTGTATGTAATGCCGTGTCTTGAATGGAGCCTTTCATGTCAGACACTTACTAATGAGTCTGTCTGACAGCGATGAGTGGAATTATTGAACTCCTCTAACCAATGATGATCTGTAGTTCACCTGCAGTCATAAGCCTTATAATCTAACACAGCATTCGTTTTGAATAATTTCTGACTGTCCCATGTTTATTTGTCTGCACGAGTCTGTTGCATACTGGTCATTTTTCTGTTCGACTGGTAAGATGTTTTTGTTTCAGCTTAAACTGAACCTGTTAAATGTATTTAGTCTAGATTTATGTTTGTAGCATTAGATTTTAATACAGAAATGTCAGATTCCTGTATAAATTTGTACAAACAAAAGTGGAACATGGTTATTACTTCTTTTTTTTTAACAACGTGTGACATACAATGCACATAGATACAAAGGGCTTTGTTAAATAGCACAACTGGATCTGTTGTCTTTGTTTGAGGGTGGCTAAAGTCATTTAATGAGCTACTTTCACCGTAAAATTGTGAGTAAGTAAGTATGTATGTAAATAGGTAAACAAACTAACAAACAAACCAATACATGTAAAATATTCATCACCATTTGTTTTTAGTACTGAAACAAAGAGGACCAAGTTTTCCCCATTTTTGACTCATTTACACTTTATCTCAGTTACTGTTTCTCTTGCTCATATTTTATGCATTATCAGTATTTCTTTGTTGTCTGTTTGTGCATTCTGGTCAGGATTTGTTAAAGGCAGATTAATTAGTTTCTTCTTAGGTCTTCTTGGACCTTTTCTATGAAATGCATCTTGCTCTGCTGATCTGTAGTGTTGACTTTGAAGACATCCATCACATCTGGATGGGGTGTAGTATTGTAATGCTGTGCCATGCATGCCTAGCCATGTGTCTCTTGGATCCATTGTCTCTTGCTTTATATTCTGAAAAGCGATGTGTAAATGCCAGAATGCAATGCCAGACTATTTATGTGTTTCCTCTAATTCATTTTTTTTTCCAGACACATCCACGATTATATAACAGTGACCTTATGATGTTGTGCAGTAGTGTTAATGATAATAAATTAAACATCTGGACATGGAAGTTGCACAACAGTATGATAGTGTTCTGGGAAACAAACAGAGGGGAGATTGGATATTTGTATGCCAGAGATAGAAAACCCTATCCTAGTCTTACACAAGAGGCTGAGGATTCCAGAGAAAAGAGTTTATAAGAAAAGTAGATTTAAGATAGAGCAATAAAAACTCTTACTACTGTTTTGCCATAGACAGATTCTTTAAATTTCTAGGATTCTGAAATAAAAGTAAGCCCAAATAAAAGTTTAGACCAGACACAGTTCTGGAAATGTAAGGGCATAAATATATCTATTGATGAACAGGATCTCATGAATGATTTGTAGCAATTTGAATGATCAAGGACAGCGCAGTTGAATACTGAGTCACTTTTTTTTATCTGAATTATGTTATTGTATGAACATCAGATAAATCCAAAAATCCAAACTAATGGAAGGGTTCTTCTAAGCAACAGGGATGGAAGGGTTCTTCCAAGTTGGGTTCTGCAGAGGCCTTGCCTAAGACTCCATCGTACAATGGAGAACACTTAATGAAACTAACAGAGTGTGCAGGTGTGCCTCATTAAAAAAGGTCCTGCCTTCAAGTCAGTACTATAGTTACATAGGACTGTGGGTGCTTTAAGAACACTAAGGTTATACACAAGGACTTGGTCCTTGCTAGAATTTGAAGGATCTTAGACATTAGAACAGACCTTCTTGCAAGATTCAATAATGTAGAATCCTAAAAATGCATATGTTTAGGAGACCTGACTTTGAGAAACACCCGTTGGGTCATGTGGATTATTTTGCAAATGCAATGCCAAAGCACTTAAGCACAAAGCTCACCTCTTCCTACTTGTGATAATGTTTCTGGCAGTGCAGGTGATTTAGCCACTATCGTGCTATGTTGTGGTTTTATGTTTTGTTCAGTATTAAAGTATTAAAGTATATTATCTGCATATATTGGGCGCACTATCTGGTGTCACCCAAATGAGCATGAGTTCTAGTTCTAGAGTCTAGTTCCTTTTAAGGTTTCTTTTCCTTTTCATCTCATGGAGTTTTTTTAACTGCTACAGTTGCCTCTGGCTTGCTCATTAGGGATAAAAATTAATGTACATGTAAAATTTATATCAAGATTTTATATTTCTGTACAGCTGCTTAGGGCGGTGTCCATTATTAAAAGTGCCATATAAATAAAATGAAATTGACATTAAAATTATGATTTAAATAGTCTCTTGTATATTATACTATATGGCGAAATGTATGTGATAACCTGATGAAGACTGTTATATGTGGTTGTTAAACATCCCATTCCAAAGGCATGGTATTAATATTGAGTTGGCTGCCACTTTGTTGCTATAACAGTCTCCACTCTTCTGGGAAGGCTTTCCACTAGCTTTTGAATGTTGTTTGGGGATTTGTGCTTATTTAGCCACTGGAGCAGTAGTGAGGACATGCAATCTACGTTCCACTTCACCCAGAAGTCTTCACTGGGGTTGAGGTCAGGGCTCTGTTCAGGCCACATGAGTGCCTCTATACCAGCTTTGGCAAATGATGTCTCTGTGGAGCTGTCTTTGTGCACAGGGGAATTGTCATGCTGGAACATGTTTTAGGCCGATTAGTTCCAGTAAAAGGGAACCATAATGCTATTTCATACAAAGACATTATACATCATGTACCATCATGTACCTCTGACTTTGTGGCTAACATTTGGCCATGTAGTGTATTTAGCTGCATAGTTTCTATAATTAAATGCGTTTAAGTAGTTTTTGCCCTGCGTAGTGTGTCAGTGGTGTATGTGTGTGTGTGTATGTGTATTTTTTGTCATCAAAATGTCCTCCCTCTTTAAGGTTATCTACACTGTCATAGCCAGCAAGATTTTCCTGACAGCACACAGTTAATTGCTTTTTATATGTCTTATGTGCAAATTTTCTTTGTTAGTTTTTTTAACAAACTAATAATAATGTAAAATATTTCTTTGTGGTCACCTAGGTTAAGTCTAGAGTTAGACTTAAGTGGACATGTATCTGTTTACCATATTATTATTATTAGTAGTAGTAGTAGTAGTAGTCGTGTTGTTGTAATATAACTATTCATAATTATTGTTATCTGATATGTAGTTACATGTACAATATATACATCCCAAAAGCCCTATAAGATGTATGTTTGCATGTGTGTCTCTGAGGTTTGGTGTGTGTGTGTGTGTGTGTGTGTGTGTGTGTGTGTGTGTGTGTATGCATGCATGTGTGCTTTTGTGTAAATGCACATTCAAATTCATGATGCTTTGCATGCCACTCCTGTTTGTGTGTCCTTTAGTTTGCAAGCTCAACTGACGTTAGGTCAGGCACAATCACTGGGTAGGTGGTTATAGAAAAATACAATTTTATAAAATGTTATTAGAAGACAGTACATGGAGGAGAAATGTATGTTATTCAGTTTTTTTAATAAATCTCATAGCCATGGGTGTAGCATAGAGATGTCAAACCCTGTTTTGTTAATGCGATGGGAGTGGAGAGTTGAGAATGGGTCTGTAGATAGTGCATGTCTCACAAAAATCAAGAAAAAACACACTCCTTTTATAGACCAGCTTCAGGTTAGATTTACTTACATTAAACCTATCAGTTAAACCTTAGTAAAGCGTACTTTTGTGTATGTATATGGGCTTGCTTGTTGCACTAAGTAGAAGAGTATGACTTAGAGTGTATCATGCTATGTGCTAGAACAGTTTTATTGTGAACACATAAAAGACTTGCCTTGGCAATATGGTTAGATTTCATGTGTTTTTATGTCAGTAAAATTTGATAAAAGATAAAACGCATAACCACAGCCATAATGCAATTATGCTTTGCCACAGGATGTGGATGTATGACCACAACCCATAGATGTTCACCTTTCCTAGAATAATTGTCCTAAGTTTGAAGGCATATGGTTATCTACAGTGTGTTTCTATGCTGTGGCATTACAATTACCCCAAACTCTGCTCCTGTCCAGTCAGAGAGCTCCATAAACACATGGTTTGCCAAAGTCGGAGAGGTGGAGGATGTTATAGCAGCGCAATGGCTTAATATGAATGTCATGCATTTGGATTAGATGTGAGATGTTCAGCAAGCACAAAAGGGTGTCCTGGTCAGGTCATACTGTGCCTTTTTAACAGTTACTATGTTACAACTGCTATGAACTATTGTTCAGATATTTTTAAACTCCATGTTGTAGTCTGAACAGTCACAGGGCTGTAGTTCGTCACTGAAGGATGAAGAATGATGATGTACTGTAGCCACTGAAGTAACACTAACATGCTTAGTAATATAGTTTTACAATGTGCTTTGGCAATAATTTGTATGTTTTTGTCTGGCATTTGTCCAAGGGTTCATGCTGAAGTTTTAAGTATTCTGCATTTAGCTGACCTGACAGTTGGCAAAATGGTGGCATGGGGTAATGTAATGTGCATATACTAAGTGAATCTAGTCCAGTGACCCGTGCTTGTAAAAACATCAAATCAAAAGCACTGAGAAGAAACAATCTGTGTTCGTATGATTGAAGAAGCTCATTTCTGTCTCACAGTCTTTCTTTAGATATCCATAGTCCTTTTTTTGGAAAGGCCTTTGTTCAGAATTTAATTTGAGTATTAAAAAAAAAAAAAGTTCATGAATGTCGTTTTGCTTGTTTATTCAACACGGCACAACAATTAGTCTATAACTGGGGAAGATTTTTTTTTTTTATAATTCAAATTTAAACCCAAAATCTGTGACTTGCTTTTCCAAATACAATCACAAAAGAAGAGTGTCACCTCCTAAATGCTCTAGGAGGTTCTTCTTGTACTTGTTATTATGCAGTTGATAGATTTCTAAGGGTTTAATTAATGGATGTGCCATCAGCTCAGCTCTTACCCCTCTTCTGTCCCTGCACACACACACACCCTGCTGAGCACAGAGACTGAAGGGGTCTCAAGGGACTGTATTCTCACCTCTTGCTTTGCTCACAAATCCTCCATATGTGGGGAGTGAGTAAAGAGGGTGTGGAAATGTGGTAGAAAAGAGGGGGAAAAGAAGAGACAGGGATACTCGTCCCAGGAGATGGCACTCCACTGTCAAATCCATCAGGAGCTTCAGAACATCTCTAATCATCACCGTAACTCCAGGCAGATGGTGCGGTACAAATTAGACCCAGCAGCTATTCCTGTAAAGATTCCCATCTCACCAGCTAACCAAAATCACCACTGAATACTGATAACTGCATTTATCCAGGGTTCAAAAATGAAGGTGGTTTTATATTTATATTTCGAATAGTCTTCTAGGTCAGAGTCTATATCAAGACAGCCAAAGCAAAACAGGTCATGTTAAATATGTATATGTGGCCTATTCATGACCTTTATACCTATATGGAAAACATACATCAGTAACATTAAGCTTGTTCTGACAGTTCCACATCCGATGGTTTGGTAATGCGTATCGTACCTCTGTTATCACACACCCAGCGGGACTAGCTTTTGAACACACACACACACACACACACACACACACACACACACACACACACACACACACATATACACACATTTAATCCTCTCTGACCCATTGCTGTTGCTAAGGGCCCATAACAACCAGGTCTACCACTATTGGCCAGGATGGAGTCTGGGATGAGAGAGCTCACAGGAAGTGAGATGCAGTTTGGATAATGAGTCTGTTTTATTCTTGCTTTTTGAAAGCAGGCAGTTGGGGGAAGGGAAAGAGAGTGAAAGAGAAAGTCAAGAGGGAGAAAAAATAAAAGAAGCGGAGGAACTGGTATATTTGTTGGATTTAGTAAGGGAGTCATGTTCACTTTATTTCTTTACCTGAAAAGGGAAGGCTGAATGAATCATTGTGCACAGCCACATATGTTAAGATTGTGAAAAAAAAAAAAAAGATGGCAAATCACAAAGCTGTGAAAGATTCAGGGTTATTATACCTCACATATGCAAATCCTAAAAAAAATGTAGGTAAATCCCTGTCACTGTAAAACCAAGCACACATGAAGAAGCTTCGGGTCTTTTCTTTGTTTCCACACAGAGACAGTCTACTCCTTTTTTGAATGCACAAACGGCAAATGTAAAAGGCATGAATAATAATAAAATAATAATAATAATAATAATAATAATAATAATTATTATTATTATTATTATTATTATTATTATTATTATTATTATTATTATTGTTGTTATTATTATTATTATTATAAATATAACAATTATTTTAAGTTAAATGTCAGCACTGAGGTAACAGAAGACCAAAGTTTGCCTTTATGTGAAGCTGTGTCATGTAATTTAAAAGGCACAAAGACAGCATATAGAGTTAATGTTCAGTGGATCACAATACCTGCATTTGAGGTCACCAGTTTACAAAGCCAGCCATATGTGCTTAGGCACACCCTAAAGTTTGCAAAGCAGTAGGCAAATTTCTTTCTTTTTTTTTTTTTTTTTTTACATCCCAATACATGTGTGTACTTATGTGACAGTGTGTGTCATAGACAACTACAGCACTGGTAACAATTATTATTAACGTAATTACCATTAGAATAGGTCCCATTTACATAGTGCTTTTTAACACTCAAAGTCACTTTTCCACAATTTGATCTGAATAAAATTAGAAGGAATAAGGGCAAAAGCATTGGAAAAAGATTTAAAAGAGTTTTAAAATATAGAAGAGCTATTAATATGGAAGGGGATTCCAAAGTTTGGGGGATATGTAACTAAAAAACACTAATGTCTAATTAAAGTTTGCCTAATAGCAGTCTGGTCTTAGGCACCACTAATAGACATGGACTGGAGGGGCTTTTACTTATTACCAGTTTAGGGAGATTACGACGTGTCTGCTGAATACAATGGAATGTAATGGATATATGTTTTTATTTCAGGTGCAAACTTGGTCCAAATGTGTCAAATTTGATGAAACTTGGACAAAGTGGTCTGTCCAAGTGGTCAAAGGCCCCCCCAAAAATCCATTATTATCCAAAAATCCATTTGACATCAATGGCTATGTTCACCTTGATCCAAAGAATCCACTGGTACCTCATTTTTAAAAATCAGTCATATAGATCAAAACTTACAAATCTGTTAGTGGTGCTAAAGCACTGAGTTTAGAGAGATGAAATCTGATAAACAGAGTCATCTGACTATCCCAGTCACTGCCAAATTTCAAAACCTTTTACCATATTGCTCTAGAGGCTGCAATAGACAAATTAACCAAAAATCTTTAAAGGCATATTTTTTGTAGGCAGATCGCAATTCTAGAATAGAAAAGTTTATAAATATTATTGACAGAAAAATTACGTTTTTGTCAAAAGATTTTTCAACTTTCCAGAATTCCGATGCAAATGATATCTTTCAATAAGTGAAGCATGTACAAGTTCAAAACACAAGCCTCACAATTCTCATTATCATCATACATGACTGCATTGGACATACAGAAAATACTTTTTGAGATTCTAAAAGTTGGTGAGATTTCCTTAAGTAAAGAGATAGCACTAATTATTTGGACTGTTTTGATGTGTAAATTGTTTCTGTTTCAAGGCTTTGCACAGCATGACAGTGGCTAGATAATGAGAGTAGGGAATGTGTGTGCATGTTCCAGTTATACTGCCACTTATTTTTAATTCGTACATTTGGTGAAGGAAGAGCTTTGCATGGGTCAGGGGCAGGCTAGATTGATTATGTTTGATTGAACATGCCACTTCCTCAGGCTTGTCCTCTGGGGTAAAGGGCGATGCCTCTTTCCTTTTTCCACACTCTTTGTTTTGTCTCTCCATCCCCCTACTACAGAAACCTCTCTCATCTCTCACTCTTCTTCACACCCCATATTCACTCTTTTGCTCCTGCGGTTGAAACTAGGTCACTTTGCGACATCTACCCATCACTGCTGCTGACAATTATAAGATCTGTGCCATGGTGCATTCATTAATTTTTCTGAGATTTTTGTCCTTTAATCTACATTAGCTTTTTTAACTAATAGTGATGTCATCTGCCTTAACGGTTTTAACATAAAGAAATTAATAACTAACATTATCTTCTAGCTTCATTAACAGTGTCACTGTCACAACTGTCCCTACAGCAATTTGATTAAAGAGTGTTTCATTGATAAACTTGATGATTATGGTCCAGAGCCTTGACTCTGTTTCTCTAACTAAGTGGACAGTCATTGCTGTGATCTTATGACCTGGCCAGACCCGTAATTTATAGAGTCAGAGGTCAGGGCAGCAAAATAGGACTTTAGTGTGCCAGATGAGAGGTGAGATGAGTTTATGACACTACTGAGAGCTAATGAACTGGACAGATGGGGACCAAGTCAAGAGCATTATGTGACCTTTGTACCAAGCCTCATATCCAGCCTAAGGCACTAAGGACATGTGCATGGTTGGGTATGTGTGTGTTTATACGACTTAAAAACCCAGTAGGTCAAGGAAATAATGAACTGGCTAGAGTTCCTCTGTCCACATTTTCTTATTTCTTTACATTTCAAAATCCATTTTCTTTACTTGTAGCATTTGCTAATTGGCACACTTAGCATATAAGACTATAATTTCAGATACAAGATTCAATTAAATAATAGCAGTGCTAAGGTTTTTTTTTGTGCCACGTCCCTCTCCTTTGCAACGTTGTTTGAAAGAATAGCCTTCATGTGCATGATGCTGTTCCACAAAGGGAAAAAAGCTTACAACACTCCTCACTTCTGCCATTTGCTTTACTTTGTTTGCTGGTTAAATGGTCCAGTACTGTGTGAATTTTTTTTTTTTTTTTTGTATGCATCTGTCATTCTGTCTCAGTCATTTTTCATTTTAAGAAAATAAGTGATGAGCTTTACCTAAATGCTTATACAGTACATGCAGCTAATCAGCACAGTTATGAAACCCCAGTGGGGTTTCCACATAATCATTTTTTTATTATGGACAGTACTGCTGACAATGAGAAAAAGGATAGAAAGTGTTTACACATTTTTTTTATCCTTTTGTTCATAGCAGTAACAAAACATGAAGTAAAACGGAAATCTTTTTTTGGTATTTGAACATGGCACTTCTGGCACAGAAGCACACTAATATTAATGAACTGGAGGCCATTGCCCATGAGGATGGGCTGAGAATTGTCAGAAATGCTGCCAGAAGCTGGTGTTTGGCTGTAAATCATGTTTGAAGGAGGTCGAATAAAAAAACAGCGAATAAAAACACTGTTTTGCCTAAAAAGTTTCATTAACTCTCTGTAGGTTTGCCCATCATATCATAATTAACCCAAACAAAGGTGCCTGGGGAGCAATTAGGGGAGTTAGATGCCTTGCTTAGGGGCATCTTAGTCGTGTCTTGCCCTGTGCAGGGATGAGTCCAGGACCTTCCAGTCACAAGACCAGTTCCCTAACCACTAGGACAGGGTGCTTATCTTCAAGGTTCAAACTGCATTGTGTTGCCTTATTCATCCTTAAATGCACATTGATAGCTTTAACATTGTGTAACATGATTACCAATCAGGATGATTTTGTGTTTATCCGATCTGTAGAAATCCGTAAAATCAAACTCTGACTTGCAGCAGCTATTAAATTCACAGTCTTACTCTGAACTTCACTTTGAAATATATATATATATGTATATATATATGTGTATATATATATATATATATACTGTTTTTAGAAAAGGACTAATAAACCAATTTACCAAAACATTTCCAGAAAGAAAAGAAAAAGCAGTATGGAAAATGTGGTGTAAAGGTTCTTACTGGTGTTATTCTGAATTTAAATACAAAATTAAAAGCACATACAGTATATA
>JAOVVF010000001.1:10896968-10919899 GCA_028565595.1 Duopalatinus emarginatus
ATATATTTTCATTATTTATTCAACAAAAGTATTTTATCTCTCAAAAAACTGAAAATCTGCCAAGTGCAAAAGTATGTAAAAAGTATGTGAACCTCCTTTTGCAGCCATTACTTCAACCAAACGTCTTCTGTAACCACAAGAGAGTGTCTCACATATGCTTTTTGGGATTTTTGTCCACTCCTGCTTGCAGAACTCCACCAGTTGAGAGAGGTTAGAGGGATATCTGGCATGTACCACCCGCTTCAGATCTTGCCACAGCACTTCTATGGGATTGAGGTCTTGACTTTGACCGAGCCAATCCAGAGTGCGAATCTTCAGCCATTCCTTGGCAGTTTTGCTGAAATGCTTTGGGTTGTTGTTTTGCATAATATATTTCCGTCCCAGCTTCAACTCCCTGACTGATGGCAGGAGATTCAGTTCAAGACTTTGTTGATAGTCCTGGGAATTGATGGTTTTCTGGATAATATGGAGTCGTCCAGGTCCGGAGGCAGAAAAGCAGGCCCAGACTTTCACTGTTGGGAGGAGGTTCTTCTCTTTATATGCAATGTTGACTTTTCTCCAAACATGGCCTCTGTGATGTGGCCAAATAATTCAATTTTGGACTCATCAGTCCAGAGAATGGACTTCCAAAAAGCCCCTGGTTTGTCCAAGTGCTCTCTGGCAAAGTTTAAACGGGCAACTTTGTTCTTTCTTGAGAGCAGAGGCTTCCTTCTAGCAACTCTCCCATGAATGCCATGTCTATTGATATTTCACCTGATTGTAGACGCATGTACATTTATCCCAGATGCTGACAGAGAGGTCTGCAACTCTCTGGAGGTGATGCGTTGGTTGGCCTTTACCTGCATTATTATTTTTCTGGTGCTTCTTGGTGTAAGTTTTGATGGCCGTCCACTTCTGGGCCCTCCATTTGTAAATGATTTGTCTTACAGTAGATGGATGAAGCTGGAATCTTTTGGAGATGGTCTTGTAGCTTTCCCCAGACTGCTGGGCTGTCACCACTTTCTTCCTGATGTCCTCAGATGTCTTCTTTCCTCTCAGCATTGTTGATCTGTTCTTTATGCCTTGCCACAACAGTGGTTTGGTTGGTTTCTCCCTTTTAACCAGTGCGGTTAAAACCTCATTTGATTGGTCTGCTTAATTGATTACTTGAGCACTCACATGTGTTTTTACCTGAGTCTTTTACCTAATTGAGTTTACCAGTGCAGCTGTGGTTCACTTACTTTTGCACATGCTCTGATTCCATGTTTCATGTAGTCTTTGCAACTCACACATTTCCCTCAAAATAAGTAAATGGAATCGATGAACCTAAACCTGACATTTCATATACAAAAACCAGGAAATTCAACAAACAGACTTACCACTATTTTTGTGTTTAAGCTACTAATAAATTAATTTTCTCTATCAAATTCTCTTACATCTTGGTAATTTTTCCATTGAATCAGTTCACATTCTGTGTTATTATCACTTATGCAGGCTAATGTACCTGTGTCACTAACAGGTCTGGTCCCAACTGTAACAGAATGTTATAACCTTACTTTGTCTGTGTGTGTGTGTGTGTGTGTGTGTGTGTGTGTGTGTGTGTGTGTGCAGTTGGAATTTTTTCTCCCTCTTCTGATTCAATGCTAAATCTCCTTTTGCTCTACAGCACGTAATATTCAGGAGTCAACACCTACCTTTCTCTCTCCTTTGGGAATATCCAGCTCCAAGATGGTGCTCCGTGGAGAGGAGCTTCTCCTGGAGTGCATAGCTGCTGGAGTGTGAGTTATTCTGAAGATAATAGAAGACTTTAGGTTGCTGTTTAGGATGCCTTTTGACATCTGTGCTTTCTGATCCACACACAGTCCAACTCCTAGAGTCAAATGGTTTAAGAAAGGAGGAGATTTGCCAGAGAGAAAGGTCAAATTTGAGAACTTCAATAAAACCCTATCTATAGCATCTGTGTCTGATGAGGATTCTGGAGACTACATCTGCATGGCCAGTAATAAGATGGGCAGCATCCGCCACACAATCTCTGTTCAGGTTAAAGGTCAGACCCAAAGATGCCTTTTGATGCTGTTTGATATGCTTGGCAATAAATAAAAAGAACCAAAAAATGTTCACATACATGTTTTATGTCTTATCTTCCATAGCTGCCCCTTTCTGGCTACATAAGCCATCTAACCTTGTGCTATCTCCTAATGAGAATGGCCAGCTACAATGTTTAGCCAGTGGAAACCCCAAACCCACTATCCAGTGGCTTGTAAATGGAGAATCGATAGAGAGTAAGTCCGCACTTCAGTCTTTATTTTTTTATAACACAACACTGCACTACCGAGCACTACTTTTGTAAAACCAAATCTTTTTGTCTGGTATTTATGTTTGAAACCTTAGGTTCACTGCCAAATCCAAGCAGGGAGGTGGTTGGTGATGCGATCATTTTCAGCTCCGTGCAAATTGGCACGAGTGCTGTATACCAGTGCAATGCTTCAAATGAACATGGTTACCTGCTGGCCAATGCTTTTGTCCACATTCTGGGTGAGAGATCTGTTAAAGAACCAAGTTATTAGATGTTGAGCTGAATCCGGTGTAGCAGTAAAGGGATGTTACAATTCAGAACTACTATACAAAATACTATATTGTAGTATTAAATACTATACACATACTGTATAAAATATCTAGGACATTGAGGTGTTACTAAATCATAGCAACTTGTATGATCCTATGGGTTTTTCCAGACATGGCACCCCGGTTATTGGGACCCAAGAACCAGCTGGTTAAGGTGATCGAGAACAAGCAAGGCTTTCTGGATTGCCCTTTTTTTGGCTCACCTTACCCATTTGTGCGGTGGTAAGTTCTACAGAGGTTGTATAATTGTGTTGGATTGGGATTTATGATGCACTGCACTAAGTGGATGTGTATTCATCTAGGTTTAAGAATGGACAGGGTATCGTTCCGAATGGTGGGAAGTACAGCTTGCATGAAAATGGTACCCTGGAAATCAAGCGCGTTCGACCTGAAGACCAGGGAACCTACACTTTTGTGGCAAGCAACATCCTGGGTAAAGCTGAAGATCAGGTCCATTTGGAAGTCAAAGGTAGGGAATCTAAAATGTCTTACAAAATTGTCCAATAAGTCAGGTTTAAATGTCTGACAGTGCAGTATTATTCTGTTTGAGTAAATAAATGCAAACAAAAATAAACAATAAGTAAAATAAATTATATTAGTGAAATAATACTTATTAATATAATTTAACATACTTGGGCCAGTTTTTTGTAATAAATGTCATTGATCAAAACAAGGTGATATTTATGTGTGCCTCTTTTCATGATTATTTTTTATATTGCAAGAATGTTAGACTAATGCAATTATTTCCTTACAAAAAAATGTAATTGCTATACAATTAAAAGACGTAGGTTAAGGATATAACCAAATGTTTAATGTTTCCTGGTTTGTCTCTTTCCCAGAGCCGACGCGAATTGTCCGAGCTCCAGAGCACCTTACTGCCAATAGAGGAAGTGTGGCTCGTTTTAATTGCAAGATTACACACGATTCCACACTTCCTATTACTGTCTCCTGGCTCAAAAACGACAAGCCTCTGCATTTTGGTTGGCTGTACGCAATATACACAACACAACCTTATCACAGTATTCTACTGTCTCATGCTTTACACCAAACTCAGTTCATATTGTTTTCTAATTTTCATGCATTTCAAATCTAACTGCATGTGTGCTACACTTAGGAGCAAGTATAAAAAGGAGGACGACTTATTGTTCTTCAGCAACATCCAGCCTGAGGATGAAGGAACCTACACTTGTACAGTTACTACAGAGTTAGACCAGGACTCTGCCTCGGCCCGCCTTACAGTTTTAGGTACACACCCACACACAGACATATGAATTCATAAACTGTCACGCAGACACATGGACACAAACAAACATGCATACGCACATACATACATACACAGGTGATAAATTAAAGGAAAATTGATAGCTCTGTTATATTTAAGGGATATTCCTCCCATGGAAAATTAATTTTATAATTGGCCAGCTTTTCCATTACACTAAATGTTATCTTTAGAGGAGAACACAAATGAACCAAAATCTTTTTAATTTAAAGATGTAGCAACTTTTTACATAAAATAACAACTCAGTAATGGATTTTATTGTCTTTGCTTCATTACCTATCTATACATAGCATGCACACTCTTACACAAACACACACTGGATTCAAATCAGAGTTAAAGAATTAAAGCAGCATTTGGCCTGATTTAATCATAAACTTTTAATGCTAAACAATTATAACACATTACTTTTCGATATTGTCATGTATACTTAACTAAAATGCCAAAATTTTACTTTGCAAATTTGCACCTAAAAATTGCACAACTAATTCTCATGAATTTAGTTTATTTGTATAGTGTTTTTTAAAATTGACATTGTCCCAAAGCAGCTCAACAGAAAAAGAAAATCCAGGTTTAATATTTATATAAGTGTTATCCCTAATGAGCAAGCTGTAGGCAATGGTGGCAATATAAAGACATAAGAAAGAGAAGAACCTCAAAGGAGAACCCATTATCATTTGGGTGACATAGATAGTGTGATTATTAATAATCCCCTTCTATATAGAAAAAAGGATATGTGTATAATCAGGAAATTAATTATAGTTTCAACATGAAGTCAGATTTTTGTTGAATATGGTCAGCTGTTTACTGATGGACATTTGCTCATTGAAAGTAAAACTCTTAATTCATAGTTTTGATGTATTTGTTTGCTTGTTTGTGTACTTATTTATTTTTTGTGATGATACTTTTTATGAGTTTCAGCTAAAACTAATGGTTTCTTGTCTGTCCATCATGGTGATTTTTAGTGAGTTTGTCTTTACTAGTAGTAAGTGATGTTAAGTTAGTGAGACTCAGAGAACAGAACTTGGGCATCAGGGTATATCAGGCAGGTCTGGGGAGCAGAAGTCAGGAATTGGGATTACTGGTATCTTCTGTTGCCTCAGGCATAGAGATGTGGAAATAAACAAGAAAATTAGGTATGCTCTTTTTATGCAATGGTTATAGAAAATGGCATAGATACCATCCCGCCCTAACAGGCCAACTCAAACTAATTTCCTATAAAGCTCACATTATTTTGCGAGCCACAGCTGGGCGTCCAGCACACAGCACATCCACAGTACATTAAGATGAAGCCAGAGCATACTAACTGTTTAACTAGCTGTTTAACTAATATTTATTTGTTTTCTATAGAATGCATTTTTGTAATGATTATTTTTATCTTTATATGTTTATGTAGTAATTATAGTATATTTTATATTTCCAATTCTAAGTAGAATAGTTGAACAGAACACTGTTTAGAAAAGGTTTAGTTACTTTACTAATAGACTTACTAACCTGTAACATTTCACCTTTGACCTCACAGAGGATGAATCCCTAACTCCCTCAAAACCTACTGCCTTAGCAGGTAACAATTCTAATTCTCTATGCTCTACTTAGGGCATTTTTTATTCTTTATTTGTTTTGCTTATTTGTGTATTTCTGGTCATACGCAGACCAAAAAATTAAGGGTACACTTCAATCAAATATTGCATATGTTGTGAAATGCATTGAGAACAAAATGATCAAGAACAATGGAAACCAAAACCATCAATCCAATAAAGAGTGGGTTTTTAAAATCACACCAATAATCAAAGTAAAAAGCCTTATACAATTTGTGTGTCCTTTACCACGCCGACTCATAATGTGACTTGGTAGTGTGTATGGCCCCCACATGCCTGTATACACTCCTGACAATGTCTGGACATGCTTCTGAATAAGGAGTGTCCGATGCACTGATGTGTAGCGTTCCAGAGGTTCTTAACTGGATTGGGGAAGGTGAGGGTCAGTCAGTGGCATCAATGCTTTCATCATCCAGGAACTAACTACACACACTGTCCACATGAGGTCAGGCATAAGTTCTAACAATGGCACTGAGGATTTCATCCCATTAATAACAGCAGTTGGGGGAATCTTATGGAGGTTTGTGTGCGTAGACCATCACTGATCCACCAGCAAACCAGGATGATGATGTTGGCAGCAGATGTAGGTAGTCACCTGTGTCACATGCTTATTCAGTCTTGCTAATTCAGGTGTTATTGATATTCACATTACTGGGCTGTGAGCTAAGGTCTCACTACAGTTCAGTACAGTACAGTGTTTTACAATGATGACTGAGTGTTCCCTTAATTTCTTTTGGGCAGTGTATATAAGGACAGATGTTAAATCAATCACTGCTTAGTTAATATTAATTCAGATGCTCACTTTATTAAGGCTATAAACATGACTTAGAAATCTAAAATAGTAACATTATTGCTCACAGTTGCTCTTTGTCTTCTCTAGATCGTCCTGATCCTCCTCAGGATCTGGAGCTGTCTGATCTATCAGCACGCTCTGTCCGGCTCACCTGGATCCCTGGCAATGAGAACAACAGTCCTATAACACGTATGATTCTGTCATTGCTCCTCATTTACAAATACAGAAATATTTCCTGTCAATAATCAGATATAATTGAATATCTGTAATTGTAAGACAATTTAGGCTGTCCCATCTTTGCAGAATTCCTTGTTCAGTATGAAGAGAACCGGTGGAGACCAGGTGAATGGCAAAATCTGTCCAGTTACACTGGTGATCAGAACTCTGTAAACCTCGCTCTGTCTCCGTTTATTAACTACCAGTTCAGAGTAATTGCCATCAACAGTGTGGGTCAAAGTCAACCAAGCCGGCCATCAGACCGCTACCAGACCAGTGGAGCACGTAAGTGACTGAGGGTGAAAATATTACTGTTTCTGCTCCACTGCTTTCAGCAATAGCTGTATTAACTGCCACTGTGTACAACATCACGATATGTTTTCAAATTCAGTATTAATAGATGCATTAAACCATCACATACTTAGGAGCTCTTGGTGAATCCTGGTTCCTGTTGCTAACTGTTGTTAAATTTATTTATTTTCTTTGTCAAATTTATTATAGTTACTAAATAATGTTAATGTAATAATTTTTTATTAGTAGGATGCTAATGAGCAGCTCTTTGTTTTGTTTTTTTTAGCTCCTTATGTTTTTCCCAGTGGCCTTAAAGGTTGGGGTACCAAGAAAACGAACATGGAGATCACTTGGCAGGTGATTACTCATGTAATATCTTTCTAGAGTAACCATCATCTTCTGTTCATTCCTTTGCGTCACTTTTATAATACCAATATAAATCATGTAACTATGCTCAGCTGTTTCCTTAAGCTATGACTAAACCTATATATACTTCTGTTATCACAGCCCCTACTCGATAACCAAAGGAATGGGCCTGAGCTACGTTATGTGGTCTCATGGAGAAAAAAGGATTTAGAGGAGGAGTGGAATACCATCACCACTCCTAGTACAAAGCATGTGGTCAGTAATACAGACTCTTATGTTCCCTATGAGATCAAAATCCAGGCAGTCAATGACTTTGGAATGGGCCCTGAGTCAAACATAGTGATTGGTTACTCGGGAGAGGACAGTAAGTAGATGCACTTTTACTTTCATATAACATCTGTATGCTTGGAATATCACGTTTCACTTTTTGCACTTTTCTGTCAGGGCCTACGGAGGCACCAGGAGACCTGAGGGTGTCCAAGTTAAACAGCAATAAAGTAAATGTAAACTGGATCCCTGTCGGTGCCAAATCCATTAATGGAGAGTTTAAAGAGTATAGGGTGAGTACTTTCCTTCCTCTCTATTATTTTGGAAGTGGTTATGACCTCCATGTCTATCAGTTTTCATTGGATGTAAAAGAAAAGGTGTTCAGCACTGCTGTCACATCACAGAGCTGTCACATTAAATTCCATTATGTAATATATAAACATATAAATAAGATAAAATGCTTTCAGTTGTCATGTTAAAGTTAAACATATATGTTTTATTTGTATTTTACTGTTATAAATTGTTCATTTGTCATGAGTAAGCATTTGCAAAAGAATGGAATTATAGTTCTTTTATCATAGATTTCCTGATTTTGCATACACATGCATTGTGAAATGTATGATGTTTTGTATACTTTTTTTTGACAGCTATGTATTTTTTCTTGTAGGCGAGTATGGTTATGGTATAGCTTAATCTAAAAATTTACTTATTAACAAAAAAGTGTCTGTTAGCAAAAGCATGAGCATTAAAAATTAGGGAACAGTCACTGTATTTAGATACAAACTACACTCCAACGTTGCTTCCTGATATTCAGCAACTCGAGACTAAAACATTAAACACAATCATGAACGCCAGTCTCAGAGCTTGAAAGGGAGCGTACATGATTTGCCTAGTACTGCTGGGTACCAGCAGTGGGTAGGCGAGCAAAGTAATCTTCGTAATAGTGTGCCGCCTGCAAGCTGTAGGTGGTCATTCTGTCCACCTCACTGGGCATAAAAAAAGGCTTGAGCTGAGTGGTGGTGTCCTCTGTGTGATCAGGTATGAGCTGATCAGTGGTGTCCTTAGCAGGTCAGTGATGAGTTGAGTGGCAGAGAACTTAGCGAGGAACACTGCCTTGTCAGCCTCTGATATGGCACACCCTTTAGTAAGGCCACCTGCTTGAGCTGTCTCTGTTGTGCCCAAAAGCAGACCTTCACCGATTTAAAACTCTTTATGGAGTGGGAAATTATGTACGTACTTCCCAGGCATTTTGGTGGATGTATTTGCAGGTTTATTAAACAAAAGCAAAACAGGCTCCAAGAACGCAGGGCAGAGACAAAATACAAAAACACTTGGCAGAAGAATTACTGATATTCTGTCTCTTAAGACCTTTTTGGCACTTAATTCGGGCTTAAATACATTAACCAAACATTGCTTAACTAAACATGCTAATTTAACATACCCATGAACACAGTTACATATGTGTAAATGTAAAGAGGCCAGAAATCATTATTCACTTTTCTCGTCCACTTTTTCAGCTATATTACTGGAGGGAAGCCAGCCTGGTGAAAGATTTGAAGGTGAATAAGGAGAAGAAAACAAAAGGTTTCTTCAGCGATGTGTCTCAGAGCAGTGGTGTCTTAATGGACCTCGTCCCTTACAGCAAATACAAAATGTACTTGGTAGTGGCCAATAACCAATTTGAGGGACCACACAGCAATACTGTGGAGTTTCAGACCAAGGAAGACTGTAGGACATTTCTTGATACTTACTTTCCCTTTTTTGTTTTTGTTTTTAATTGGTTTTTAAGTGTTTTAAAAGTGAACGACGTGCTTTTAAAGTGAACAGCCAATTGTATAGTATTTGCCTTATTATTATGTTTATTATTATCTTGAATCTTGAAGTTTTAGACATAAATCATGAATTCTGCTCTGATTTCTCAATAGTGCCAGGGGCTCCTAAATTCTTCAGGATTATCCGGAGGAACGTCAACACCATTCGTCTAGAGTGGAGTAAGCCTCTAGAGCCAAATGGCATTCTGATTGGATACACACTTCAATACAAGACAGGTTAGACCACTTCTAATTTGAAAAGTGACTGTCATCAAGGAAAAGTTAATACTGTTCCATTATATGGGCAGTATAAAAATAAGAATGTATTTGTAAAAACCAAGAAACAATTTGCTGCTTATTTATAACTAATCTTCAGTGTTTGATGGTGTTCTAGTTTAATGGTGTATTTTATATTCAATATGCCCTAATTATCATTGCAGTTAAGAGTCAATAAGTATTTGTCTTCATTAAGGAGCCCAAACGTCTGCATCACTGTTGACATGCTCTAGTTACTTTATTTGACAGTATGTCAACACATTTACCTGATTATTTTTTACTTTATTTAAGTATTACTCTATTCTCAAGCAGTCAAGCTATTACAAGATCTCATTATAATCAAGATGTCACATTATAATCCTTGGTGGTTTTTATATTTCGTATTAAGAAAGTGAGAATTAAAAAACCTCTTGCTATGCTAACCTACAAATAATTCAGACTTGAGAAAATGACATGGCTTTTTTTATTTTGTCAAAATAACATTTTATTACACCTTAATCTCTAGTGAATGGGACACAGGAGGGCAATCTACAGTTCCTAAACTTCCTCCCCAATGAGACAGAGTACATCATGCACCTGCCTGACAGCTTTACCCGCTACAAGTTCTACCTGTCTGCTCGGACACAGGTTGGCTCTGGTGAAGTCTATGCAGAGGAATCACCACACTTTGCCAATGAAGGTGAGCTGTCACACATACAGCATATGCCATGACCTTCATGTTGTGAAACCAAGGAAAACTTGCGGAAGTTATTTTTTATTGAGTTACTGGGAGCTTTAAGAAAGAACAGCATGTACAAGAATCAAATAACAAATCGTTGTATGATCACAAGTTTTGTAGAATGTAGAACTTGCTAGATTATTGACAGTTTCTCAGTGAGAAAAATGTGAATCTATGTTCCTACACTTCTTTTATAAATTATTAAAAACTAATCCTATTATAATACTGTGTTAAATGTCAGTCCTGAAACACAGACCCATTGTCACGGACTCACATTCATGGGAGTGAATACATCAGCCTGTGTAAATAGAGAATTGAGCAAGATAAGGGAAGAGATCTCTCTTGAGGCAGTGTTGCTCTCATTTTCACTGAACAGAAGCTTGTTTTGTAATACTAAAACAGTATGAAGAACTGCCTTTCACTGAACGCTGATGTCATCTAGGTCAGCTCAGGTCACCACTGTTGATTGTTGCTAGAGTCAGTGAATGGCCAGCTGCTGAGAGCACAATCACCCAGCATTCTTTTTTTGTGGTTCTGTCTGTCATTTTTGTGTCTTTATCGTGTAAATCCGCTCTTTCTCTCCTTTTTCATGCTCCTTGCCTGTTGATTTCTGTGTTTTCTCAGTATGCTCTGACCTGTCCCTTTCCTCCTTCCTCTCTTGTCTGTCTTCCTCTTGGTGTGAAAAGAAGACTTTATTACTTCAGGTACTGACCCTACAGGTGTAGGTAATGAGGAATGGCCTGTTAATTTGCCTATTTGTATTTATGTTTGTCTCCCTGTTTTCCGTTATGGCAAAGTGCAGTTGTAACCAAATAACAAAGAAAATTCTGATGTTACAAATTTTTCTTGCTTTATTCACAGTACATCAACATCACTATGGCTTAACAATCACAGTGCTCTTTGGCCTATATTCAGAGCTGATAATGCTGTAGTTCAAAAATACACTAATAAATACAAGAGGAAAGTTCACAAAAGGTTAATTTGCCTTCAGGTTACCAGGTTCTTCTAAAATACATGTATTAGGGAATAAATTATTTAGTCTCAAAGCCATCCCTCTTTAGAACAAGCAGTTGTTTTTGACCTGTAAAAAAGTCCAGCATGATAAAGCATAATGCACTTTAAATATCCTATCAATAAGAGCATCATTTAGAATAAAAGAGTTTTATTTAAATAGGAATTAGTTAGTAACTTGTTACATTGGATACAGTACAGTTAAATACAGTTGAGAATTAGGGAAGAACATCTAATTATAGCCTAATATATTAATAATATATTTTAATAATAACAGAGAAAACACCAGACCAGAGGTTTTCCATGATAAAAAAAACAGAAATATCAAATGAGCATACAGTGCTGTTTGGTACCAACAATGCTAGAAAATGTAATTGTCTACAGCAGATAATTTATTTATTTATTTTCAAAATCATTACTATTTTGGTTCTGTATTTTTTTGTATAACACTTTTGCCAATGGCAAAAGCTGCTTTAGAAGCTCCAAATATACAGTACTGTGTAAAAGTCTTAGGCACATATAAAGAAATGTTGTAAAGAGATTTTTGCTATTTGAAAGAAAAACCCCACAGTGAGCAGTAAACAGTAATAAAGTAAAGAATGTCAGGATTCGGTTTGACTACACTTTGCTTTTTTTGTTAGTCACCCCAGGCTGGGACGATCCAATTTTATTAGGGAATTAGATGATCAATTTTACTGTGTTTTTCTCCAGTGTCCTGGAGAACCTTTTTTTTTTGGAGTCAAACTCACTTCGTCCTTCATTCTGTTTTTTATATCTTATTTAACAGATTGCTTTCCGTAATGACATAGAATTTTTTTTCTATAACATTATTAATATTATTATAATTACTATTATTATTATTATTATTATTTATAATCTTTAGATTTATAATCTAAAATGTTTTTGTACTGACTTAAAAATGCAGAATTCATAAAATTAATGTCTATGATTTATACTAAACACCATATAGTGTGCCTATGACTTTTGCACAGTACTGTAGACCCAGAGACTACAACAGCAAGGGAATACTCCCTGAGACAGTGTTAGGAGCAAACTTTTAGTTATTGAGTTTGAATTTCAGGCTAAAATATTGTAATTACAACATATTGTCAGATGGTGACACCGTGTCCTTAAGTTTAACATAATAGATAACAGTAAATAGCCGAGATACTCCAGTTTTTAGGGCTAAAAGCAAACATAGATTATTCTCAGTGTGTAGTTTCAGTATTAATTCTGTCTTAAAATTGACTCTAAATACAATCTATTCCACTTAATCCATCAAAGACTTGAGTATGACAAATGCTAATGATTTACACAGTGAGGTGTACATGGTTGAACATGTACACATTAATGAAGTGGTCTAAACTGCACTTGCTACTGTGATGCTGTCTTTCAGTCTGTGTGTCCATCCGTCTGTTTCTGTCCATGTCACTATGTGCTTTCAGGGATGGGACACATTCACTGCACTGCTGTTAACACTCACTGTCATTATGCTGGTTTAGATAAATGGTGTTATGCTTATCAGTGAGACTGCTTTTATTAGGATGTAGATTTCTACTTCTTACTTTTAATTTGTTATCAGTTGACACCTTATCCCTGAGAGCACCGTTATCATGGAGTCCCTTACTGTCACATGTCTCATGTGGACTATCCCAGCATGCATCTTTCATCACAAACCTAAGCATGCAGAAAACTGATGCCTTCATGAATGAGTGGTTATAATAACGTTTTTATATTGTGACATGAATGTTTGAGAGACATATAGGTGTTGGGTTTTGCTGCTGAGCTGATTTGCTGCTCTCCAATGTTATACAGTGTTATACAAATACCATGTAGGAGTATTTAAGGTTTAATGCTGTTTTGAAAGACTCAAATCTTACTCATTCAGTCAATTGCTTTGCTTCAAAGGTGTTGAAGATCTTCATCTTAATAGCTGAGCATGCTTCCTACAACTTGCTTTAAGTAAGAAGTTTAGGAATCATTCATTTATTGCTTAATCCATGTACCATCAATGCTTGCGCTTCTGTCATGATGCTTTTATTTTTATTTTGATCTATGCTGTTATAGCTCGCACTATTTTTGTTTACGTTCGGGTATCCTACAGGTAAGAATGCACTGAGTTGCTTGCTGACTGGCCATTGTGAATGCAGAACCCAAATCCAAAGTATTTTGTGGAAAGTATAATGCTTTGGTACTAGTACTGAGCTCAGAGGGACACCCTCTGATTGTTTATGCAGTTTTGTATCCTGCTGGCTGTTCTTATACATCATACACGTTTGTTTTGCCTGCTGATCGGCTCTAATGAGATGTTCAAACTGTTAAGGTTTGCTTTGACGCTTTTTTTCTGTGGCTGCGTTCGCATGGGTGAATAAAGAAAAAAGTGTGGTCCTGTGATGTTGCATTATTTTGAAGGATTTCACTAGGTGACGATGTAAAAGAGTAAGGCTGTCTGTTCTCTTTTCCAATCAAATGTTATTCACTATATTTCCATTAATGTTGTGTACAGTGATGCTTATCCCCTTCTGAATGGTTGCAATATGGTACAGTTTATGGTGGTGGACTTGTTTTTCCATGATGGATTTCCCACAACTTTATTATCCAATGAGAAATGAACTTTAAGCAATATCACCACTTAGTGGCAGTGTTGCATCAGTTCATGTAATACTAGACCAAAGAAAATGAGGTTGCTCTTGGATCTGCCACACCTAATATTTATTTTATGTTTGTTTTCTTTTAGAGAAATACATGCCACTGTAACTTGTCTCTTAGATCACTTTCAGTTGCAGCCCTGAAGAGACCCCCTATTTTTTATTGATATAAAAAGGAATGTTACTAATGAGCAACCTGGAGGCAATATGATTACATGCATTGATGCATTGTGCTATGTAGTGTCACATGGGTGGTTAACTGCACATGGATGCAATGCCACAACAGGGGCACATATGTTTCTCATAAATTGGCCAATGAGGGTATATATTAGATATCATTTTCAACATACAGTATAATAATAAAATAATAGTATTGTGATAATATATTGCAAAATAATTCTTATGCAAAAAAAGTGCTAAAATGATGCATAAAGCCTAATAGACCTGACTCAGCTAATGAGCTAATTAACAAACCGAACAAGAGCAGAGCTGAGGGACTCCACAACTAGAACTGAAATGCACTGTCCTAATCTTAAATAAGTAGAAAGTGAGAAATCTGGCACCAGTATGCAAAACAGAATGCTTTATGATAAGTTATGGTTATATCCACATGTCTCTCTTTGGACCACTTTTGTCAGGTATTAACTACTACATACTAGGAACACTCCATAAGAGCTGCTGTTTTGGTGATGCTCTGAACCAGTCGCTCAGTCATCACAATGTGGTCCTTGTCTACATTGTCAGATGAAATTATCTTGTTACAATGGCACCAGTCAAGTGGTATGATAGATTGGTCAGCAAGTGAATAGTCTGTTCTTGAAGCATAAGGATCTAAGTTACTTTGACAAGGGCCAAATTATGTTGACAAGAAGAGTGGATAAGATCATCTCCCAAACTGCAGGTCTTGCTGGGTGCTCCCAGATCCACAGAGCGACAACCCATGAACCAGTAAAATCGTAATGGGTGCCCAAGTCTCCTAAGATTGTACTTGGGGTAAAGGCTAGCCTATCTGGTCTGATCTCACAGAATATGTACAGAAGGATCTGTTGTTAATGTCTTTGTGCCAGATTTTAATGTCTTGTGGAGTCCATGGATGCATGGGTCCACACTGATAGACCGATAAAACAGTGGGCTCTTTTAATAAGCAAGTGTGCAATATACACTAAATCTTGGACATAATTCACCCGCCATCTTACCAATTTCATGTGACGGATGACATCACACCACAACTGTAAAAGTCAGTGTTAAGTTTCAGCAAATGCTTGAGATCTGTTCTGCAAAACAGTTTATTCATTAACATAGACTAACATACAGTAACATATATAACTGTTGTAATTACCTCAGCTTGCTTTCACTGCTAGCTATTGAAAATTTGATAGTTATATTAATGACCATTGGGGTTGTATATAATCACATTTTACTGGTTGCACTTCTTACACTTGTAAACAGCTGACTCATCGCTTTCTGCCATTTTCTTCTTTCATTCAAACAATTATGGTAATTATTGGATAGATTATTGGACCACAGTGTGCCTTCTTTGCATACTTCAGAATATCTCCTAATGCAATCCATCATTCCTTCAGACTTTTTGCGTACTGTTTAATGAATACTACAGATTTGGCCACTGTTGCATCCTGATTTCACATACACAGCCTATGCCTCAAATGGTCAGAATTTAGATCCATGGGTTAAAGGCATGAGTTGTATGGCTGAAATGAAAGAATGTGAATGAGAGATATCTAGATAATAGTTGTGGGAATTCTGTCCAGCATTGTAGTTTATGGTCATTCTCTTGTGATCTCTGCTTGTGTGTTTTTTGTGCTGCTAACATTTTGATATGCTTAACTGCTTAACTCTCTTCCTCTCTCAGTGACTGATTCTACAGATGCCTTGGTGTTTGCAACTCTTCTTCCCCCTTTTTCCCAACCTACCATCCCAAGTACAACCATTACAACCTCAACAACTACCACCATTGCCCCTACAACTGATGCCATCCCCACTACTCCTGCTCCAACTACTCCAACTACAATACCTACTACTACAACTACTACAACCACCACTGCTACCACCACTACAACCCACCCCACCCTGCCTTTCATGCTGGGTATTTCCACAGACCTCAGTATAAAAATGAAAAAGGAGAAGGCAGTTACTAGTAAATCAACTGCAGTTGTACCTGGCTGAGCTAAGTTTTAGATGAAGTGTTTGTGATGTATTCAGGGATGCCTTAAGTGCCTATTTTTTTCAAGCGGCTTGACTGAGAGTTTTGACTTTAAAAAAGGCAGGACTCTATAAAATTTGTATTGACTGTGGCATACAATTAGCTTGTTATTTCTTTATGAGATTATACGACAAGTCTGTACAGAATTTAATGAAGAGGCTTTAAAAGGCCTTTTTCATTTTAAAGTCAGAAATTGTAACACAATGGTATTAAGGTGGTGTGGCTCTTACATGCTAATGTAGTATTAGCTCTTGTCATTTTCCTCCAGTGGATGAAATTGGTGAAATGTACTCCTCTCCCACCTGTTCTGCTTAGCCCCGCATGTAAAGATCTGGAATCTGACCGTGGATGCTAACAGTGACTATGCTAACGTCAGCTGGAAGCACAACTTCCCGGTTGACAGCAGCGAGTTTGTGCTAGAGTTCACACTGGACAGTAAGACCCAGATTCTCCCATTAAGTGCTTATGAAGGGAACCTCTGTGCTTTCAATGGGGCTTGCTAGGACACAAATCAAGACCATCTGAAGAAGTTGGAGAGCTTATTGCAGAGATATGCTTCGTCACAGATATGTGGAGTGTTACTCTTTATGTAGTGTACCTTCTTGTACACTGACCCTTATATATATTCCATCCATGCCCTTTAGAAAAAGCAGCAGTGCTTTGTTTCATCTGCCATCTGAATGAAATAGATGAAAGAGATTAAATGAGCCTGTCTTTGTCATTTTATTGGCCTTTGGGTTTGTGTCCTTGCGAGTCCTTCAAGTTCCCTTTAGGAAGCTCCTATTCTTTCTGGTGGCTCGCAGGAACAGGGAGAGATTTGAGTAAATTTGGGACAAAGAGAGCATGATTAAGAGAAAAGAAGAGAATAAGAGAATGAGACAAAATAAAAAGAACCTCTTATTTTGAGTGCATATAAAGAGTAAAATGATTCAATAGACAGAATCTTCATAATACCAGATGCCTAGAGATATCACCACATCTCTGTCAACTATTTTACATTCATGCCTAATTTACAGATTTAATGCTTCAATCTAGATTTTATATCGCATTTCTTCAAAGAACACTTTGGGATTGGCATATGACATATAATTAAAGCTCTTTCTTGTTACACAAAAGACTCACTGCATTTGTGCAGGTGATTCAGGACCAGTGTATGGTGAATGGTGATGGTGGATAATAATAATCTCCCTTTGTCTCACTATCTCGCTATTCTTCTTTCTCTCTTGGTCTTTTCTTCTTCACATGTCTGTATTTTTCAGCATTATTTAATCTGACTACCTCCACCCCATGTGCCTTTTATGCTGTTATTTCTTTATATGGCTACCACCGCTGCTTGGCTTGGCTCAAAATTCTTACATAGTGAGCAAACTGCAAGAGCCTGACTGGCATCTAGTTTACACCCTAGGCCTCTTCTGACTTTTATCTTGTAGGGGAGAGGGATAATGAAGGGGTTAATCTTTTCTACAGAATTTCTTCTCTAGAAATTCTTGAGAAGAAATTCTTAGTCTTTACCTTGAAACATTTACACGCAAGCACACTTTGAGACAGTGTGAGTGTATGCTGGCGAGGGGTTTCTTCATGCAGACCTTACAAAATATGAACATGAATCTGATTTTTGTAGGGAGAGGTAGTGAGTGGATAGATTACATATCACAGCACTGGATGATATCAAGCACACACACACACACACACACACACACACACACACACACACACACACTATGTAAGGTAATCTTTACAGAATTCTCCACTTACAAAACCGGATATGTAATTAGCCTACCTTATGTCTCTCTCCCTCTCTCCCTCTCTGGTCCTGTTAAGTGTCTGGCTGCCGCATGCTCTGTGTGTGCCATATAGTGGTGGTGTGGTGTGTGAAGATGGACACAAAAAATTACTCACCTGGTGTTGCCTTGATTTGTTGTCGTTTGTACCTCAAACGAATAATGAACACATTATGTAGTGCTTTTAAATGCATTGTACATTCTCTGTGCAATAATATGCTTATGATGACAACCAAGAAATTCACGTTTTGATGGAGCATGCCTACAAATGTTTCTGGATTATTCTTTTTTTTTAAGCTAAAGCTACAAATTATGGGTCATTATTTCTTTACGTTTTTATGACACATGAATAGTACTGAACATATATATTGATATAGTCTGGTTTACCTTGTAGCTTTAGCTAGCCATCACACTTAAGACATTTTATGGCTGCAATGGCTTTTCATAGAAAAGGCATGTGCTGTGGTAAAACTCGGGAAGTGGAAATGGCTACATTCTTGATGAGCAGTGTGTGACTGCTTCTTATTTTAGCATGTTGCATGCTGTCACCAGCTTCTGAAATGCCAGTCAAGTAATGTCCGTATGCTCTTGACCCCATTATGCTAGCTTGGCTAGCATTATTAAAACCATTATGCTAAAATGGCTTTTCAGCTAGATGGCATAATGTGCTGCTGGTGTGCATTTTCATTTGAGATAAGAAAAGGTCTGTAGATGTTTGAGACTGTTGCTCGGTTGTTTCTATCAACCCCTGAATGCCAGTAATGATTCAGAATCAAAGACCATTTATATTATTGTATTGTGTTCCTACATATTTTTATTTACCATTTAAGAACAATGTTTCCCTTTCATTATACTATTTTCTATAGAGACATTTGCTTTTACACCAGACAGTGTGGCAAATAGTAAATTATCCGTAATCCCATATACTTCAATGGGCTTTATTTATCAACTTGGATATTTTTGTATTTAGATACAATTGCTGAGCTTTGTTTTTAATAGTGCAGATCAAATGCATACTTTACAGAATTAATATGATGCTTCAGTATGGTTCATTAGTAGTAATTGCGTATTAAAGTAATTAAATACTTAGTAAAATATCCTTTCTCTGAATGACTTAGGCAATATCACAATTTTAAATTTAAAGTTTTAAATTCATTTTTATTTATTTACTTACAGTAATGCTTTCGTGTTGGTTACTAAAAAAAACAAACCTTCAGTTCAATGTTTGTTCATATCAGAGTTGTAAATGCAATCTAAACTATTGTCACAATTGGCTTTGTATATAGTTACAGATAGTTCTGAATTTAGATCTGTTACCATGCTGTGCCATGTCATACTGTCTGGTGGGAAATTTCTGTTAGGCTGTACCTTTTCAGACATCATTAGCCAATTTTCTAAAATGAATAGTCTTTAGTGTGCAGTAATATACAGTATGAGCACTTTCACCTCCTAGTCTCAATACATCAACAGCACCTTCCATATCATGGAAGTGAAGGCTGTCTCCAGTCATGTTTTTTGGCAGGTTGCTGTGTCCTGGATTCATGGACATTTGTCTTGCATCTCCTCCTAAGGTAATGGGTCAATGAAAAGTGTGCTGTTCAAACACGAACCCCCTATTAAGCTGGCTGGGTTGATAGCTGGAGCTAAGTACCGGCTCCGTGTGTATTCCCACGAACAGCCCACCGTCACCAGCGAATATGTCACCTTTGAGACCAGTGGAGGTGAGGGCTGGCTGAATAAAAGATGTAGTTGTTAAACAATAATTTTGGGCTAATTTTTTTCAGGTATTAGCAACACCTGACTTCTGACAGTGGTTTCATTTTGTGCTGATGGCAACTGACATAGTGTATAATATAAAGAATTAAATATAATTCTATAGCAGAATAATTGTAGGTATTGCAGCCATTAGTAAACCTAAGTATTAGAGAAATTTATTTGTAGTAATACCTATAGAAAATGTAATATGTTGTATAATGACATTATGTTGGGATGTACACTTTTAAATGTACTGAACTGTACGGTCATTACCATTTAAAAAGAATAACCACAATCGTGTTGCAATTGAAAAATGTGTTATGTTTAATATTTGTTCTACTGTGAGCTAGGTCTCTTTGATTCTTTGCTTTCAGAAATACCACTATTTTTATATTGTGCTGGTCTTTAATGCAGTATTTAAAAGGATGCATAGTAGTTTTTAAAATGATGCTGTAATCTTGGAATGCATGTGTGCGTCAGGTATGGTAAACCAAATGAAATCATCAATGTCATCTCCTGTAATAACATATTGATCCTCAAATTCTCCCTTAGACGTTTCCCTTTCTAGCCTGGAGTTGTTTATAAGATTATCATATTGAGTGTCTATGCTTTTTTTAGCATAATATGCCACAAACTCAAAAACACATAACAGATTCAGGAAGATTCAAGATAAATTAAATTTAGGCAGATTATATACAGTTGTGTGTGTGTGTGTGTGTGTGTTTTTCATTGGACCTCTGGATTTTTTTTTTTTAATCACAGATCAGGGTTTAATGAATCCAGTACTAATGCTGTCTTCTTATTGCTAATGTGTTTTTGATAAAGAGAAGTTGTCACTGAAGGCTCTGCCTACTAAAACATTAAGAGATTTATTAAAAACGGTGGTTATAAATGGTGTTGAGTAATTCATATGGCTTGAAATCGTTTAATGTCAGAAACTTTCCTTTCTTTCTCTTGCACAATTTCTCTTTCTGTCTGTCATGTGTTCTCCAAATCCCCCCTCACTTTGTGTGTGTGTGTGTGTGTGTGTGTGTGTGTGTGTGTGTGTGTCTGACAGCGTACAGTACGGACCAAGCTGACATTGCCACGCAGGGTTGGTTCATTGGTCTCATGTGCGCTATTGCACTCCTCATTCTCATCATGCTTATTGTTTGCTTTATCAAGAGGAGCAGAGGAGGAAAATATCCAGGTACCGTATAGAATTCTATGCAGTATACAATTAATTTGACTGTATCTTATACTGAACATGAAATATAGTTTACTATAATTCAGTATATTTGAATTCACTGAACTGAAATTTATTTGCTAATTCTGAGCCCATTTACTCCCACTGACCTCAGTGAGAGATAAAAAGGACCTTCCTTTGGACCCTGTCGACCACAAAGACCAGGATGGATCATTTGATTACCAGTAAGTCTGTTGTCTGCTTAAATAATATCTTCATATAATTAAAAAAAAGTTTCCAGTGTGTTCTCTGTCCTGCTTTATAATTATGTGGATATTATATTGTGCAGGTTTTTTGTGTTTTACCTGACAGTGAGTGCCTCTTTTTTTTTTGCCTGTTTCAGGTTAGCTTGGAAAACATAGAATGACACAAGGGGGACATGGCGTTATATGTCCTAATTAACTAACTAATATATAAACAAGTCTAGTTCGAAGATTAACAACAGTGTTTAACTTAAATTAATTTACATACTTAACACAATACTGTACCCTAACCATCCCATATTCATCAAATCTAATATAGACATCAAAAAAGTAACCACATTCTTATTATTCAAGCCCAAGCTTTGCTGACTTTCTGCTATTATAAAACAATCCTGGCTAATGGCATTGCTGAAGTCAGCTCTATAAAGTTTAACCTGTGTTTTAAAGCTAAACAATACGTTCTGTTTGGCATTATGTAACATATAGCATACTGTCTAAAGAAACAGATGGTATGTGCACTGTTGGCAGCTAACAAGAGTATGGTGCTAATCATGTCTTTATACTAAGCAGTATTCATGTTAGAAAGTCATTAGCAATGTGCAAATCAATGTACAGGACTGCTTTCTAATGTCTTTAGAGCATAACCTAGATCATTATATTTGTATAACTGCTTAAAGCATTATCATGCAGAAACTATGACAAGAGGGTTTTTATCCCATGGAACAAAACAATTAAATTGTTAAAACAATTTATGAATATGAGCTAACTGGTGCACTAAAAAGACAAAATGCAGGCAGTTCTGTGCATTTTATCACCTTCTTAGCATTCTACTTAATATAATCACCAAATACTGCATATCTTCCAATGACTGGCTCAAAGTTTTGGAAGTAATAGTTCTGGTACTAACACCTCTGTCCCTCTCAAATCAAATCCTTGTCCCTGCAATCACCGAACACTCTTAAGGAACGAAAACAGGTATTGGGTTTCAGTACAGCATCCCTATTAGCCTGTCTTAGCATGTCAGCTATTGATGGGAGGGGTTACAGCTGATATCAGATCCATGCTGTAGTTCTTCAAGGATGTCAAACACACAAATTAATTCACTTATGCACTTATAGTCAGTGTTAGCTCAGGTTACAGTAACAGCAATATTGAACATTTGTGAACCGAATCAGATTGTTGGGTCCAGATTGTAATTTAAAAAGGTTGTAACACAGAGGTCAGTATAATTTACTGGTGTAGCAGGGAGGTGACTTTCCATTTGCAAGTGTTTGAGACCCTTGAGGTACTGTTCTTTTATCTGGTAAGATAGCTAATAACTTGAAACAGACTGTTTATCCTGCATGGGGTTGAACGATGGCACTGTTCTGCAGCAGAATGAACTCAAAGCTATGGAACATGCATGATAAAATAGTAACTTTTCCAGGCTCTGTAAAAAAAGTATTGGGATTATTGAATTCAGGTGTATCATTTATCCCCACTGCCATGAGTGTATAAAATCTAACATCAAACATTGGTGAAAAAACATGTCTCAGAAACTCAGGCACAAAGTGGCAGACCATGTAAAGTTACATAGAACAGTCAACATGTGCTGAGGATAATGGTGCATAAAACTTGCCAATGCTCCGCTGATTCAATAACTGCAGCATTCCAAACCTTACATTAAAATCAGCACAAAGACTGTGCACCAGAAACTTGATGTCATAGATGTCCATGGCTTAGCAGCTGCGGGCAAGCCTTACATCACCTAACACAATGCCAAGCATCAGATGGAGTGTATATATATATATATATATATATATATATATCAGTATTTCATTCAGGTTTCATTCAATATATATATATATATATATATTGAATGAAACCTGAAT
>JAOVVF010000001.1:10933151-10943228 GCA_028565595.1 Duopalatinus emarginatus
GAAAATTGTAGACCTGCACCAGGCTGGGAAGAGTGAATCTACAATAGGCAAGCAGGTTGGTGTAAATAAATCAACTGAGAGAGCAATTGCAAGAAAATGGAAGACATACAAGACCACTGATAATCTCCCTCGATCTGGGGCCTCATGCAAGATCTCATCCCGTGGGGTCAAAATAATCATGATAACAGTGAGCTAAAATCCCAGAACTACACGAAGGGACTTGATGAATGACCTGCAGAGAGCTGGGACCAAAGTAACAAAGGCTACCATCAGTAACGCGCTACCAAGAGAGGGATTCAATTCCTGCAGTGCCAGGCGTGTCCCCTTGCTTAAGCCAGTGCATGTCTAAGCCCATCTGAAGTTGGCCAGAGAGCATATGGATGATCCAGAAGAGGATTGGAAGAATATCATGTGGTCAGATGAAACCAAAATAGAATTTTGTGGTAAAAACTCAACTCGTCGCTTTAAAGAATATTGCTGAGTTGCATCAGGAACACCATACCTACTGTGAAGCATGGGGGTGGAAACATCATGGGGCAGGACGACTGATCCGTGTTTAGGGAAGAATGAGCGGGGCCATGTATTGTGAGATTTTAAGCCAAAACCTTTTTCCATCTGTAAGAGCATTGAAGATGGAATGTGGCTGGGTCCTCCAGCATGACGATACCAAACACACCGCTCGGCAACGAAGGAAAAAAAATAAAAAGCTTGGCTCCATAAAAAGCATTTCAAGGTCCTGGAGTGGCCTAGCCAGTCTCCAGACCTCAACCCCGTAGAAAATTTGTGGAGGGAGTTAAAAGTTTGTGTTGCCCAGTGACAGCCCCAAAACATCACTGCTCCAGAGGCGATCTGTATGGAGAAATGGGCCAAAATACCAGCTACCAACTTACACGAAACGTTTGACCTCTGTCATTGCCAACAAAGGTTATGTTACTAAGTATTGAGTTGAACTTTTGTTATTGTCCAAGTACTTATTTTCCACCATAATTTACAAATAAATTCTTTAAAAATCCTACAATGTGATTTCCTGGATTTTTTTTCCCCATTTTGTCTCTCATAGTTGAAGTGTGCCTATGATGAAAATTACAGACCTCTCTCATATTTCTAAGTAGGAGAACTTGCACAATCAGTGGCTGACTAAATTTTTTTTTGCCCCACTGTATTAAATTGAGGCAGAATTATCAGTAGTTTATAAACGATTAAAAAAAACACATTTGTTTGAAAACAGTGTCATCCAAAATTGTATCAAACAAATGACTAATTAATAAATAATGAAGAAATGCACTGTGCATTATTACCAAACATCTGTAATTCCTCTGCTACTGTTTTATTTTACATATGCATTTTATACTCTGACCGGATAACAAAAAGTATTTTTGTTATCCGGTCAGAGTAAAAAATGCATATTGACTGATCAAAGTTGCATCTGTTAGTTTATAAGTAAATAAACAATTACTCACTAAATGACTCCATATTCAATGGCATGTGGTAATCAACTTGTTATCATAAACTCATAAACTCTCATTCAAACTCTCATTCTGTCTCTAGAGGAAAACCACTGAACATTGCACACAATCAAGCAGAATACAGATAGATACAGGAGCATGCCAACTTCATATTGAGCAATATTATGCACAGCTTGATCCATATTTGTGTGATGTAATGTTTGTAATTTGCTCAATATTGTACATTAGCTAAGACTTTGCTTATCATTTTCAATGGTAACATTGCCACAGCCCCAAATGACCTTATTAACGCTTAAGTGAAAAGATTAAAACAAAATTCTGTACACACACTTTTCTGTAAAAAAATTCGCTGGTTAATATTAGATTTGCTAGAAGAAGTTAAATAACCTCAGAGTATTTCTTTAGTTAAGGTATTTGCAGATTACAGCAAATTGCAGGTATTGTACTGGAAATAGACATTCTTGTGTTTTATATTTAAAAGTTTAAATAAAGGTGGCATTGTCAGAAATGGATGAAGAGCTGAACACCATTCATTGTCCCCCTTCCACAACATGGAACACTTGTCTAGTTTTCGAAAACATAAACAAAATGTAATCTACACAATGTAACTATAATCTAGATGCACACTTTTTTCAAATGTATTCTGGGCTGAATACTTATTTTTAAATTCTTATTTATTTCTACCAACACAAAGACTATGTATTGATTGTCCCTTTCTTGTCAAAGAGACCCATTACTGTCCTTGATCCGGATAATTCACATCTCGGACCGCAGGTAAGTCCTTTGCTGCATCCCTTCGCAGGTGGGCATGGATAACATGGTCATCTATTTACTACATCTGTTCACTACATCTATTTACTACAGAGGGCATACTCCCGTTTTAACAAGAAAAACAACACAGTGAGAATGATTTTCTTTTACTTCAGTGCATTTAATACCACCCAACCTCTCATGCTGCAAGAGAAGATGGATAAAATGCAGGTGGACAGGTCCAATAATTGCCTAGGTCTTGGACTACTTGTCTGGAAAATTGCTGCATGGGCAGATAGGAACCTGTCAGTCTGATCATCTGATCAGTAGCATTTTGGCACCACAGAAAACTGTGTTCTTCCTATGTACACCACCGACTTCCTGTACAGGTCGGACCTCTGTCTTTTTCAGATGACACTGTGGTGGTCAGGTGGCATCAGAAATGGAGGAGGGGGAGACCTTTGGACAGGTTAGCTGAGTGGTGTGTGAGGAACCATCTGGTCCTCAATCTGGCCAAGACTAAGAAGATGGTCATGGAGTTTAGGCCATGATCAATCCCAATACCACAATGGGAGATGAGATTTTGAATTTGGCACCGTTTTGTTTTTTGGAGTAAAGTGTTTTTATAGAGACTATTGCAGTTGCCCATCTGGCTGGCCTTTATTTGTCACATATACATTACAGCACAATTATTTTTTTCTACATATAAAAGCAAGCGATTTGCCATGATACATTGCCCTTGGAGCAGAGAGGGTTCAGGATCTTGCTTGAGTGAGCATTTTCACCCTGAACTTCTCATCAGTAACCCAGAGCCTACTGAAATAATTACAAAATTATAATGATTTATGTTTTTGTGTTGTAGTTTCACAGGAAGGGTGGGTGGTGGACCCATAAACAGAGCTGAAATGATATGTGTGTGGGAAAAGCTGTGATTTTAATTAAAAATGAAGTGAACCAAAGTGTCTATGCAAGTGAAAATTTAAATAATGCATCCCTCTTGCGAAGCTGCAAACCAATAAGGTTGGGAACAACAGCTTGTGACCAGAGGTTCCAATTCCTGTCACGTGTCTGGAAGGGGTTCATAAAGAGATGGGTATTTCAGTCAGCCTAATGTCTGGTTAACCCCCCTTAAGCCAAAGGTCAAGTAACCAAGACCTGGGTTGACTCCTTTGAACCTACTACATGGACAACTGGCAGGATTGGGCCCAATACCTCCCATAGGCTAAATACTCACTGGATTCTCTTGGACATACCCCCAGACAATTAACCCCCTTTCAATATGTTTTAGGATTCCACCATTTGTTATACCCGTGGGATGCCAACCCCAATGTAAATGCCCACAGTGGATCACTGGTTAAAGAAGTGAACAGGTGGGGGAAGCCACTCATTAGCGTCTTCAACAAACCACCACTTGCATAGTGACCGGCCCATCCGACCTTTCTGCACCTGGTTTTGCTCACTCTTGCTCTGTTTCTTATGGTAAACTATAGCTGTGCCTGCACAACTGTACAAAGTGAATATATATTTTTTCAAATAGCTTGAAGACTGATTTGTGCACAACTATGTTATAAAGCTAAACCAGCCACTGCACCTTTCTGTATATTAGTACTGAATGGTGCAGAACTAAATTACCCATCAGCCAATGCATGTCACATCCCTTTGTGAAAAATGTATAATCAAGTTATGTTATTTTGGAATAAATAATATGTACTAAATCACTACTAAAATGTAATTAAAATTATATTAAGTAAAACTTAATTTATATTATATAGTAAATATATAGAGTATAGAGTATATTAGTTATATACTCTATGTTAGTTATTTCTGCCACTCTTTTAATACAATTTCTGTATATTGATTATTATTTAGTATACTTTATTAAATAAATCATCCGAGGTGCATCCACCTTTTGTTTCCAATGCCTGCCACTTTTATAGTTTAATTAGGTCTGAGTGCCATTTGTCACACACTGTTCATTAGTCACGAGGGAACAGAGTCGCAGTGTGTAATTATCTTGCCCTTCATTTGTCACAAAAGGGTTGACCTGAACGTCAGACCTTACTGTGCACTTGAAAGCGCCACTGTCCATTACTTGGTTGGCTCTCAATAATTAATGAGACTTAAGGTATTCTAACAAGCTTAGTGGCAACCAAAAATCCTATAGAGGGTACAAAGGCTCATGACTTGCTGTGTACTAGCCACAACATGAATTCATCCTGGCCAGTTTTAACTCCAGATACCCCCTGGACAAGTCCCTAAGGCCACATAAGCGTGGTTCTTAATAAAACATACCAGCTGGCAAAATTGGCAAATGCTACTGAACATCAATTAACTCACATGTCATAAATGAGCACTCTCTTCTCTCACTCCTCCTCCCATCTGTCTGTGAAATCATGATGCCATGAACCTGCAATATTATTCTGACATCAATAGATGTGCTTCACTCACCAGTGATTTCTCAGCGGGTACAGGGGGTTTGTGTTTCCTGATGGATTTAGATAGTTTAGTTTTATATTTTCATTCGGCTTAATGTTATTTAAAGATTGTTTCTTTATTAGCCAGTTCAACATCTTAAGAAATGGCAGAGATCTATATTAATTCCACTGAAGACAACGTAAACAGTTAAGTCAGTTATTGTTAACAATAAATTTCAATCTCTTTATCCAGACAATGCTTCTCAGCTGGTGTGTGAAGTGTAATCTGAACAGTATTCATAATATACCTTACTACTCTTTACTACTCTCACTCTTTAGTGAGAGTTTATCTCAATATTGGCTCCATGTCCTTTGACCATGGACATGTTGGGGTTTTTTATATGGAGGATCCAAGTCAGAAAACCATGAAGCATTGTCACCTCTAAACCTCTGATGTTCTCTGGAAATATAAAACTCTCCAGGAACACTGGTTCGAGAGATCATAGGTTTCTTCCCCCTGTTTTTCTGGATAGATCAGTGTTTCTTTCTCATATTGTCTACATCTAGATAATGGGGTTTAATGGGTCTTGTCCCTAGGGGCTGATAAGAGCAGGAATGAGTGGGGTGAGTTAAGGTATTGGGTCTCTCATTTGTTTAGGGTTTAAGGCTTCATGATCATTAAATTTTCAATAGACATTCCAAAATGGACATATTAATTAGACTCAAATTACATATGAAGCCATGTGGACACACTACAGAAAAAAATATTCTGCCAGTATGTTTAATGCAGTAGTGTACAAAAAGTATTAGCAGCTATTCCTTTTAAAAAGGCACAGCAAGGCCAAGGCATAATTTTAAACCATAGTCGAAAAACAGTCAGTAGGTTAGGCAATTTGCAAACAGATTACCAACTGCAAGGATAAAAAAAAAAAAAAAAAAGTACAGGTTCGCAGGGAATTCTAATACTTCACACCAAACTAAAGAAACAATATGGTTTAAACTGAGACACACAGGGACAAGGTAAGTCGAAACAGGTGAAATTAATTAACAAAAATCACAACAGGTGGGGAAAACGCAACTAATATTCAGGGGACATAAAACGGGTGAGATGCGAGTACTAACATATGTCAAATAGAGCTTAAATTAGCTTAGAACATGAATGTCCAATCAGGTAGCATTCAGTCAAATTACAATGAAATCATAGGAGCAATCATAGGATTTTGTAAAATAATTTATTAACAAAGTAGATGTTGGCCAATTCTTAAGCAAACATAAGTGTTAACCAGTATAATATATCTGATTTGAGTTAGTTTTTTGCAATACTGAACACTGATCAAAAAAATAATACCACATCAGGCTCTGGTAAAAATTAATCTATTGTTTTAAGAATTCCTGGAAAATGTTTGTCCAGCTCTTAAAAAGTAAGTTACAAGATTATTAATTATTAAACGTTTAAACGTTTTATGTGGGTTTGCTCCCGCGCTCCTTGCTGGCTGTATTTGTTTGCCCTATTAGGACTGCCTCGGATTGTCAGTGCATCAGCAATGCCACACTCTAGCTCAGTGCCCAATGCCCAAACCCCAGCTCCCAGAATTTACAGTTGCCATGCAAGATGGTCATGCCCATGCCTTGTACTTTGTTTCCCACCTGTTCTTGGTGAGTTTAAGTTCTGTTTTTTTTTCTTCTTTGTGAAGTTTATTGTTATTGTCTATTTGAGTTGGGGGCTATTAGGAAGAACTATATTCAGGTTAACCTGATACTATACAGCATACTGTTTTCTCCATGCTATAGAGTGGGAGATTGACAGATATCCCCATTGGTCTGTCCTGTAAGTCTGACTTTTTTATTGTCTGTACCTTGTCTGACCTAAGCCTGTTTTTGACCTTGATATTTAGATGTGTTTTGAAAGTTGTTTGCCTCAGCTACTCTTAATAAATGACCTGCACTTGTCTCTACACCATCTGCCTTAAGTCCCTCAGTACTCATAATACCAACGTATTTAATTTCTGTAGGATCAGGATAAACTGATTACTGAAGGTAAAATAAATCAATATAACAATGCTACTACTACTACTCCTACTACTACCTCAATACACTTACAGCTCATTGTCTCACATGATCACTAAAAAGCAGGCTGGAGTACAACAGCCCTCTGTCGCAGATAGTTCTTGCATTACTTATGCTGTTTGTTATGGTTGGCTTAGCACAGGTGTGATGCTGACTTCTTAACACCCATCATCTTCTCCTGGCTGGCAGCACAGCAGTGGGCCATCGTCTGATATCCCAGATGGCTATAGCACTATATGTGCACATGTCTAGACATTTTTTTTCTTAGAGTAATGCAGACTTGCTAGACTGATGCTTCCTAAAGATAAATATGCTGAAATGCATTCAGCATTCTGGCCAGTGATATATAATTGGTCTCTCTTTACCCACAAATCCTCAAGGGCATGTTTTAATGCTGTCCCCACTGTGCTTTTCAATGTGTTTATTAATTAATTTTTATTTTTTGATGTAAATGAAGTCTTTAAGTATGATCTACCTGTATAATATATAAACTAATACACTACTCAGACATACCACTCTAAATTCAATATCCTTAATTTTATATAAAAATGCATTTATTGATTATTTTAATAAAATATATATTATATAATAAATGTATAATACTAATAGAGTCTTAGAAGAAATAAAATCTATGTACTTTTGTTAGATGACATGATAAAATATAACTAGTCCAAGACTTAGTATACCATATTGTTGCTATTTTTCTGTATTATTTTAGAAAACCCATCAAACACAGGCAGTGCCAGGAGACACATCCCAGATTAGGACAGGCCCCCTCTTGGGGCTTTGCCCAGATGCTTGCCGTCAACAGTAAAGTGAATTCCTTCCTCTGCCATCTCACCCTCGATGACTCTTGCTCCCTGGAGGAAGAAAGTGTCTCAGAAATCAGCAGGGACAGTCCCAAAAGCATGTATGAACAGTCTTCATCTACATGCTAATTGTCCTATTAATGCCCCATAATAATGAAGTGAAACAGAATAAAAGAGGGCTTAGAGGACCAGACAGACTTTGCATAAAAGTGCATTTAGAAATTAAAGTTTGGGTTTTTAGCCTCAGGGCTAGAGCACATTCTATCCTCTTTTTGCATCAGCTCATTCTCCGCTTTTCACTGGTCTAATAGGGTATTTTATGTGGTTGTACATTAACATTAAACAAGCTACAAACTCCCGAATTGTGGCAAATAAATCAGCCACCCTTTGTAATCATCTTGTCCTGCAGAGTTTACCGTGCACATAACAGATAACAGTGACTGTCTGGGGGAACTGTGACTGCAGCTGGACTGAACTGGATGGTAATCAGTAAGAAAGATGGCAGCAGGACTATGGATAAAGTAGTCAGGTTACGCAGGGCTTTTAGGCATCATTAAAAATCATCACTATTGATCCTATTCATGCAACAGATGGAGCCTGCTTCAGGGAGATGGCCAGCTCAAATACAATAAGTGTAGTTAATAAAGCACTGTGGAAGCATTACAGCCTGACATTACCATGGCCCATTATTAACTGCAATATATAAATAATATTACTTGCAAAGTCAAACAAAATATAACTTTACAACAAATACAGTATGCTGGATATATTTGTATGTTATCAATCCTAAACATAGTAGGTGAAATTAAATCAGTCCAAAATAAACAGCTATATAAATAATATTCAATAACAATTAAATCTCTAAATATTTCATTTGGTGAAGAACTATATATTATATATGCTATTTAACTGATTAATATGTTCAATGGCAATTAAAGCAAGACATGTGTCTTAGGCATGAAAATACAGTGACATATTATAAGAGAGCTGGGATGTAGTGTGTCTTATAAACACAGACACACATGCACACACACATATTAGATGTGCTAGAATCTGAGAATGTAGGTGGACCTCTTGGGCCTGTGACAGCAAAAACAAGATATGTTGAGAATGGTTGAAGTGAAAATTAATATGACATCAGGGAGGAGAATAGACAGCCAGTCAGCTACTCAGATTACAGAGAAACATTACCCAAACCAAGGATTCTGTCGATCTAAGGGAAGGGGGATTTTGAAAAAAAAATAACCATCCCATTCCAGTCACAATGTGGGGGAATTAAGCCTTAACGTCAGAAATTTTCTGATAAACCGAAAAATCCTGCATAATAAATTGAATATAAAACACTGGTAAATCTTCTCTACAACTCAATCCTCTGAGAACAGCAGTTGTGTCCATTCTAGATAGGGGGTTAATCAGAATGTATCAGATCATCTTATTTAAAATAAGTATTAGTCAGTATATGTGCATTTTACAACAATACTGTGTCAATCATACATTCACATCAGCCACTGCAACTAGTTTTAGCAGTAATCTCTGCGTTATCAATGTTCATTGAATCACAAATGAACTGCACAGAACTTGACCACGTGGCCAATCTTTTCATCTCCAAGATAAAACAGAAAACATTGTAGCACAGCAGTTGTATTCATAATGCTCATTAATTATGTATCAATTAAGGCTCAAAAAAGCCCTTATCTCCACTCCCATCCTAAACATCCAGACCCATCCAAACAGTTCACTGTGGAGGTGTATTTTTGGTGTTTGTGGATTTTAATTCATATCTGACATCTTACAGGTCTGTATATGATTTCAAAAGATATTTAAAAAGGTACATAACTAGTATCACTGTAACATTCTACTGTAACATGTATATTTAAATCTTAACAGAATTATATTATAATAGTTATTAGATTATTGAGCATATTGCTTCTTTTAACTTGCTTATCAGAATAGCCTGCTGTTTTATTCAGAATGTTTCAGTATTGTTCTGGATGTTGCCACTCTTCTTTTCATAATTTCTTTAGTTCATTAAGATTTGTGAGTATTTGTTTATGCACAGCTTTCCTAAGGTCCCGACACATGTTTTTTTTAATTGGGTTGAGCTTTGGACTTTGACTGGACAATTGCAATATCTTGTTGCTGTTGTTGTTTTTTCTTTGCTTTTTCAGTGTTTGTGCTGATATGCTGTGCTTGATGTTTGCAGTGGCGCTGCGAATTATGGGCACACATCTCCAGCTGGGTCTCATCTGTTTAATACACACTGTTTTAGAAATCTTGTGGTTTGTTCAGATAAATCTTTTAAACTTTAGCCATTCTGCAATGCCATACCATCCAAACAAGCCATTTTAATCAGTTTTTGTCTAATTGTACTGTCAAGAGCCTGAATATTAACATGCTAAATGATGCCCATAGAGTCTCATGTAGCTTTTGTTTTTTTTGCAAGTTCTCCAGATAAATGGATGGCTGGATAGACAGACAGACAGACAGAAAGAGAGAGAGAGAGAGAGAGAGAGAGAGAGAGAGAGAGAGAGAGAGAGAGAGAGATAGATAGATAGATAGATAGATAGATAG
>JAOVVF010000001.1:10951459-10980910 GCA_028565595.1 Duopalatinus emarginatus
TAGTACAGCTCTCACACTCTCTCATACTGGTCACTGAAAGTTCCAACATGGCACATCATGGCAAAGAACTCTCTGAGAATTGTTGTGCTACATGAAGATGGCCAAGGCTACAAGAAGATTGCCAACACCCTGAAACTGAGCTGCAGCACAGTAGCCAAGATCATCCAGCGTTTTAAAAGAGGAGGGTCCACTCAGAGCAGACCTCGCGTTGGTTGTCCAAAGAAGCTGAGTGCACGTGCTCAGCGTCACATCCAAATGCTGTCTTTGAAAGATAGGCGCAGGAGTGCTGTCAGCATTGCTGCAGAGATTAAAGAGGTGGGGGGTCAGCCTGTCAGTGCTCAGACCATACGCCGCACACTACATCAAATTGGTCTGCATGGCTGTCACCCCAGAAGGAAGCCTCTTCTGAAGCCTGTACACAAGAAAGCCCGCAAACAGTTTGCTGAAGACATGTCAACAAAGGACATGGAATTACTGGATTACTGGAACCATGTCCTATGGTCTGATGAGACCAAGATTAATTTGTTTGGTTCAGATGGTCTCAAGCATATGTGGTGGCAATCAGGTGAGGAATACAAAGATAAGTGTGTCATGCCTACAGTCAAGCATGGTGGTGGGAATGCCATGGTCTGGAGCTGCATGAGTGCAGCAGGTGTTGGGGAGTTACATTTCATTGAGGGACACATGAACTTCAATATATACTGTGAAATACTGAAGCAGAGCATGATCCCCTACCTCTGGAAACTGGGTCGCAGGGCAGTGTTCCAGCATGATAATGATCCCAAACACACCTCTAAGATGACCACTGCTTTATTGAAGAGGCTGAGGGTTAAGGTGGTGGACTGGCCAAGCATGTCTCCAGACCTAAACCCGATAGAACATCTTTGGGGCATCCTCAAGTGGAAGGTGGAGGAGCGCAAAGTCTCGAATATCCGCCAGCTCCGTGATGTCATCATGGAGGAGTGGAAAAGCATTCCAGTGGCAACCTGTGAAGCTCTGGTAAACTCCATGCCCAGGGGAGTTAAGGCAGTTCTGGAAAATAATGGTGGCCACAGAAAATATTGACACTTCAGAAACTTTCACTAAGCGGTGTACTCACTTTTGTTGTTGGTGGTTTAGACATTAATGGCAATGTTGTCAGTGTTGTCCCATGAAAAGATATACTTAAATATCTGCAGAAATGTGAGGGGTGTACTCACTTTTGTGATACTGTATGCATTATTATTTATTATTACATTTAATACTTGCATTTAAAAAAAATGACAGCAGTGTCATTTATTTAGACATCTAATCCCCAAATCATGGCAAACATATCTTCACTTTGAATCCACACAGTGGATAAACATTAATCTGTTTCTAATTTTTTCCCCTTTGCTGTACCTATTACAAATCCTGTTTTACCCATCCAGTCATACCACTACGCTGGCCGTAGTTGTATTTGTGGTTAAATTTTCCTTGTCGCCATTTCACCTCCTTTTCTCATACTGTGTGATCCCCCACCCTCTCTCTCTTTTAATGTCCTCTCTTTCCCTCATCTTTTGTTCTGCCCTGTTCATCTGTTCTGGTTCTCAGTTCAGGCTCCAGATTTTAGGCTGAACCCAGTGAGAAAGCTAGTCCCTGCTGCTCGTGGAGGCCAGGTGAAGATGGAGTGTAAACCACGTGCAGCACCTAAACCCACACTCTTCTGGAGTCGTGGCACAGAGCTCCTCACCAACAGCAGCAGGTAATATATACCATAATCGCTCTCATGAAAAAATGTGAATAGGTAAATACCAAGAAATAACTTTGGGACGACTGCCATGTTAGAATTTTGTTTTTGATATTGATATTTGGCCACATTTTTGGTTTTTTACTTTCATAGTTCAGTGAAATAAAATGAAATAATGATTGTAGTAGTTAATAGGTCATGAAGCCTCAGCTCCATGTTGTGTTGGTGATAAAACAGAGAAATAACTTTATGAAACTGCATGCAGGGTTACAGTTACAGCAGACGGGGTTCTGTGGATCTATAACATCAGCCGTGCAGATGAAGGGAAGTACACTTGCTTTGCCGAGAATTACTTAGGCAAAGCCAACAGCACCGGTCATCTGTCAGTCAGAGGTACACCACCTTCATTAACCAGTATATTGTGATTTGTTGAACATGATCAATGTGAAAGATTTTTTCAACTGTAAGTGTAGTCATTAACAAAAAATAATTAAAAATCACTTTTCCAACATGCTTTACGATCTTAAAATGTTAAGTCAGTTTTACTAAAGAATGTGGATGTGGGCTCACCTGGAAAATCCCTAAGCAAATAAAGATACTTGTATCTAGTTCCACATGTTATTGCTAATATCATAAGAAATGCTAAGGTATTATAAAGCTAAGTTATATTAAATAGATTTAAAAAAACTTTTTATTCACGTCTCAAGTTTACATTCTGTGATGATGTTGGACTTTATTATCTCTTGCCATTGTATCTCCTCACAAACAGATGCAACCAAAATTACACTGGCACCATCCAATGCTGACATTAATCAGGGGGATAATGCCACCCTACAGTGTCATGCATCACATGATACAACCATGGACCTCACTTTCACCTGGTCCCTCAATGGCGTTCTGTTAGACCTGGAGCAACCAAATGGACACTACTATCGTATAGATGGGGTAACTGTTTTATTCATGTGCTGAGATTCTCTTGGTCTGATGACAAATCTGCTGTCGCTTTCTCACTAATTCTGTGATTCTGGCTTTGTGGAGACAAATTGGTATGAATTTAAGTTATTGCATATATTGCATTGAGGTTGCGATGATGTTAATTATGAGTTAAGTAGGATTAGCTTTAGTATTCACACATCTCAGAAGCAGCCGTTAAAATGTATTTTAATGGGATAGACTTCAAAGTGACATTATTTTTTACATAACCGTTTTCTGCCAATTCTATGTGGTTCTTAGTATGCCTACTGTAAAAATCCTTAATTATCCAAATAATACAATGCAGTTATAGTACTTGGGAAATCCTAACACTGTTTCTCTTGCTCATATACTGTGCAGAAAGAATCCATTGGTGACCTGGTCATCATTAATGCCCAGTTAAGCCAAGCAGGCATCTACACATGTTCAGCACAGACTGTTGTAGACAGTGCAGTGGCATCTGCCAGGCTGGTCGTTAGAGGTGAGTGTTTGTGTGTGTGTTGGGATATACTAGAGGCATATATTTCTGACATCATAAAGCTCATGGAATTTGAAGCAGTTTTCACACTGATTAAATATGTAATGGAAGAAAATTTGTAGTCTGAAAGTACATCTCTCTCTCTCTCTCTCTCTCTCTCTCTCTCTCTCTCTCTATTGCTCTTTCTTTTTTACTCCAGGGCCTCCAGGGCCCCCTGGAGGTTTGGTGGTTACAAATGTTAATGAAACCTCACTGGAGTTAAGGTGGAGTCGTGGCTATGACAACCACAGCCCTATTGGGAAATATGTCATCATGGGCCGCTCTGAGCACTCACATGACTGGAGAAGAATGCGGACAGGTAAAACAAACAACCGTAATTAATTTGATTTGTTAATTTGGCTTACAGTGTTCTCTGTTTAATTCTAGTGAACACTGATAAAACACACAAGGCCCAACATTTGTGATCACATTTGTGTAAACATGAGGCATAAAAATGTTTGGGTATATAGTATGGATCTGGACATAATTTGGTATTTTTCGGTCCAACATATATATATATTAAGTGTGGACTAAAGTGGATAGAGGTTTATTATATCATACATGTGCGACCCATGTCAGTGCAAGAGCATTTGTCTCGGGTCATATAAATATTAACTAGAACAGAAAAACTGGCTTAGTTTGGCTTACTTACATGATCATAAAATTGTGCCTGCTAACACTTTCTGTTTGTTAGTGTTTTGTAATATGCCATTCTGTCACACTGATAATAAGCAATGGCTTTTTCTCATATATTACCCATTAAGAACCTGCTAATATTGAGGGCAATGCTGAATCTACACGTGTGATTGACTTACGACCTTGGATGGACTACCAGTTCCAGGTCATTGCCAGCAACATTCTTGGTAGTGGGGAACCCAGCATGCCTTCACAAATCATTCGCACCAAACAAGCAGGTCAGTCCTAGCATTTGTGTCGATATATATTATTTATATAGCTATTTCTAAGAATATAAGATATTTGGGATATTAAATAATAAATAAACCAATGAAGCAATGTACAATCAAAAGAAATGGTCTGAGGTTGATAGGAAATGTAGTGTTTACTAGTAAGTAGTGTGAGACCGAAAGTAATTTCTTTGTGTGTTCTGTCTCAGCACCAACAGTGGCACCTAGTGGTCTAGGTGGAGGAGGAGGAGACCGTAATGAGCTCATCATCACATGGACAGTGAGTTTCATATATTTTGTTATGAGTTGTGTTCACTTTGTTTCATGCTTTTATATATACTGATCTGAGCAATAAATTACATTTTGCATATAGCAACTGTATCATTTTCCCCCTCAATGTGACATATAGCCCATGGCCAGGGAATATCAGAATGGCGATGGCTTTGGCTACATTTTGGCATTTAAGACTTTGGAGGCACCAACATGGATGGTGGTGCGGGTTCCTAATGTGGAGTCTTCACGCTACGTCTACAGTAACCAGAGTCTCATGCCATATTGCCCGTTTGAAGTTAAAATCAAAGCCTACAACAGGAAAGGCGAAGGTCCCTTTAGTCAGATAGCCCTTGTGCATTCGGCTGAAGAGGGTAAGACATGTGTAAGACTTTTGTTAAGTTTTGATAATCGTACTGCATTGACCAAAGCTATTTATATATATCTTTGTACAACCCCAATTTTAAAAAAAGGTGTGGAAAATGTATATAAAAACAAAATGCATGATTGCAAATATCCAGAACCCATAGTTTATTCACAGTAGGTCATAGGACATGTATCAGATGTTGAAAGTGAGATGCTTTACCATTTTCTGAAAAATATTAGCTTATTTTGAAGTAAATGGCAGCAACGCATCTCAGAAAAGTTGGGACGGGGGCAACAAAAGGCTGGAAAAGTAAGTGGTACTAATAAAAACTGCTGGAGGAGCATTTTGCAACTAAGTGGGTTAATTGGCAACATGTTAGTAACATGACTGGGTATAAAAAGAGTATTTAAGAGAGACAAAGTCTCTCAGAAGTAAAGATGAGAACGAGTTCACCAATCTGTGAAACACTGCGTCTAAAATGTGTCGAACAATTTCAGAAACATGTTCGTCAGTGTAAAATTGCAAAGACTTTGACTAATCCACCATAGACCCAGTACATAATATCATCAAAATATTCAGAGATTTTGGAGAAATCTCTGTGCACAAGGAACAAGGCTGAAGGTCAGTATTGGCTGTTCATGATCTCTGGGCTCTTAGGCTGCACTACATCAAAAAACTACATCTGGACTGGAAATGACTGCATGGGCTCAGGAAATCATTGTCTGTGAGCACAGTTTGCCCTGCAATCCACAAATGCAAGGTAAAGTTATATCATGCGAAGAAGAAGCCATGTGAAGAATTTAAATTTTTTTTTGAAAACCACTAAAGAGGCGAGGGACCACCCAACTTGTTATCAGTGCACAGTTTAAAAGCCTGCATCTTAAATGTTATAGGGATGCATTAATGCCTATGATTTGGGCAGCGTACACATCTGGAAACTGAACAGTATATACCAGTTTTATAACAAATGTGCCCGTCTAGTCTCTTTTAGGGAAGGCCTTGCATATTATAGCAAGACAATGCTGAACTACATACTGCATCCATCACAATAGCATGGCCTCGCAGTAGAAGACTCTGCATGATGAACTGGCCTGCCTGCAGTCCAGACCTTTCACCAATAAAAAATATTTGGTGGATCATGAAACAAAAAAGAAGACTTAAGACTGTTGAGCAGCTAGAATCTAACACCAGCCAAGAATGTAACAATATTTCTTATCCAAATCTCCATCAGTTGGTCACCTCACTTCACAGACATTTACAGACCCTGTCCAAACTTTTTTGAGATGCGTTGTTGCCATATTTTTCATGAAGTGGTAAAATATCTCATTTTCAACATCTGGTGTGTGTCCAATGTTCTCTTTTGAATAAAATATTGGTTTAGAAGATTTGCAAATTATTGCATTCTGTTTTTATTTGCATTTTACACAAATGTCCATCGTTGATGCCACAATCACTTAAATAACGTAAGAGCAAAAATGGTCTCATCTTTTCTTCTTCAGAGCCCACAGTGTCACCCCGCAAGATCAATGCCTCAGCATTAACAGCCTTTGAGATCCAGGTCTCTTGGGAACCCATCCAGCATTTGAGCAGCAATGGAGTACTGCGTGGCTATGAGGTTTACTTCTTTATCCTTCATATTCAGTCAGTAATAAATTATTTATTCTAATAAACTCCAACATCATTATCAGATAATGGTAGAATTATTGGGGAAAACAATGATTATCATATGAAAAATTATTTGAGATCTGTGTTTACAACAATTAGGCAACACTAAAAAAAATATCAGTCTGTTAATGTCATGTGAAAATATTCAGAAATTACAAAAAAGTAGAAACTCCTACATGATGTTTGAGACTAGTTCAAAGGCTATTTTAAGATGCTGTAAATGATTCATTTAAGCTGCTGTAGTTAATGCATTTTTTAAAGCAGTATATTTACATAATGCTGAGTTTCTTGTCAAGTTATTACAAAGCAAGGCCGTTAGTAGCTATAGACTAGTGTGGGCACACACTAACAAAAGGTTTTTTGGGGGTTTTTTTCAGCCAATACCAAAATAGCACAAAAGAATGCCAGTACCATTTCTAACTTCTGAACTTAAGATACAGTGGATATAAAAACATTGTATTGTATAACCTGAAATTTACATACAATACAATTCAGCACTACACTTAGAATGTGTTATCTCTTTGTAGATCCGGTACTGGCGGCAGCATGAGAGGGAAGCTGCAGCAGATCGTGTACGAACAGCTGGCCTGGAGAATACCGCACGGGTGCCTGGATTAAGACCAAACACACTTTATCATATCACTGTTCTGGCCTATAACAGTGCTGGCACTGGGCCAGCATCTCCACGCACCACTGTCATCACCAAGAAACCCCGTAAGAGTTTTAGAACTTTCGATAATACTGGGGGCCTAGATTGAAAGTGGAAGATGATTCTGGGATTTTGCATCATACTGATGTTGATTCTAAGTTGGGGTGTGTGATAGGACAAATATATTATGATACCTTCGGACATTTCTACAAAAAAAATTTTAGGTTGCAGATATGGACAAAACTGCAGGTAAACAATAGTTCTGTTGTTCAAACTTGCAGGTGAAGCCAGAATGTAACAGAAAATCAAGAAGTACAGGGTCAGGTACATTCAGGTGATCTACAAACAAACTCGGCTAGGCAAGGAATCATTGAAACCAACAAACAGGATAGGGTCAAAACCTTGGCAAGAGAAGCATCGAAAATGGCTGTTACAACGCTATGATACTCCAAACCAGTGAAAGTAATCAGTCACAATGCAGTGCAATGAACAGAACAAACCCAATATTCAGGTATTGAAAAACAGGTAGAAATGGGCGTTGAGCACATCCTGAATGGGAACCCAGCAGTGCTATATTCAGGCCATAGCCCTCCCACTCAACGAGGTACTTGACCTTACTTTCTCTGTGGCAGGAGTCTAGGAGAGACTTAACAGCATACGCTTGCTGTCCATTTACTTCAAGGGACTCTGGGGGGACTGTGGCTGTGGGATCAGTGACCAGGGATCCTCATTGATCCTCTGGAGGATGTGAAGTGGTCCTATATAGCAGGTATTAAGCTTTTTGCATCCCGGGCAGTTTCTCAGGTCTTTGGTCAACAACCGTACCTGATCTCCAGGCTAGTACCATGTGGGGGGATGGGGGTGTCTCACCTGTGGTCAGCATTTGTTTTTATGGCTTGAACTGCTATTTCCAGCTGCTGGTGGACTTGCGTTCAAACTTGCTTGCTCATATAGAACCAGTGCTGTTTTGGGAGACAAGGTGCACAAAATTAGAAAATTATTTTACAGTTATCATGACAATGGTGTTACCATAAGATTTAGGGAGGTCTGTGAGGAAACCAAGGGGACCTTGATCTGAGCACATGCAGTGCATTAAGACACATAGTGGTGCATGCCAGTGCACATTTTGGGCCACCACTACTTGTCTCTCAGGAGCTCAAATGTGCATTGGATACCTGGGTGTCTTGAGGGTGGTGCAGTTTTAAATAGGTAATAATAGGTAAGCTTACTCCTAAGGTTGGCCAGAACAAACGTGAGGTGGGCAGGACAGGTGAACAACGTTCTAATGGCAAAAGCTTAAGGAATTCCCTCGTCTATGTGTCCCACCCAATGGAATGAATAAATGAATAAAGCACCTGGGGGGCAGAAGAGTGTCAGTGTTCTGGCTGGAGCACTTAACTGGGTGAATCCATGATGAGGAATCAGTCTTGGTGTTCTTGGAGCCCAGGCAAACAACCGGGCAAAGAACATAGCCCAACAAACTTGTCTGTAACTCAGGTTTTTGTGGTTTATGAAGATTACTAAAGTGTGGTTGGTCCATCCCCTCTGAATTCCTATTTTTCTCCTTTAACACTAGAAGTGCCAAGTGCTGGGTGTCTTACTAGAAGCTGTGTGTTGGTTTGAACTACTGTGCTGGTTCAAACTACTTACATCATGGTTGGGCAGTCAAAAGACCACTGAGTCTTCAGACTAGGATGCTGGTACTGACACATAATGATTGCTAGATGGCGTTTCTTACTTGTACTTGCAAATTATTTGTTTATAAGCTCAGCTTGCATTTGGCCGATTCTTCTGTGGATAAGTAGGGTAATACTGTGTCTCTGTAAAAAATATTTCAGTTCTGAAATTGTTAAAGTAGATACAAAAGAGCAAAAAAAACAAGCTTTAGTGTGGTAGTAGTGGAAAATTGTTTCAGGGACGTTTCTTTGTGCTGCTATAAGTAGAAATGTCCAAATGCGTATTTTTTTTTCTAGTAAATTCTAAGTGTGACTTTTCCAGCGCTCAGCAAACTGTGCCTCTGTAAAAGGGGCATCTCTTATCTGTTTTGATTTATTGTGCCAGACACATGAAAAAAACTGTCTGGTAACCACTGACCAGCCACCCTAATTTCACCTTTCCTTACATAAGGGTATGGCATTCAACATGTATTTTGTTTTTATAGTTGGCCACCCACTATATCTGGTTTATTGGCCATGTACTAAAACAGCATGCCTTTTTAGGAAACAGTGATTCATCCATAGTTATCCTCGACTTTTGATATTGAATATCTCAGATATCATGGCAGTGGGCAGCTCTTGTTTTCTTGCTTTCAAAGCACAAATAGTGTAAGATAGTGTGGCAGTGGTTGAGAAGTATGGAACGTTGATGCAAGATAAGGATAGTATGACAGCAGTAGAAATGACAGATGGGTTTAAAGTGGGAGTGCATCAAGGGTGAGTTCTTTCTTGTTTGCAGTGGTCATGGACAGGCTGACAAACAAGGTTAGACAGGAGTCTCCATTGACTATGATGCTTGTGGATGACATTGTGATTTGCAGTGAGACTAGGTATCAGGTTGGGGACAGCCTGGAGAGATGGAAATATGCACTGGAGGAAAGAGGAATGAAAGTTACTTGGGTAAGATTGTGTATACAAAGTAATGGAGAATGTGACAGAGAGGTAAGGAAGAGAGTTCAGGCAGGGTGGTGAGGATGGCATAGAGTGACAGGAGTGAATTGTTATAGACATGTATCTGCCAGAATGAAAGGTAAATTTATAAGACAGTAGTGAGGCCTGCTATGTTGTATAGATCAGAGGCAGTGGCACTGACTAAAAAAAACAAAGGATAAAGTGAGCTGGAGCTGGCAGTAATGAAGATGCTGCAATTCTCACTGAAAGTGGCCAGGATGAACAAAATTAGGAACCAGTTGATTAGAGGAACAGCTCAGGTAGGGTGCTTTGGAGAAGTTAGGGAGATGAGACTAAGATGGTTTGGGCATGTGCAGAGGAGAGATGAGAGTTATATTGTGAAAAGGATGCTGAGGATGGAGCTGTCAGGTAGGATTAGTAGAGGAAGACAAAAAAAGAGTTTTATGGATGTGGTGAGGGAGGATGCTCAGGACAGGGCAAATTGATCCGCTGTGGTGACCCCTATAATGGAAACAGCCAAAAGTAGAAAAACCAAAAAGGTAAAGATATTGAACCATGTCAGCTTGATTTAGGGTGTTTTCACACCTGCCTTGCTAAAAATATTGCAATACCTGCAATATCTCAGAACATAATTTCTCACAATATACAGAAATTACAATAGTCTGGGGCTGTCCGTTGCTCAGCCCCAGCACATACGCTCTTTAATAATAAGGAAACATTCAACCTCATGCCCCTTTTCAACAATGTGAAACAACAAACAAGCCTATATAATATGCTTCTTGGACTTCATAATCACTTCTTTCATTAAGTCTTATAACCGATGATTATTTACAATGACTGTTCTGTAACTGTAAACTATATAACATGTAGCGACTTGTGGAAATAAGAATGTGTTCTTAATGACTTGCCTGATAAAATAAAATAAAATAAAGTAAGGTAAAATAAAATAAAGTTAGATGTTTCACTGGCTTACCCTTTTGTACTGTCAGTGGTTTTCTCCAAAAGTCATCTGCCTGTCTCTTTTGTCAGTAAGATGGAGCAGCTGCCAGAGAGATTGAGTGATGGAGTGTTAGGGAGAGAAATAGGTCAGCATCTGACATCTTAACTAGATGTGAATTTGTCTGATTTTCTGCATAGACAACATAGGCCATGCTTCTTTACTAAATGCTGTTCAAAGTTAACACAAGAGGGTAAGCAACAGGTTGCCTCAAAACTTTTGCATTATGCTAGCTTGCAAACTGTTATATTAAGTTAGTAGGTAAATTCAAGTAGAGCACCTGTTTTGTCCAGCCTACAAAGTAACAAAGTAACAAATTCATTAATCCAAGCATCTAGCTGTTCTAGTACTGTAGCTACAATTATAAACCTGTTAAACCTAGCTTTTTTTTTTATTTGTGTAAATGCTACAAGACTGATTAGCTCATTTGCATGTCTTCTTATTTTCAGCCCCAAATCGTCCACCAGGAAATGTTTCGTGGAAGACTGATGGTTCATGGGTACAAGTGAGGTGGGATCATGTTAAATCTATGGATAATGAGTCTACCGTGCAGGGCTACAAAGTAAGTGACACACAGGAATATGTACTCTATAGACTGGTTTTCAAGACATGGTTTGAATCAAAACAGAAGTAGACTGTAATGCATTAATAGTTAATGAATTGCTTAAAAATTTGGTTAAATGATCATGAAATCCTGAACCAAAAGACAGTGTTGATGAATACTCAATACACTGACCAAAATGCAGTTGTACACAAATGCAGTTGTTTATTAATATATCGGCAACCAAGACCAGAACACAATTCAAAATCGTTATCTAGATACAGGCACAGTTGTCAGTTGATCAGCAAACAGAATGTCAAAGGCAAAATTAGGGTCAAAAAAACAGCATGGAATTAAAGATGCAGGTAGTCAAAAACAGAATAACAAACGCTAAGTACAGCACACAAGGAAACAAGACATGGAACTAATGAAAATAATCAGAAAGAAGGGTAGGAACAACAGAAGTAAAACTCAGGGGAATGGGAATGGGTGGAAAGTAAAGTGTTTGGCATGGGCACCAACATTTCCGAGTTGGGTCGGCATCCAATAGCACTTCTCTGGACCATATCCCTCCCACTCAACTAAATTCTCCAATCAACCCTCTCTTCAGCCATGGATCCAGGAGTTACTTAACGATGTAGGCAGGTTGCCCCCTTTATTTTTTAGGGGTAACAGCTGTGTAGAAGATCAAGCACATAGGTTACTTTACTGATTTGTTGCAAGATCTGGTATGGGTCAACGTAGCATGTGTACAGAGACTTCCCTGGTGTAGCTGCAATAGTTCTGTTGATGTAAAGGTATTGACTATTGAGCTAATAAAGTGCATAAAGCGCAACTAGACCTACAAAGCATTGCAGATCCTTTATTATTTTAGGAACTAGGGTTAGTTCTATCACTACTACCCTCTCAGGCCCCAGAAACTTGACTTGGGTCAAGTTTTGACGGAGGGTCGTACACCACCATACTTTCTTTCTACAAAGAAACATCCTGCAGTTGCTGGGAACATAGATTGGAAATAGCCTTCCATGGCCACTCCTTCAGTGGCTTCTATTTTTATGTGTTAATGGGTAGATTTTACCATGGGGCAGTGTGCAGCCAGGGAGAGGATCAATTGCACAATTATAGTGCCTGTGAGGAGCAAGACCACTGGCCTTAGTTTTACTATAAACTTATGTGTGACTTTCAGTACTCATGGTGTGCTTGGGGATGCTGGGTAGCTGCAGGCACTTGTGGAAGCAGTTAGGGGACCAGGCCAGGATTTCCTTTGCTTCTGCCACCTCACTGTCTATGAGGTTTTCCATGGCTTCAGAATCTATAAGTACAGGAAAACAGAAAACCTTCCCTGAAACCACAATCTGTACTTGAATAACAAATTCATCCTTTGTATAAAATTTAGCATGACTCACCAGGGCAATGTGTACATGTGACGTATGTGACCTGCTCCTTTGCAGTAGAAATGCAGTCTCTGGAGGTTGCATCTCTCTTTCATCGCTTCCCACTTTAGCAGGACCCAGCTGCATGGGCTTATGAACGGCTTGTGTGGACACAGGGTTTACAAACCCTAGGGCAGTGACTAAGCAAATCATTCATTCTCAATGATGTAATGTAGCGGCCTCTTCTAGGCAGGTTAGCTTTGTGAGCATCTCAGTACAAACACCACCTGCAACACTGGTCCATTCCATTCACTGCCTGCTGCCAGGGTCCTAAACTCAAGGGTGTACTTAGCCACATGCCATTCCCCCTGCTTAAGAGTTAACAACTCCCCGCTTTCCCAATCCTTATTGACAACAAAAACTTAATATAAAGAGATCATAAGACCTCTTTGGTTTCACACAGGCGTAGCCCACTTCAAGGCCTTACTGGTGAGTAACATTATCACATCTGTGATCTTATCCTTGTAAGTAGGCCCCTCTTGATCAGTAAAATACAAAAACATTAAAAACATTGCACTCAGAAGGCTCACTAGTGTAGTGCTCTGGCTGTGCAACTTGCGAAGTGGGTCAGGATGTGATCAGAGACTGGGCCATACCTTCGGTTAGCTGCTTGGGGTGTGCATCACGCAACACTAGCAATTGCTAAAGTTCTCTGACAAACCTTCACCTAAAGTCAGCAGCTCCCTGAAGCTGGCTGGCATCAGCTGCATCCATGGTAATGGCAAAGTATTTCTGTGAGGTAGAAGTGTAAATATACTTATTAAAACAGATTTGGACACAAGGTAGGTGTTTATTAAAATATCAGCAACCAAGCCCAAATTGCACTCAAAAATCAGAATCCGGATACAGGCACAGGGTCAGTCGATCAAGAAAGCGTGGAATCAAAAATACAGGTAGTCAAAAATAGAAAAATAAAGGCGCAGGTTCAAATACTCAAAACAGAGGAGGGTAAAAACAAGACTTGGGTGCAACTAATAAAAACATCACCAGGAACGGAAAACAGGTAGGGAAAACCCAACTAAAACTTAAGGGACTTGGAACAGTGTAACGGCATGGTGGTGAGTGAACATTGAAACTCACAAGCGATGGGAAGAACGTAACTGCCACGGACACACAACAAACAAACAACAACAACAAAAAAAAAAAAAAACAGAAACCACATTAAACATTAACTGAAGCAGGGCAGGGTCAGAGTCCAGGGCAGGGTAATGCACAAAATGATGTCTAAGAACCATGAAGTCCTTTGCGATAACAAGCTGCTATGTGCATGCCAAGATGCCTGGCTTAAATAGTCTTTGTCATTAGCGTGCATGCGCAACTCCCGTTGTGCACCTGGAGTCACGTGATTCCATTATACAAACACAAAGCCCATTCATCACAAATGGGTGGAAACACATGTGTTCAGCATGGTGGTTGCCATTTTTGATGAGCACTAGGGATGTTTTGGCTAGCTGATGCAGTATTGTGGATTAATGAGATGAGTGCTAGTTTTTTATGAGATGAGTAAGTGTTTATTATTATTATTATTATTATTATTATTATTATTATTAATGTTATTATAAAGTCCAGATGTTATGCAAATAATTTCAGGGCACTGCTATAGCAGATTTTGTGCCTTCATAAAACACTGAAGAGTCAAAATATTGTAATGTGTTGATGCCTGAGGTTAACATCCATGATGACTCCATGGTGTTTTAATTTTTATTCTCATTTATTGTATTGAGTCTTTTTTTCAACATGTAATATAATGAGAGTGGTCTGACACCCAAACTTATTCTTCTTCCTCTTTTATAGGTCCTATACAAGCACGAGGGGCAGTCAGCTGTAAAGGTGTTGGACAAAGGCAAGACGTCAATCAATCTTCCACTACCCAAAGATAATGGTTATGTTGTTCTGGAAATCCGATCTTGGGGAGAGGGAGGTGACGGGGCAGCGCATGAGATCATAGTGTCTCGAGATTCAGGTATTCAAAATGGAGATGCTCTGCATTGTAAGCAGCAAATGTTTTAAAAGATGCAATATTTAAACATAGTTTACAATGTTTGTTTACATAAAAGATAAGAAAACCTAATTTTGTTTTTGTGTATTCTATAGGAACTGGAATGATGGTTCAGAAAAACGATGTGGGAATCCCCAGATCTTTCAGTAAATTATGTTTGCTTTGGCACGCTGTGGTTCTCATTATGACTGGCATATCGGTGCTGTGATCAGCTATTGCAAAGGTCCTTTCCAGTAATGCCCCACATATTTTGGCTCTGCAGGTGGGGTGCAACTTTACGCAGTGGGGTCGAATTTGGGAATTTGGGGAGGTAGGGGGGTAGCGCCAGGAGTTTTAGTATTAAATATGACAAGCAGCATTTGTTTTAACTCTTTTGTATAAAAAAATATTTTTTACAAGTACAACTTGTGCTGTAAACCTTGCCTTGTGGGAAAAATCAGTACATTTCTTTATCACTTAGATATGGTGACAGTGACATTTCAGCTGGTACTGAGTTTTTTTTTATTTTATTTATCATTTTTACACAAGTCATATGATAGACACATAAATTTCACCTGACCACATTTAATATAGTTGATGTATATACAGTGGGCCTCATTTATCAAATTTTCAGTAAAGTTGTGTGTGAATATTTTTACCAAGCCAATAGTGTGTCTTAGAGGAAGCTCAAATGTGGCACACTAGGTATTATCATTTACTAGGTATATTATGCATCTTGAGACATACCGGATCAGTCACCTATCAGGCTGTAACTACTAGATCTAATAAAGTATTGCATATCATTAAATGTGGATGCCATAGAAAATTGAACCAACTTATACATTATGTTTTTGCATCTCATCCTCCTTTTATTTACTAGCTTTCTTAATTCATTAACTGTTTTACTTCTCTTAATTTATGAATTTATTTCTTTAGTTGATTGAGCAGGATTTTACAAAATGTATTTCAGTTTTTGTGTTACTGATTTACAAGAGCTATTGACAGAATAATTTGTATATAAAAGTTCAGTAACTTATCAAGATTTATATGATTTGTCATCAAGTCAATCAGTTGAGGTTTACATTAGTTAGTCTTCTTATGTGTAAATTTACACACATTTAGAAGGAGAAGTAAGATACATACATATTTTGGATAACAATAGGATATTCATGAATACCAAATTGTATGTATGCTCCTACAGATTTACAAATAAATTCATTCATATCCAGCCTGATAAATGAGACCCAATGTTGGGATATGTTTGTTGTGGTATTCAGACACCATGTGAATTGCCAATGTATGACAACATATTGACTATAGATTCAAGATACAAGTTTCCTTTTCCCTTAAATTTTATACAGTATTTAGTATTTAGTGTCTGTGTTTACTTTCAAAACATTGTTTTAATACGATACAAATTAAATACCTTAAATAACCTTATTCTTACAATGTGCACCCGAGTGTGTTTGTGTGTGTGTAGCGGGGGGAGTGGTGTTGTGTTTTTGGATAATGGTTGCCATAGACACAGTGGTTAAACAAAATAATGTTTGATAATCAAGGCGGTATGGCTTATGTGGTTATCTTCATATATTAGGGTAATTTAGTTATCAAAGCCATTATTATCACTGAAAATACAGTAAAACGTCTGGAGGCAGGAGGTACAGTGGGATAGAGTGCACTCTGGTTAATCATCTTACTGTGATAATATTTATGGCAGTATTTTTCCTCTTATGTATGCATAGTATTTGTACAGGCATGCTCTACGTGTGATGAAAGATTCACCGTCATGGGGCAAAAGCTTATTTTCTGTTATTTACTAATATCTGGATCAGGACTACACACAGTAAAATGTTACCTATAACACAGATGCAGTACTTTTGTTTCCTAGCCAAGCCTTTCAAAATATATCAAAAGACAATCTTTGCCTTTTTGTATATTATGGCATTTACCATTTACTAGGAATATGAATTATATGCAAAATTATAGAGTGTTTCCAATTAAATACTGTAGCAATGCTTAATATAACCCTGATGCTGTCCATACATAAATATTAGTTGTTTTAGTTTAAACCAATTAATTCTGTTTTTTTTTGGAAACTTGAATTATCAGGGCTTATGTTCTGTTCCACACATATGCACACAATGTACTTCTTTGTCTAATCATTTTCACTCAAACATACATTTGTCAAAAATTCTTTATATACTTAATATACTTAATAAGTATTTTTTTTACACACACAAACATGCATACACATAAGCACATGCACAAAAACATGCATACAGACACGCACACACACAGCATTTATGACACCCAAGTCTTGAGTAAATTGGATTTTTACCATCAGTTATAACCACATGAAAAACATGAATCACACTTTAGTTGTTAATTGTGTTAAGTGTGTTAATTGCAATAATTAAACATATATCTTATCACTATTGTTTGAAATTGAAAATATATGTTAATGGTTTATGAAGTAAAATTTTATTTCAGAAAGTTGGTGGCCCTAACAGATTTCATCAAAGACAGATACATTCTTCATGTTTATCACATTTTATCAAGTACTGTTTTATTTATTCTGATATTCAACGTTAACATAATGGCTCATTACTCAATGCTACAAAAATATTCTTGTTACTGATTACATGTTTTATATATTCTGCATTCTAATAATTTATAGCCACACTATTTGTGAGCAGGGACCAAGTACTAAAATCATTAGAGCTAGAACATATAATCTTGTATTTTTTTGTTAATCTGAAATCAGCTCACTGCATGTACAAAACAAAAAAAGCGTCCATTACATAAAACATCTGTTATAGCTAGCTCGATAATAGGAGTCAACGTCCACATTTAGTGCCACTTGAGGTTAGATTTTTAAACCACCATATACTGTAAATGTCTGGTTGACCCTGTCCAATGTGAATTGAATCAAATGGAACTTGTGAATATTCTTCAATAAACACACTCTGGTTGTATTCAATGCAAGTGTGTCTGGTATTTCACCACATTATATGTATTTGACTGACCATTTACAGTAAATAATTTATGTTTAGTATATATGTATACAGTATTTTATAACCCCTGAGAGAGGTACAGCAATCCAAGGTTATTAACTGGCAAAATGTTCAGAAACTGTTGCAAAATTAATTGCAATGTTTTATTTGAGTCATGTTACATTTATATGGCCTTATAAAAAAGGTGATCTTTGTTACTAATAAGTAAGCTGTAAAGTCTAGTAAGGAGGTGCCTGTAGTTGTGTGTCTGGAACAGCTTTACGATATAAACGGAGCCAACTACAAAGTAAATCACAAGTTGATATCAATGGGCTTATAATAATATTTTATCGTTTTGCTATGATTATCCCATCTAATGTGAATTTGACTGATACAGTATATTACAGTCATGCACATTTAGCTGTTGATCATTCTTCTTCTTTTTGACTCTTTTATATTATGGCATTTACCATTTGCTAGGAATATGGTCTATATGCAAACTTATACAGTTTCCAATTAAATATTGTAGTAAGGCGTAATATAACCCTGTTCCTGTCTCTACATAAATATCAGTTTTTATTATTTTTTAAAATCTAATTCATTATAGTTGAATTATAGAGTTATTTGCACGTTTCCAAATTGACTGTTTTTTTGTAGTACATTATTTAAGCAAATATGAGCAGACATTTGAATTGAAGTGATCTGCTTTATTTTTCCGGGTTAAAAAAACACAGGTCATCAAATTCTTTACAATAAGACAATGATAAGAGTGTATGCTATCTACCGGGCCTGGCATTCAGGTGGCTCTTTGGTAATAAATAATAGCAAATGTGATAATTTGAGCAAGCTTACTGTAAAATCTGGTAAAGTAGGACACCATAAATCAATAAATAAATCAGTGTATTTCCTTCTTACTGATTAGCCTTTTAAACACTTATCACCTGTACTTTGGTACCATTAATAAGACCTAAGTATAAATAAGCTTGAACATGTTCAACTTACTTCACAGGATTCTCTTGGAATGTGACAGGTAAATATATTAATAATGAACATTATTTAATGAAATGTTTTAGCATTAGTTGTTTACAAACATGTATTTGGGGTAAATGGCCTGAGTACTAAAAATGAAAATGTTGGTTTTATGATACCATTCCTACAAATTGTTTCATTTTGTTAAAACTAAGACAATTTATTATTATACTTAATGTTTGTCCACTAATTATGTTTCTAGGTGGAATTCTAAAATAAATTGAATTGATTCAGTACCACCATGTCCAAATTAACTCTCATAGCAGGTATACACTTAATCTATACGAATTTTTAAATATTTCTTAAATATTTTTTTCAAATAGCTGCTGTGTCTTGTCATATTTTACTCATATATTAAGATGTTGACTCTCTTTACCTCTTTTACACAGGACTAGGATTCCTACTTTCTCTTCAACTTGGTAATTATCTCTATGTATTTATGTTCAATTGTTCAAATATCAGTTCAATTGGCATTCTGGTATTGGTGCTTAGGTCAAAAGTAATAATTATTTTACAAAGTAATCCATGGGAATTCCATTTCTAGATTTTTGTTCAGTATGTTAATATGTCAAATCTTATTGTTCAGTTTTAACAAAAGCTTTATTTTAAACAAACAAACAAAAAAAAAAACTACAAAAGCCAGGTTTGCATCTGGAACAAATAAAAAAAATCCTAAACACTAAGGCTGTTAAGCTGTACAATAAAATACATATGACCTGGATATGATACTGGTTGTACCTATATAGCAGAGCAGAAATTAATGACTAAGAAAATCATCAGTGGAATTTGCATATAGTCCTTTCATGGTCAGATTAATCTATATTTAACTTTAATGAATACGGGCCTTTAAATTTGTGTTCATGTGTGAATATTTCTTAAGCATTTCTTGATGTGATTTAAGGGTCCAAAGACTGTTACTGACAAAAACTGTTTCTTTCACAGCCCATTCTACAAAGCTGGTGTGCTACTTTAGTAACTGGTCCCAGTACAGGCCTAGCAATGCCCGCTTTACTCCCGAGAATGTTGATCCCTTCCTCTGCACACATGTCATATATGCTCTGGCAACCATCAACCCAGACTTTCAGCTTACTACTATTGAATGGAATGATGAGGATATGTACAAGAAACTGAACAACCTGAAAAATGTGTAAGTAAGACTAAGCATTGTAGTATGCTTTATACATCAGAGAATTTCATGCAGACTGATGAAAACTGATGGTATACACTACTGTGCAAATTTTAGCATATTTGTAGTAGTTTTGGTATGAAAAAAAATCTTATGAATTTTGCATTAATGAGCCAGCAAAACGTTTTAGATTTACAAACATACCAAAGTTACAGAAAAATGTTTGAATATCAATAAAGTAAGCAACTTATTAAATAAGAGATCAATAATAAAGCTAAAGCAGCAAGTGTGACATCCTGCAGAACTCTTGTAGGTTCTTCAAGACACACAGTAAAAATGTTCTTCCAATTTTCTTCTACAACTGCATAAACTGCACATAGGACTAGTAATTAGGAGAAAAAAAATAAAGAAAAGCAAAGAAAAAAACAAACAAACAGAAGTTACACCTAACACTTTAATTAAGATTTAATTTCATTAAACTAATTTGTACAATGTTATTTGTATTTGTTTTCTTTTTGCATGTGCCTAAGACTTTTGCACAGTACTGTCTATTAATGTACATATGTTATTTGCTATTTCTTTCCTTTAAAGAAACCCTTCTTTGAAGACACTGCTGTCGGTTGGAGGATTTTTCCAGGGTGTCAACATGTAGGTACTCCTTAGTGAAATTACAACCTTACTAACAGTTTTTTATCCATGCTGTAATGGCAGAGTGATAACAAATCTCTTTTCTGTAAGTCTGGCCCATTGTGGCCATGTGTGAGCTTGTGTATGCAGAATAGGGTTTAATAAAATTTTTTGAGGGGTTAGCTGGCATTTTGTATCTCAGGGGAAAATGTGTTTACCTTCATTCTCTCTGGACAGTTTTTAATATCCTAAAATGAAAACAAAGAGTGATTACCTGTTCTGTCACAGGTTCAGTCAGATGGTGTCCACTCCAGAAAATCGCAGGACCTTCATTCGTTCTGCTCTGCTTTTCCTCCGGGCTCATGAGTTTGATGGCGTAGATCTGGCCTGGGAGTTCCCTGCACACAATGGTAGCCCTGCTGAGGACAAGCAGAAGTTTGCTGCACTGATAAAGGTAAGAGGAATATATATTGAGATGAATGATTACCGATATGTTGCTCTAATGTACAATACATAAAGTTGTCATTTTTATGTGCTTACCAATGATTTTCCACCATTTGTATTGTTAAACCTTGCATTATTCAGGAGCTGAAGCAAGCCATTAAACAAGAAGCCATAGACACCAGGAAGACCCAGATGCTGCTTTCAATTAAAGCAGGAGCCCTTCCGCCCACTATTGATGCAGCCTATGAGGTCCCTGAAATAACAAGGTATACAAACAGAGATTCCTGAGACTTCTGCACTTGCTTAAAAAAAAGGTTATTATAAACTGTTGGTCATTATATTTTTCCTGTTGCAGTGAAGTAGACTTTCTCAGCATCATGACTTATGACTACCATGGAGCATGGGAGAAGGTTACAGGTCACAACAGTCCTCTTTTTAAGAGTCCTATAGATCAAGGAAACCACATCCAACACAATATTGTAAGTGTAACCTCATGATCGTTTTAAAACATGACTGCTTGTTTTGGTTCTGAATTCCCTTCTCACTTTATTCAGAATGCTACTATATCTTACTGGATAAGCAAAGGCGCTCCCACTGAGAAAATCCTTATGGGTTTCCCCACATATGGACGCACTTTCCGTCTTGCCACCACCTCGTCAGGTCTCGGTGCACCAACCAATGGCCCAGGTGAAGCTGGTTCTTACACACGTGATGCTGGCTACTGGTCCTATTATGAGGTGATTGATTATAGGGTCTTTAGTTAAGCCTAACTCTGTTTATTCAGAGTAATTCAACAGTAAACAATCTGTAAACATAATGAGGAAATCATAAAAATAACGGTAAAGTGTTTTTCATCCACAGGTCTGTACTTTTGCAGCAGCAAGCAACGTACATTGGATTGATACTCAGTATGTTCCATATGCCACTCGGGGAACAACTTGGGTAGGCTATGACAACAAAGAAAGCTTTTCTGCCAAGGTAAATAAGACTTTTTGAAAAAAGTAAATTCCACAAACTACTTTCCACAACTACACATGTTTAACTACACATTTTAACATTTTTTGTTAAAATGGCAAAAAAATGTAAATAAAAAAAAAATTACAGAGATGAATAATTTCAGGTATTTTCTACCTTTAATATAACCTATGATATGTGCAATCCAATTAAAAACAAAATATTTTAGGGGGAAAAATAAAAATAAAAGCTAACAGTAATGGTTGCATAAATATGAAATTATTACTTTGTTAAAACACTGGTTTTATGACAGCATCCGGTCTTTTTGGTTAACAGTTTATCACAATGGCACATGATGACTTTCTTTGCCCATTCTGCCCTGCAAAAATTTGGGGCATTGTCCTGTTGTCCATTGTGCAGCTAAATAAATATCAGGACAATCCCATTAGAACAGATGGACATGGGGTTAATCAGAGTGACTTTAATTAATTAATGGCAGTTATGAACTGACTAATATCTCTCACGAGTTTCTCATGAATTGTAAGAGGGCGTGTTCATTTACGCAGTAAGTTTAATTTTTCCCCTCTTAACTATTACAGTTTGTAGAAAAATATATCTAAAATTACTTGTTTTGGTCATTATTTTAACTGACATAACACAATAAAATGGCATTTAACAGGGGTCTGTGGGCCTTTTATAGTCAATATATGTCTATATTTTCTTTTAGGCTCAGTGGCTCACATCCATGAACCTAGGTGGGGCATCAGTATGGACTCTTGACCTGGATGACTTTGGGGGACAGTTCTGTTCAGAGGGTGACTACCCTCTTGTCAACCACCTACGCAGCAGCCTGGGTAAATAAATGCTGACTCAATAAGTTTCATAGCTAAATTTAACTATGTACTTTTAGTTCATGACTAAAACAAAAAAAACACAATTAAAATCAGTTGGGGAGGTGTTTTGCTATTCTTGAGCTGTTTTAAATAACAATGTGAAACTCTTATAGGTTTTCCTCCCAAGCCAACCACCACTCGTCCTCCAACCACTACCAAAGACCCTGTTGCGTCCTTTTGCGTTGGAAAACCGGACGGTTTGTACCCAAACCCTGCTGACGCCACAACCTACTTCCAGTGCTTCCATGGAAACACTTACTTGCAAAGGTGTCAACCAGGCCTGGTCTATGTGGATGCCTGCAAATGCTGCAACTATCCATAAGAAGCCAAAAGACATGAGTCAAAATTCAATAAAATAAAAGCTATGCTTCTCCACACACATATTTTTTTGTTTCTGGTTTAATATCAAGTGTGAAAGAAAAAAAAAGATCACAATTAATTTCTTTAATTTCACAAGCAAGTTGTAGTTGTAGTCAAATAAAAGCAATACAGAATGAATGACACACATGTGTATTATTAAAACATAAACCTAAAAGTTTTATTTTGTATTTGATTTTCATTTAAAATATATTGTATATTGTACTACATTACTGATTCTCACAGACACAAACAAAGAAGTTATCCACACTCTGGCCGTTGAATTTAACCAACTTTTAGAAAAGACAAATACATTATTTTTTCATTATTATTCTGGGCACGAATGCACCACTGTCTTCACCTCCTCATCAGACAGTATGGGCAGTGGTGTGCTGAGGTGTATGCAACAACACAACACCCTTAGCAGTCCTCTGTGTTTTGTGAATTTCAGGCCTTATCTCTACAAGGAACGTCTCATTATAAGGAGCACTGCTAATTGCTGAACCTTTTCGCTGTACACTGCTCTTCTTTTGTACAAATCACAAGTGGGACACGTTTTTTCTTGCACTGCAGTCACAACTTAAATGAGACAGTGCAGACAACAAAGGTTTTAGTATGACTGGAGTGTGGATAATTTTTAATTTACCCTCGTACATAATACACAAAAGGAATGTAAAATCATATAGGGGGATAAAGGCCACCCATGAAGCCATGGTGTCACCCAAATAAGAACTGGTATCAGCTCCTTTTTGAGTATGGCTCCTTTTTAGGTTGCTTCTGTGGCAAGTGGAGCTTGGTGATTAAAATTAATCAGGTTGAGTTAAGTTTAAACTGAGTCGTCTACAAAAAGCAAAACAGAAAAAAGCAAGGCCAGAGAAGCAAAGCAGCAAGAGCAGGTGCCGACGCAATCTATTTACTGTTTACCAGCAACTGGAAACGAGTTATTAGGGCTGAACACCCACTCAACACAGTCAGGAACAGACAACAAAGACACATTTCTTGGCTTGCTCAATAAAAGATTGTAATCAATTTATAAATTTAAATTTTATATTTTGGCAGGTCATGCTGACTCCACAAATTTACTCTCTCTCGCATGGCCCATGCCCGCACTCCATTATCCTTGTCTTTCTTTCTTTCTTCAATATTTTAATTAAAGTGGAAAAAATAATTTTAGGGAAAATAAAAATGTACTGTACAAAAACTTGGTATGTGTTGAAACACCTTTGGAGGGCTACATCTCGCAGTACTTATTTCCCAGTGGCCATGGTGCTTATTAGTGCTGATGAGAGACACCTGCTCCAGTGTGTAATTAAGCACGTTTGGCAGCGTGGCCTGTCGTTGCACCTTTGGTAATTGTAGCGCTGTAGCGTGAGGTATGTTAGGGTAAGAATGGTAACGTCAGGCCTGATGGTCTAAGGTATAATTTTATATCGGGGACAGTTTTTGCTGCAACTCTGTCTCTCTAGATACATATATTCCAAAGCCATTCTTGATTGTGCTTTGATATTCTTGGTAATGTGCTGTGGGCTTTATTTCTTTTAGTATTATGGCCAAAAAAAATCATTTGATCTCATTGTAACTCATTAAAATACTTTTACTCCCCTGGTCTTCTCATCAGTTTTAAAGGGAAGTTGTAGTAATGTTACTGTTTTACAATATTCTCTCCAATTTTCAAGCATTATCTTCTTAAGACAATTCGCACTTGTATAATATATATATATATATATATATTTCTTAACAGTGAGATAATTTCAGACCATAGCTTTTATCAGTTGAACGTTGAGTGTCAGTCACTTTGGTGTCAGGTGTATACTAATTACTATTTAACATGCGATTTTAAATGTCATTGGTTGACAATTTGTGAAAAAACTGCACGTTTCAGCAAGCTGGGTCTTGGATGTTTTTGGTTTGGTTTTTGTTTGTTTATTTTCCTTTTTAACCCTGGGTTTGTCACTTGGTTTTTATTCGGTGCAAATTTCACAGTAAAGGTAAAAAAGGTTCTGACATCATTTAACTTAGTTATCGTAATTGCACTATCCATGTCACCCTAATGAGAATGGGTTCACTTTTTAGTCTAGCTGCTCTCAGGAGCTTTTCCTTGCCATTGTCACCACTGGCTTATCAGGGATAAAATTTATATAAATGTATACTCTGTTTCTTTATTTTTGTAAATCTACTTTGGGACAAGGTCTATTGTTAAAAGTGCTATACAAATAAAATTTAATTGAATTGAATCAAGATAGACACGTCAGACATCAGAATTAGAATCAGGTTTATTGAGTATGTTTACACATGCAAGGAATTTGGTTCCCGTAGTTGGTAGATGTGCTGTGGCCATTAGCTCCATGTATATATTACTTGCATCGACTTCCCCAGAGGAGCACAGCTAGAGCACTGGGAACAGGGAGCTTCTTGCAGCTAAGCTGGCTTTTGAGAAGCAGGGGTGCTGGCTGCAGGGGGCTGGACAGACGAGAACAACCTGGCCTATATACAACAGGCAAAGTGACTAAATGCTTATCAAGCTTATCGGGCATTGTTTTTAGGTTTTAGGCCACTCTGATTTCTTCTTGTCTTATCAGCCAGGTTCTAAAAACAGGACACCCTACCCAGGCAATGGGCGCAACCAGAACCTGACCCTGAGCGGGAGCCCATTTCACCCTGAATTCTGACTCCCCTCAGCAGGGGAACTGAATCAACCATCCAAGCCTTGGTGTCAGACTGGAGACCACAATTTTTTTATAATTTATTGAAAAGGAAAACTAAAAAAATTACATTGACATAAGTATTCAGGACTTTAACTTATTTGCGGCATCTTTAGTGGCAGTTACATTCACTGCGTGAATATGTGGAAATATCATTTATAAACATGTAAACACTTACATTTTCTTAAAGCTTGGCAGACTGACTAAAACTAACTTAGGAGTTTATATAGCATATCAGATTTATAAACAAAGAACAAAATAATGGATTGTGTTTTTCCTTTTTTAGAATTTGAATTTTGAACTAAATATGTGAAAAGGACTACAACAAAACAGTATTTTGGTGTCACTCATTGTCTAAATCTGTAAAAGTATTTTGAAAAGTTAATTCAAACTTTTAAATCAGGGAATAATATAAAATTAAAAACTGTAGGGTATGCCTCCTTTAATAATTGTGGAATTAGGAAGGGTGATGTATTTTGTTTCTTCCTCATTACTGAATGATGGTTTACTTTTCAGAAAACAAGAAAGGTAAAGGAAAAAATTTATCATGACACTCCCTGCCAAAGATAAGTTTATTGGTCGAAACCTGCTTTGATGGATGATAAACCTGGTTAATAACCCTTATCTGGCTAATAAACCTGATATGATATGGAATATTTACATATATATATTCCAAATTGCCAATTTTGTTATACATATTTAGTTTGTCATTTCTGCATTAGTGAGTCAGTACAGGAACAAACAAACAGAAAAGTTCAATTAAAAAAAAAAAACCCAAAAAAACCTAATGTAGTCTCCTGGGGTTGCATGCAAAAAGGATTTTGGAAGATTATCTAAGACACTCAGTAAAACTGGTCATATAATTTCCTTTTAAAACTTCCTTACAAAAATCATCTTTACTTTACATTTTTACATGTGCCTAAGACTTTTTGCATAGTACTAAATATATCATTATCTGATATTAAAATAGCATTTTTATTGCATAGTAGACAAAATGTTTTTATTAATGCTACTACATTATAAGATATAATGCCAGGATACTTATTTTTAAAAATAATTCTTGTGTACTAATTTGACTCATATTAGAAAAATGCCACATTCTGGATTGTTCAAAGTACAAAATCAGATCTTATGTAAACATTATGCAATATCAATTATCTTAGGACACCCTGTTATTAATACTGAACTTATGAATTGCTGGTGCAATAGCAATTACTTTAAGATAGCAAATCACTTGTGTCATATTGCAGGGAACAATTTTATCAGGGTGAAAGGGTGAAACGATGCAAACTTATCAGGAGTGAAAAAGGCGACATCCCTACAACCCTATTTATAAATGGATTTCATAATCACTACAACTAAAATAAAAACCGTTATACGGTTATTTTTAGGTCAATTTAGTTTAATCATTTTAGTTACATAATTAGGCTACTGTATATATGTAATATTTACACCATTGTCTCATGAATTAGTCTCAAACAAGCAAAATGTCTTAATGTTCTGGTTATGGTAGTATTAGACTTCAAATAATCAGAGTCTATATAAAGTAGGCATGTTGTCTAATTGTCAGCATCGTACCATTAGTAATATTAAAAATTAGTCCCAGAACTCCAATGTCAATAATGTTATATAAGTGGAATTTGGAATATCAAGTATGGTAGCTAATGCTAGACACATTAGGTAGTTAATACACACTTGCTAATATAGTTACATCCAAATTGTGATGGCTAGTATCCCCTGAAATAAAAAAAACATAATTCTATCAGGCTAATTAACAGTCCCAAGCTTGATATATAGACATATAAGCCAATTAAGATAAAATATGACATAACATTACTGTATGAGATTCTTAACTTAAAGCATGCAGGCAGTCAAAATCTGACCTCCCAGAGATGGCCCTCTGTAGTCCTCACTCCTCCAGTGGGAAAGTTTTTTTTGACAAATAAGAAGGTATGGTTCTCATTTCCCATGACACTTGCCTTAAAAGCTGCCTTTCTAGGATGCTATATCAATAAACCATAATAAGATCCTACCAAAAGATTGTTCAAAATTCTAGGACACTTCATTTTCAAAGATGTTTCAAAGATGCCAGAGTGTATCCTCAGCATTCTTAAAGCACCTTTAATCCTATGCACAGTACCCACAGTCCTATGAACACTATATTATATATGCATACTTTGAATTTTGAATTTTGAAGAAAACCATTGCATTATTTTCAGCTGACAACTGAGGTGCTATTTGTCTCACAAAGGCCTGGAACTGTATATACATAGGATTAGGGTCTGCCTTTTTAAAAACAGCCCATAATTCTATTTCTATTCCCATAAATACTATTTCTCCAAAGCAACCCGTATATCAATAATATTTTGTTTACTTAAGCATCAGGATACGTCTGTTGCAAGTTAACCTGCATTTTTTTTTTGCAATGTTTCTCCCTATGTATTTTTTTTAGAAAACTGTGTTTTGCATTCTCATCAAAGGATTTAGAATTGACTGATAAAAGGGTAGAATGCATTGTAGTTGCAGAATTATTAGTCATTTTTGTTATTTCATCATCTGTAGGTGAATGTGTTATATGCATTGCTAGGGCTATACAAATAAGACTATAGCTTTGTTTAATAGCTATGGCTATTAAAGCATATTTGAATCTAATGTCATGTATTGTTGTTTCAGGAGTGCCATTGTATCTAGCAAATACCTATCAGCAAGGGCGATATTGATGATGTTCTTCCTTTTTATTGTGAGCTGTGATTTTCTGCCTGTGAACTTCACTAGATCTCAAAGCATTTAGCAAATTAATACTTGGAATAGGTTTGACACTGTTGTGCAGTGAAAGCTGTTTTTATCATTTTAGAGGGATGGTCTGACCACAGAACTACACACTGTATGTATATTGAACACATAGACCTTCTGTGTGGTAAAATGTACTTCCTGCTGCTTTGACCCTAACCTTCTCAATGAAGTCAACTGATTGAAATGTATGTCCTCTGTTTCCACTATAGCTTTATTAGCAATAATCAACAGAGATGATAAGTGATAGTGAGAATAGTGTGGTATCAGCAGGATAAAGTCTGGATGCCTTAGGCAGTGTTGTCACTGGTAGAGGAGGAGGCATTGCAGTTATTTGTAAGGATAATCTAGTGTCAGACACCAACCTCAGCATAAATGTAACTCATTTTGTTTTTAACTCATTGTTCTGTATGCTAAAATAACATACATAACTGTAAAAAATAAGTCTATTGAGTAAATTTCATTAATTATTATTTAGACCCCCAGGGCTGTGCTCTGAATTTCCTTATGAATTGGCAGATTTGATCTCCAACATAATTATATCTGTAGACAAAGCTCTAATTGTTGGGGATTTTAATATTAATTTTGATAATACAGAAGACCCCCTGAGAACTGTAGTGGAGTCCATTCCATTCAGGAGGCCATAATCAGAATGTAATTTTCTAGTACCATAAGGCAATGCTTTCGGCTTCCGGTGAGCAGGGTGGTATACACCAGCATTTCTGCTTTCCACTGCCAGCAAATCATTCAACTTTCAATAGCAGCAGTCGAGTAAGCAAGAAAAGGTCTTCAAGATGTACAGTACTGTGTAAAAGTCTTAGGCACATATAAAGAAATGTTGTAAAGAGGTTTTTACTATTTGAAAGAAAACCCCCACAATGAGCAGTAAACAGTAATAAAGTAAAGA
>JAOVVF010000001.1:10981010-10994955 GCA_028565595.1 Duopalatinus emarginatus
ACAGATTGCTTTCCTTAATGACATAGAAACATTTTTACTGTAACATTATTATTATTATTATTATTATTTATAATCTTTGGATTTATAATCTTAAATGTTTTTGTACTGACTCAAAAATGCAGAATTCATAAAATAAATGTCTACAACAACATTTATACTATACACCAAATAGGGTGCCTAAGACTTTTGCGCAGTACTGTACATCTCCAGTTTCATTCATAATTATGAAGGTACACTTATTAGTGCTTGCTTAGTAACATTAGCTTCCTTACGTAAACATCCACAGAGGAGGAGACTCCTCTGTCTACGTTTTTAGTGTGATAACATGATATTGTTCCCAGTATCAAATAAAGATGTTTAGTGTTAGTGAATTTCTTTACAGCTATGTTCAAGTATATTTAGCACAACTGTAAATAGTGAACAGCTGGAATTAACATCATGTTATCATCAATACACTAAAAACTTGGTCACATTAATACTATTGCCCAAGGGTTAGATAGCAGAGTTAGCTATTAGCAAGCTACTCCTCCATGGATGTTTACGTAAAGGAGCTAGTAATTATGAATGAAACTGGAGACGTACATCTTAAAGCCCTTTTCTTGCTTACTCCTGACTGCTGCTGTCGGAGCTTGAACAATTCCCTGAACATCACTGAAGGTGATTTTTGAAGACATCGCATATAGAAATCCATTCTGAATGCTGACTGGCAGTGGAATGCAGAAATGCTTGTGCATACCACCCTGCTCACTGAAGGCCAGAAGCATTGCTTTATGCAACTAGCGAATTGGACCCACTCATAAGGGTGGTCACTTGCTTAATTTAATCCTAACATTTGTATTAAATATAGATAATAAATAATCACGCATCCACAGTTTGATGTTATCTTAGACCATTAGCTTATCTCATTTATAATAATACTTATTAACCAAAATGCATTTCACATCACTATAGAATCAAATGTACATATACAACAACTACTGCAGATAGGTTTATCAGCTATCAGCTTTGATTGGATCGTCGTCTGGCCCCACAAAATTTGATCAGGTGACCAAATACTTAGAGTCAGCATTCCGCTGTATTCTGGATAATGTTAATCCACTTAAAAGAAAAATAATTTAAAAAGAAAAAACTAGCAGTGTGGTATAATCATTACACACACACACACACACACACACACTATTAAAACAGACCACTCGAAAATTTGAGGCGTTAAACTAACCTGGTTGTGTTCCAAACAGCAAGGAAGAGGTCCCCAAAATTATAGAAAAGCTCTTCATGCTTTTAGAGCAAAATATTCCTCCTTCCTGATAAAAGGTAACAAAAATTATCCTAGATTCTTATTTAACACTGTAGCAAAACTGTTGAAAACATAAGACAAAAAATATTTATTAATAAATAACAAACCAAATGGATGTCAGATTTCACAAATTTCTTCATCAAAATCCTCAACGTGTATACTAGATCCTGTACCCACAACTTTCTTCAAACAGATACTACTGTTGATAAAGGAATCTTTTTAAAATTCCTCAGTTATTACTAATGTTCCTAAATCATTTAATTTAGCAGTTTTTAAACCTTTGGTTAAAAAAACCTGACCTTGACTCCTGCCAGTTGTTTAATTACCAATTTCTAATATCTACTCTTCATCTCCAAGATCCTAGAAACGGTTGTAGTACAGCAGTTATGTTCATAACTGCATAGAAATAATATTTTTGAAATTTGGCTATCAGGATTTAGGCCTCATCATAGCACAGAAACAATGCTGGTTAGAGTTGTGAATGACCTGTTAGTGGTCTCTGATTAGGGTTGTGCCTCCCTGCTTGTATTGCAGCTTTTGACACCATTGATCATTCAATATTCTCCTTCAGGCTAGAAGATGTTGTTGGCGATAAGCCCAACAGCATAGTTTCAAGGGTTCATATTCATAGAGTGCTTTGGTAAACTGGGATGTTAGAATAGCCTTGCCACTGTTGCCAGCAGCTTTCTCATCAAGGATAAAAATCAATAAATAAATGTATAATACTATCCTATATTTCTGTAAAGCTGCTTTGGGACAATGTCTATTGTTAAAAGTGCTACACAAATAAAATTGAACTGAATAAAATGTAATTTAACAGGCATAGGCTGAGCAATGACCCACTCAGTAGTATAAGGAACAGGCATGGGCTGAGTGATGACGTTCTTATCATTATCAAGAATAGGCTGGGTAGATCACTGACATCCCCAGCAGAATCAGGCACAGATACAGGTTTATGAGTCAGAGATACAGGTTTATGAGTCACAGTGCTCCCCAGAAAGCATAGCTTCAGTCTATCTTCTATGTTGGACCTACAAGCCATAAAAAATAAATAAATATAAATTAAACTTTGTTTTTTTTGTAACCAGAAACTCCAATAAAAAGAACATTGTAGGACAATGTTCAACAACCCATCATACAGCACAGTCATATGCAGTCAAAAGTAATCATAGGGATAGGAAGGGATTTATGGAGAGACTGGCCATCTCTGTCAGCCTGACTTACAGGTACCACCCTCAGGCCAATAGTTGAGTTCCTGAAGTTCCTGAAGGTGTACTATAGCACCAAGCAGCAGGATTGGGCTAGATACCTCCCATGGGCTAAGCAAGCACAAAATTCACTCACTCACACCACCACACTATTAACACCCTTCCAGAGTAATCCACTGGTTTAAAAGAAGTAAGCTGGTATGGAAGGCTACATATTGATATATGGTCTAGCGGAGGTTCTGTTAGGACGCCCAGTTCAAGTTCACAGCAGCAAAGAAGGATGATCACCGTCTTACTAAAGCAACATAAAATGGTTACTGCTGATTGATCATTATCCACCTATTTGCCTGAGTTGTAGTGTGTGTTTCACAAGTGTCTTGCGCTAATACAGTTACCTGTTCTGCGTTAACCAGCTAATGAAGTCAGCCTATATAAACCCTGTACAAGCACTAAGACGTATAACGTGCTGTTTCCTTTCATTGGCCCTGACTGTCATCTTGGATTATGTTTTACCTGCCATCTCTGACTCTGTGCTTTTGTGTGCTGCACTGGGAGTTGTTAGTGGTCAAGTTTGTAGGCTGCAGTGTGTTCTGGGAAAGTTTAATGTGAATCCCAAAAAGCCCTTTCTGGTGTTAGGAGTTGGCCAGTTCACTCTGCCACCACCAGAGGGAGATGTCAGCCAGTTGCCTCTGGTGGTCACCAAAGTCGTAGTCCTTTGTGTCAACGTGGAGGAGCCCAGAGGCAATTGGGTTTAACAGGGAACACCTGGCTGAGTCTCTATTTAAGCTGAGATTCAGCCAGGGCTCCTGAGCACACCCTTAGATTTCTGTGCTCTCTTGCATGGACACTAGGTCAGGGACACTAGTAACTACAGACCTTATAGAGGGTCCTTGGGTACAGTCCTTAAGGACTGGACGTATGAAAATTATTCAGGGAAAGGTTAGGCATTTTGTGTGACTCCTTTCTTCATCTCGGGGACTTCTCTGCGTCCGGGAAGTCATCACGCTTTTCTTCAGCCTTCTGAGAAATTCTGAGCTTCCTTCACGACTGGGAGAGGACCACCCATTACTTTCAGATTACTTCCATGCCGCGCTTTGGCACCTGCTCTTAGTGCACACACACACAAAACTTTTTTTCTGACCTCTGAGTCAGGGACTCAGTTTCTCAGAATGTTGACCATGGAATTCCTAGCACGGGAGTGGGTCAAAAATGTTGTGTCCTGGACCCCAGCAGTGTTCTTTTTGGCTGTAGCCATCCCACTTGATCAGATACTCTAGTTTACCTTCTCAACAGTCCAAGCGTCGGTGGCTAGTGGTTTAGGAGCTAATTGACTTGTTGGAGCACCTTCAATTGGCCAAAGGACTAGGCAACAAGCTTCTTGCACGCAGAAAGTTTTCGGATGTCGGAAGTGTATAATCTCACATAATCACTTAGGTTGTAGCCATTTAGGTGGGTAGAGTAGCCAAAAATTGTTCTCAAGTAAGAGTACCGTTTCTTCAGAATAATGTTACTTAAGTAAAAGTAAAAAGTAATCAACCAATTAATTACTTGAGTAAGAGTAAAAAGTACTAAGTGAAAAAACTACTTGAGTACTGAGTAACTTCTGAGTAACCTCTTTGTTTATTAATCAGGATGTTAAAAAATACACCTTAATGCACAACAACATAACAACAGTGAAGTTCAGAGCCGGAGAATATCTCTTAAACAACTAAAACAAATAATAAATTAACATAAATTAAATTCTTGTTATTATTATTATTATTATTAGTAGTAGTAGTAGTAGTAGTACTAGTAGTAGTAGTATTTTTATGTGGTAAAAATAATAAGATGAATGATGAATAATAGTGCTGTGTGTGAAATTGTAATAAAATGAGATTTCAAAATAAAAGCAAAAGCAAAAACAGCATATTTTTTCCTCCTAGTGCAACTTTTTAATAGGACAAATGCAACTGTTTTCAGTAAAGAAGTAATGTAAAGGATCACAGTTCAATATGATGTAATCTCATAACAGTTGCTCACTTTATAAAAAACATGTTACTTGCATTACTCACACACAGATTTACTGACCTGTTCTCTGTTACTGCTGCAGTTTGTCTCTTTTGCTCAACTGTGGGCTTATTTTTCTGTCATTTAAAGTATAATTATTAAAATACATGTGTTGCATTTTTGTTTCTAGTGTGTATATGCTGATTTGAAGTTTTCGAGTGAACATAATGGTTTATTATATGTGACTTTTTTGTAAATTCACTTAAAAATATTGGTAGTCACCGGTAGTAAAATATACTTGCTTATTTGGACTTGTTTCCTAATTTTTCCCCGCAATTCCTGTAACACACAAATAAATCAGAATTGCACTATTAATGCTTCAAAAGAGTTTTCAGCCAGTTAACAAATGTCATAGATTTAGTGGGTCAAATAAGGAAAAAAAAGTGTTGTCACTTGACAAAAGGGTTATATTTTAACCTCTGACAAGGATTTTTTTTGTCTAGTCATGTGCTTTTTGGACTTTTAAGAATTTTACTTTTATAAATATCAGCTTAAAAACTGAAATAATTAGATAATTAAACAATAGTTATTTATTATTATTATAAACTAATATTCATATTTTCACATTTTCTTTTCATTTATGCCTGTAAATATAAATATAGACTCTTTTTTTTGCTTTTACTGATATAATTATATTTTTTCAGGTCTTATACTTGCCTGTCCACTTGCCTGCAATGTTGCAATGTTTTGAGGGACCCCTGAAAAAGCATTTATTGGCCTACATTTTTCTAATGCTTAATAACAGATTGATTTGATACCTTTCTCTTCTCCCTCTCTTCATCTATTGATCTCTTATGTCCCCCTTCTTCCAGACCTGTGTGATCTGCACCCCCTGCTCCTTGGTTGACGGAAATCTCAACTAAGAATGGCAGAGTGGCGGAGGAGGAAATCTGAGCACAAAACTGACCTTTTCTCCTACCAAACTCTACTCGCCAAATTTTTGAAGGATGTTACCACTGCAAAATCCTCCTTCTACAGAGAGAAGCTTGAAGCATCGGCATCAGATCCTAGCAAGCTTTTCAGTATCTTTTCTTCTCTCCTAAAACCTCCCCCACCCCCTTCCCCCACCTCACTTACTGCTGAGGATTTTGCCTCCTTTTTTAAGAGAAGGTCAATACGAACACTCCTTTTCTCCACCTTCTGAGGCCATCATGCACCCTCAGAGCTCATCTCCCAAATTTCTAACATGCTTCTCTCCTCTTTCAACAGATGAAATCTTTCAGTTGCTGACATCCAGCAGTCCCACAACCAGTCCCCTTGATCCCATCCCTTCTACGCTGCTCCAGGCTATCTTTCTGGAACTTCTTCCCTTCATCTCCTCCATCATCAACACTTCTTCATCATCAGGAATCGTACATACTCCATTCAAGGTGATGGAATGAACTTCCCCTTGATGTCCGTACAGCAGAGTCACTTACTGTTTTCAAATGCTTGATTTACCTTAACTAGTTTCAGATACTCCAAGAATTTAACTAAGCACTTTTGTAGGTCGCTCTGGATAAGGGCGTCTGCTAAATGCCGTAAATGTAAATGTTAATTTGTTTTAGGAAAACGGCACCACAAAGAATAGTAAAGTTAATTTTATACATGTTTGGTGTTGCTACTACTGCTACATTTTGTTCCTAAACAAACCATTGAAAGGACTTTTGTCTTATCAATTATCATTTTGTACTTTCACAATTTTTTGTAGATTTTATTTCAGTACATTTGTGTGGGTTTTAGAATGTAACTTAAAAGTAAAGTAATTAGTAATCGGATTACATTTTCCAGAAAGTAAACAGTCACACTCAAAATTATTGTGCTAAATATGTTCTTTAAAACTTTTACAGGTAAATCTCCTTCCCACTCGTTGCCCCCCTCGGCCTCTCCCTCCATTCTCAAAATGCATCTATTTCTTGGCTGCCCCATACTTAAACCATCTATCTCAGACCAGGAGCTGTATGGCCTGCAGCCAACCCCCAACATACACACACACACCAGAGAGAGAAATCATTTGCACCTCCACCATGTGGACCACCTCACAGAGGCTTGTCCCAGCAGATAGTAAAAGAGCGTAATGGCTGGCCACTTGATGGTACAACCACCCCTGGGGGCATTTCAGTGTGGTGTTTGTACAACAAAGAAGAGGGCAGCATAAGGCTAAACTGCCTAGCCATCAATCTTGGTGTACAATAAATTTTCTCAGTGGATACTGAGAACAGCTGAGATCTCTGTTTTCTCCTCTTAATCACAGACATTGGCACTAAATGTTGCATCTACAAAGCCAACAGATTCCTCTGTAGGTTATCAGCCTCCTCAACAACACACACACACACACACACACACACACAGTAACTGCCTGGACCTTTTTCAGGTCTCTGATGACCCCTTCAAAGCTAATTATATATCCAAGAAAGGAAACAGTGGTCACACTAACACACTGAAATCACACTTTTCTGTCTATTTATACCACATAAACCCGAAATTGGCTTAACACAGTGTTAACCCTGAATTTAGTATAGCGCCCCCTGTAGTCTGGACTCGGAACAGCACCTGCTTAACACTAGTGTTAAAATTTGCATCCTCTGATTGGCTGCCAGCGGCTTCCTTAATAAGTGCTCTGATTGAGTGAGTTCCCTATCCAATCATGGGTGGAGTTTATTGGTATGTACTGCGTCATCACACTGAACATCCCAAAATACTAATTTCCCAGTAATGTGTAACGCAGGTATGTGTATTCACTTTATAACCTTTAGTTGGTTTATTCGTTTTATAAGATATACTGTAAAAGTTACGTTGACTTATATATGATAATATACTGAACATATTTCAATCGGAATCTTGAGGTTGGTTTATATGTTTTTTAATGAAGCGACATTTGTTAATATCTAATGCTAATGCTAATTACCTAGTGGTTTGCTTTAAAAACTAAACACATTTATTTTTATTTAAGTATCTAAATAAAGTTTTGTGGAGTTTATCTCATTTTATTAAAGGTTAATTAAACTAAAAGATTAATTAACCTAAATAACATTAATTAAAATTAATGTCGGTAAGTTAGCATGGACGTGTTTGCTAATTATAGCCGATGCTAATGTGCGCAGCGTCGCAGCGTCGATGTCTTACTGAGCAGTGTGTAAGTGTATGATTTGTAGGTCAAGCGGTTTTGGCGGCCTGCGTTATCTTGTACACACCAAGAACACAGAGATTTTTACACATCTTTTTGTGTCTTTAATTCAGTTGTATTATTTATTAGTATATATAAGCAGTTATCTACAGCTAATATTATCTTAAATTTAAATCGCGATTAATCTCAGAATTTCATAAAGTTAATCACGATTAATCACATTTTTTTATCTATGTAAATGAATAAGGCTTTAAAGTAAAATGTTACAATTTTAATGGTGAACACATATTATGCTAAAAGTACTTGTTAAAAACTACTGGGACAAGAGAAACTGGTAAGGGAGTTTATTCACTGCTCAGAAAAATAAAGGGAACACTAAAATAACACATCCTAGATCTGAATGAATGAAATATTCTCATTGAATACGTTGTTCTGTACAAAGTTGAATGTGCTGCCAACAAAATCACACAAAAATCACCAATGGAAATCAAATTTATTAACCAATGGAGGCCTGGAATTGGAGTCACACACAAAATTAAAGTGAAAAAACACTACAGGCTGATCCAACTTTGATGTAATGTCCTTAAAACAAGTCAAAATGAGGCTCAGTACTGTGTGAGGCCTCCACGTGCCTGTATAACCTCCCTACAATGCCTGGGCATGTTCCTTCAGCCTCTGGACACTACGCTGACAGACACAGCAAACCTTCTTGCCACTGCTCGCACTGATGTGCCATCCTGGATGAGCTGCACTACTTGAGCCACTTGTGTGGGTTGTAGAGTCCGTCTCATGCTACCACGAGTGTGAAAGTTTTTTTTTAATCATGATAATTTGCGTTAACTTCGACAGCCCTGTATGCCCTGTGTGCATGTCATCTTGTTCTTTAAACTATTTTGTGGGTAGTTTACAGGCAGACCTCTTTCTCCCTGAGACAGCAGTCACCCCGGTATCAATCAAAGAAACAGAACTGGTATTTTGCAGAAAGTATCCTTAAGAGCTTAAAATGGTAACTGACATAAATAATAGCACATAATTTTATTATACTGAATAATTAAGTCTTATGTTATTTCTGTTATTAGCAGGTGCATGGGACAGTTACCAGTGATTTAGCAGTGTCTACTTTTGTGATGGACAAATTGGACTTGGAGCATCACACAGAAGAGACAGAAAAGGTAATTTTACTATATAATGTTTTAAATAATGATCCCCCAAATGTTACAGGCAGTCTGTCTTTGTATCTTAAACACTCAGAGTGATGCTGAACTGCTTCTTACACTGAAAAGGTTTTTGGGTGATTTAGAAGGACTTTGTGTCTATCAGCTTGTGTATGGCACAGACATGGTTTAGTAGTACACTGGGTATTAAGGGGACCTTGTTGACATGTGATAGTAATGTTGATCTGTAGCTGTGTGTGTAGTGTCTGACGGAAACCTGGTCTCGAGGGACATCACTTTGTTAAGCTATAAAGTACACCATGTATTTTATTAGGTACGTTTAACCTAGATTTGTATTTAATAGATGCACAGTTACAGACTGGGGACCATCTTATACTCTGTACAGTGTGTGTCACTGTGTTTGGCACATGCATGTTGCACCTGATTGTAAGAAGGTATGCACACTTATGCAACCATGTTTTTCCCCCTTCTAAAAGATTTCAGTTTGTTTTTCAGTTAAATTATACAGAATATTGATTATAGTTATTAAAGTTTGAAAAGTTCTGAAATTTTTCATTTTCGTCAAAATGTTTTATATCACAAATAGCTGGCAGGGGTGTATTGACTTGCAAGTCAGGGAACTTAAATTCAAATACGATGTATTGTAGCTTTCATTTTTGCTTCTGCTTTTAAGATGAAATCAACACTGATGGCAGTGATGGCAGTGAATCTGAGAATGGGACCGAAAGTGAAATTTGAATGCTTCTACCAGTGCACCAGTGCAGAGCAGTAGGTTCGTCCAACATTGCTTTGTAATATGCCACATTGTACCACAGTGATTGGCCGAGCGACGTTTCATGAGTGCCGATATTACACGATAATGGCACCAGGAACAAAGTTCTCCAAATATGACTCCGCCACATACACACATAACCCTAACAATGACATCAGCGTTTACAAGAAGTGTTGATGATTCAGCAGAGGATTGTTTAAATATATTAACACTAGATGTTTTAGCAGCAGGTCGTCTGATAGAACAGAACCATTTTACCTCGTGGAATGATAATAAACACACAGATCGTATTTTCCCATCATCTTTATCCTAAAATCTTTGAATAAACACTGATAATGGAACTGAGGTATATTCACAGTAATATACTCACATTTGTGCTTTATCATGAGACCGCAGCACACCAGTGACAATATCTTTCAATATAGCACACACCTCGAGTTATATTATTATTGCTTAATTGTTTTTGATCATGATCAGATCACACTGCCTGTGTATGCTGAATGATGTGGTTATCTCATTTAGGTAAGTTGAGGGATCAGACACCAAAATAGGACAATGTTGGCGGTTCTCATTGTATTACAGGTTGTTTTAATGGTTTTATAAAGAACTGAGTTTTCTGTTTTTGTTTAACAGTGTTGAACATTGATCTGAAGACTGAAAACACTAGAAAGAGGGCATGGACACAGTGGTTTAAATGTGAGGAGGTGGCTGTAATGGAACATTTCCAGTCTCATATAACCACTGGAAAACTGGCACGATGGCAGAGTGTCTGGAGTGCAAGGCTGCTGAGGATCCTGTGCTGGAAGGCCGTAATACATAAGTCCTTGTAATACATAAAAACCTGTGGGGGGTGTGTGTGTGTGTGTGATGCGGTCATGACTTCTGAACACCTATGGTGCCAGATCAATGTCAAAACTAGGGGGCGCAAAAACACAAGGTTTTAACAGTTCACGAGCGTAAATATTCCTCCCATGAGCGTGAAAGTGAAACTCGTGAGCACAGAAAGAAGTCCTGCGCGCGTATTTACCATTATATCGCGCTCAAACCGCGTTTTTTTCTTCTCGATTCAGCAGTTGTCCTCGCGCCATGTGAATTACCCTTTTAATCAAATGGTCTATAAATTTTGTTAAAATTATGTGATTGACAAAATGAAAAGACAATGTAAACAAATAAAACATTTAGAAACAATGCATACAACTTACTGTACCGAATCTTTTTATACCAAAAATAGGATTGTGCATAAATTCTGCAACTTAAATGACCTGTATTAGGTTAGCTTAGCTGCCTGGCTTTTTCTTAAATAAAAAAAAAATCTATCAGTGATCAAATAATTTAAAATGAATTAATGCAAAAGTAAACATAGACTTCAGTCTACCATAGTGCATTAACCTTTAACTGAAAATAAAATGCAAACTTTAAAGTCACAGTGGGCTAGTCCGCTAGCAAGGGAGCTGGCTAACTAGCTCAGCCTTCTTCTACGGTGGCCAGGTGGACACGTAATGTGATATGCAGAACACTCAGGAGTAGGAGTGGCAAAAATTAAAACTTAAACACATTTTCAAATCGATTTTTGGGTATTCAATTTAGAATTGTCAGGACCAGGAATTGTGATTCTTTAATCGATTTTTTTTCAGCACCCCTATTTTACAGTATACCTTATCTCATTTCAGGAGAACTCTGTCCAATATACTGGCACAAATATTACAGATGGATTCCCAGATTGGCATGTTTGATCAACACCGTGTCAGCAATGACTGTCAGACTAATTAATTGTTAATTGTTTGTGGTACGTTATGATATGTGGAACACTGGCACTGTGGGCAGTGTTGCCACGTCACAGCTCCTGATTCCTGGGTTAATCCTGAGCTACTGCGGTTACTTTGGTCTCTTTGTGTCTGTCTGGATTGTTTTTCCAGGTTGTGCTGTTTCCTCCCACCTCCTGATGTACGTAAGCCAATCAACAGCCAGTGTTAGATGCTGTAGATCCACCAACACTGACTGAGACAAATTATTAACAGCAAAGATTTATTATTAAAGATAATTGCATTAATGATACATAAAAAAAACAGATGAAAGGAGAAAGTACCTACAGTTCTACTGCAATTCAGTGTGGTGGACTATAACAACCAGAAAAGCATAAACTTTAAAGAAAGAGCTTCTTATAAAAAGTATTGTGCAGGAAATAAAAATGTTAAAAATGTGTTTGAATTTAATACAAATATCAGTGTAAATAAACAACACTAGCATATTTTACTATTTGCACATATGTTTCTGCTGTGTAGCTAAACTCAATACTAAGGGGTGTTTCTGCCAGTAAATATATATATATCCAACAAAGATAAATCTTAAAAAAACAAAATGCTTGTTTTGTCACTGCCTTCAAATGTAACCAGTGGTAGATTATTTATTAGCGGAACACTGTTTTTGAAAAACACAAAAGACTGCATCATAAACTTGTCCTGATAAGATAAGGATTCTAAGGACACGGGAACTTTTTTATAGCTCAGGAGATAAAATACAAATACAAGTGTGAAAATATATATATATATAAAAATATATATATATATATATATCCCTCAATTCTTTTATAAATAAAAATATGTGACATACGTGAAATCTTACAGTAGCTATAGTAGCGTAGCTATTATTCTGACTCTTTGTTGTGCCAACATGTTATCAGACTATGTTATATCAGTCCATAATTTTACACTTTACACTTTACATCTAGATGACCTATTTAACTTGCCGCCTTTTAGCTGATTAGACATGTCATCACCCAGACTATTTAAGCTCTGGGAGCTGTTCGTACATTTGTCTTTCAGCTAGAAAGTACCCCAGGTAAGATTTTAACTAGTAAAACAAATTATTAAAATTAATCTCTTCGCCTGACAAAAGAATTGGAACTGAAAAGCACCAGAGGGACAATCAGAATGGCCAGGCTCACACTTCTTGCAGGTATTTGAAAACTTTTTAAATATATGCTCGATTAAGTATGATATATTTACACTGACAATAAAACAACAACTATTTTTTAGGTTTGTGCTTGGTGCTTTGTCACTTTGGTAAGTCATTTAAATTTATTTTATCTACTGGAATCACTATCTAACTTAGTTTGCAGTTGCATAATTGTTTTATATATTTGTGTTTTTATTATATAGCAACTTCCAAGCAACTGGTGTGCTATTTCACCAACTGGTCTCAATACCGACCTGGAGCTGGGAAGTACTTGCCTGCTAATGTAGATCCCTTCCTGTGTACACATCTGATCTATGCTTTCTCTATTATTAACCATGCCAATGAGCTTGTCACATATGAGTGGAATGATGAAACCCTCTACGAATCCTTCAACGCATTAAAAAAAACGTACGTATGAAAAAGGTTATCAGATGTGTAATGATAATATTCAAAGTAATTATCTCACTACTCATAATACCTAAATGAAACAGGATTTGTAAGTTTATTTATTATGTTTCCTTTGTCTTTACAGCAATTCCAATCTTAAAACTCTTTTGGCTGTTGGTGGATGGAATTTTGGCTCAACTCAGTAAGTATTTTTTTTCTAGGATAGAATATTATATCACAGCTATAAGATGACCTTGTACAATGCAAATTAATGCAAATACAATATGCAATGCAAACCTTCCTCAGATTCTCTATCATGGTCTCCTCATCTGCCAACCGTCAAAAGTTCATCCAGTCGAGCATCTCATTTTTGAGGAAACATGGATTTGATGGTTTGGACTTGGATTGGGAATATCCAGGTTCCAGAGGTAGCCCTCCTGAAGACAAACAGAGATTTACTTTATTGTGCAAGGTAGGCTTGATCAACATTGTATAATCTGTAACTACCTGATGCAGCTACCTGATTTAAAAGAGTTCATTTTTGGTCTGGTCTAACCACTTATTCTGGTGGAATTTGATCAGGAACTGGTGGAAGCTTTTGAGGAAGAAGGTAGAGCTACTGGACGGCCTAGACTCATGGTTACTGCTGCAGTATCTGCTGGCAAAGGAACAATTGATGCTGGATATGAAATAGCAAAGATTGCAAAGTAATCACTTAGTATTTCTAATTATAATACATTCACAAAATTAAAATAAATAATTTAGGAAAGAATTATGTTTTCTCTCTTACTGTGTGAATTTCATAATCAATATTTAACTTAATCTCTAGCTACCTTGACTTCATCAATGTGATGACCTATGACTTCCATGGAACCTGGGAGACATTCACAGGACACAACAGCCCCCTGTACAAGGGATCTGAAGACTTTGGAGATCTTGTTTATTAAATGTAAATATAAATATTAACATACGCCGATCAGTCATAACATCAAAATCATA
>JAOVVF010000001.1:11003329-11030011 GCA_028565595.1 Duopalatinus emarginatus
TACCAGATCTGTTCATTTTACCTCCACAGAATAAGTTAAACATGACTAATCTACCAGATCTGTTCATTTTACCTCCATGTCGTGTTATAATGCGATATAGGTGTTACAGAGGGCTTAAGGAAAATGACATACACACGACTTCAAAAGTAAAACATTTTACAATACAATACAACCATGGGAGGAAATCATTCTGGGAAATGAGCTTTAATAAAAATACCAACTTTAAAACCTGATGCCTATACCGTGGTAATAAAAGTCCAACACCGTGCTGGAGAGTAGACATGTTTAAATCAGTACATGTTGATAAACCATATCTGTCTGAGCTTCTCAAATACGTCTCAACTTGTGATCATGGCTCTTGAAATTATACTCACATATTTCATTAATCTCTGACTCATTTACCCACTTTGTGAAGTATGTGGGGAGTGTTTTGTTTTCTTTTTAAAGGTTATACAGGACTTTCTTCTACAGCCCTGGTGATAACTGGATTTGGATAGAGGCCAGCAAATCGAGTGAGATCTTCTTTGAAGATTGGCAGTGGGTTTTTTTTCCTGGCAGTCGATCATTTTCCCCCCCATTTTTACCCATTTTTTACTGAATTTAAATGTCCTCACCTATCGTCAAATTGCCACAATGGTTGTGAAGAAATAGAAGACCCCCCCCCTTTGTTCCTGTTCTTACACACACGCCTTCAGTATTTTTTATTCCAGCTCTCACCTCCAATATTTAGCCCAAGGATTTTTTTTTGGTGTCCTCACCAAACAATTATTTTGATTAAGGAATAGAAAAGGACTTTTCCACCCCACCGTTTTACTTGTTACAAAGCAGTCTAAGATGAGCAAGTTTCTCAGTGACCAAAGCCTCTCTTGCCCTTTTCAATCTTAACTCATCAGTCAAGTGTTCCTTCAGGACCATTACAGCTTGGAGACAACCAAGACGACGTAGACCTGGTGGAGACATCTTACCCACTGCAGGTGAATTGACCCCATCCACTATCAGGGGAAAAAGTCAACCATGTGCATTTAAAAGCTCATATGTGACTAATCACAGGTTTTCCTGCATTGTAGAAACGTTAGCAAGTAAGATAATTTAAGCTGTTTTATTCTTCTTTGACTAGGGAAACTTCAGAGGGCCTAGTTGAAGCACTTCAGGTGTTCCTGACCAGCAAAACTATTTCCTGGCCATGGATAGCATGAGCAATAAGGGAGATGATTGCTATTTCTACTATTATTCAACATGCACTAAGGTAATATAGATTAAAAACGTCATAAAGACCATATGTTGGATATGTAAAAGATTTTTTTATGTTGTGCATTTGCAAAAAAAAAAAAATCGAATTTCTCTCTCTCTCTCTTTTTATTTCCACTCACATCTTTATTTATTTTGAAGGGTGATGCTTGTCCTTTCCGGCATTGTGAGGCTGCCATGGGTAATGAGACTGTCTGCAGTCTTTGGCAGGAGAACCGTTGCTTTCGCAATGTGTGTAAATTTCGTCACATGGAAATAAAGGTAAGACATATGCTACTGGACTTACACTGGGTTTACGTGTACATTAAAAAGGTGCATTTTCTGACTTCAGCAGTTATAAGATTAATCCTAGGGGTTCATGATGCTAATGTGTTTTTAAGTCATGTGCTTAAAAATACCTGGATTTGTATTAGCCAAATCATTAGGTTATCGTTAATATGGTCACTTTTGTATATACAGCTTTAATTTAGACTATAAGGCTAAATTTCTGCAAATCTGTCAACTGAAGATGTTTGGTTATTTTTTTTAATGCACAGAAAAACCGCAAAGAAATCCCTTGTTACTGGGAAAATCAGCCAGGTGGATGCCAAAAGTTTCATTGCGCTTTTCACCATGAGAAGCCACGTTTCATTGATGGCGTTTTTGTTGCCGCAGACAAAGGTAAAAAAAAAAATCAAACAAACGGACAAAATTTAAACAATAATATTTTTTTTTTTGGCTCCTAATACAAGTAGTGCAGTTTTCTTTGTGATCACACTGTGTTTGCTTTCAATCCTTACCTCACAGGGACTGTGGTGAGAAAGGAAAAAGAGGAAGAATCTCCACAGGATGAACATGTTTCCTCTGCTTCTACCAACATTTCCAACACCACAAACCCCCAACTTAGAGGGGTCATGAAGGTGGAGACTCAAGAGAATGTCCCCAGTCCCACACACCCACCAGTAGTCATTAATCCTGTAGACGATGAGGATGATGAAGATGGTAATATTGTTTCTAAATTTTATTAATCTTAATTTCTCCGGTGTTGGGCAGGCTGTGTTTTAGAACACTAAATTTCTTCTATTGGTGTTTGTAGATCAGTTTTCTGAAGAGGGAGAGGAAGCTTCTGGTGTCTCTCCAAAGAAACTGCTGAGCTCCAGTAGAGGTAGCGTATCTTGCTTCTGGTGGTTGGTTTGCTACACTCAGTCCTTGTGTAATTTTACAAAATTAAAACTAAATTGAATTAAAATGTGCTGTATCTACAGATGAGTCGCTGAATTTTGGTATCAAAACACTGGAGGAAATCCGGTTGGGGAAAGCACTGAAGGCCAGTCTAAACAGACCAGGTACATTTTAATCGCTTGAGGGTTTTTTTTCCAGTTTTACATATCGTAATGAAACTCATATATTGTGGTTTTTTTTCTGTGGTTAATTTTCAGGCCATGCCATTTCACAAGGCTCTGATGGTCTCACCTCAACAAAACAGCGTAGCAATGGAACTGGCACAGAGAAGCAAACCAATCAATCTGATGCGCAAGCAGCAGTTGTCACTACCATTGGTATGTCAATGGAAAGTATATACACTAGGTGATTGATTTAATAGAAGTGTTACAGTGGGATTGAATAAGACACTTGAATTTGTTAATTAAGTGTAAGTGTGTCCAAATACTTTTGTCTATATGTCCATATTGAGTGTATGTGTGCTAGAAAAAACTGGTAGACGAGCCTAAATACTAGCGTTGCATGAGTACCGATCAACATCCGATACCTTGTGTCTAGTGCACATTGCAGCACTAATGAGCAGACAACTCAAAATGTCGGCGATCTGGAATTATTTCACAATCAGTGATGATGACTCAAGCAAAGCAGACTGGAAACTTCTCTGAATAGTGGCAGATTTCGACATGCAATGTTGAGGGGAAAAAAGGATGGTGATATTTGCAAATCACATGACTAATGAACACAATGAATTAATCTATGTGAATGAGTTTTGGAGTGGACCCTGGTGTTACTATAAATTCCAGCAAAACCTCAAACTTAGGACAGTTGTGAGGCCATAAAAAGACTTTGGGTGAACCTGAGCAGCGTTGGCTGGCAAAAATTGTGCGATATGCTTGTAACACTGCCTCTAGTAACATTGGAATTCAGTGCTTGGGCCTCAACAACCATCATCCCAAGGCCTGTACAGCATTCCCTCCAAGATATGGGCCTTCGGAGCCAACCTATGGAAAGTGTTCAGGCCTTTTTACTTTTTACATATTCATTCTGCACTAAATACCCCATAATTATCTCTGGGGCCTCCCATATTTTTGTGATAATTATTTTATAATTATATTATTTTAATTATTAGATTCCACCTGTGGTAAATTCAGTTGACTGGACGTGATTTAGAAAGACCCCTGTCAATATATTGTTGCCCTGTTGACAATGCATGTCAAAGCAAAAACCAAGCCAGTAGGAGGAAAGAACTGCCTGTACAGCTCAGAGACAGGATTGTTTGGCAGCACAGATCTGGAGAAGATAAAAAAAAAAAAAACCCCTTCCCAGAGAACAGTGGCCTCTATAATTCTTAAGTAGTTTAGAAGTACCAGTACTCTTACTAGAGCTGGCTGCCCTACTGAACTGAGTGACCAAGAACCCAGTGGTCAGTCATTTAACCCTCACTGTGGCACTCCAGTGTAATATGTAGTGGCACATTACTATTTCACACAAGCTGGATTACTTCAAAATGATTTAATTATTAGCTTCTTTGATTAATTATTTTTACAATACTGCAGTTATATACAAAATGTTATTTCTGTGATTGTCCCCCTTTTTAGAGCCTCCTGCTTTAGAGGCAAACAGAAAAAGAAAAATTACTGACAGGCTTGGAAAAAGAATTGATGAAGGTATGTTGAAAGAGGATATACACCTCTTATACACCATACACATGTAAAATAAATAATTCTAATGCTAATAAATAATTTTATAATTTATAATAATTTAATACAAGAGGATTGTTATTGAGCTTATTTAAAGTATCAAATGCTTTGTTTAGACATGCTTGTGGAAGGTGGTCTACAGCTTAAAGAGTCACTTGCCAAGCGCCTTGGTGGCTTTGTTAACTCCACCGAGAATAAAATCAATTTGCCACCCCAGAAAGTTAAAAGTAAGTGTCCTTGCAGTGACTATAATGACATTTCACTGGTACATCTGTATTGTGTGCTAAACCTAACTGCATCTCTACATATACATTGTTTTAGCTCCAAGACCAGTATGTGAAAGACTTGGGATAACCCCTGGTATTGCTGCACCCAAGTCACCAAACAGTGAGCCAAAGACTTCTGGTGAAATCCGAATTAAAACTCTTGAGGAGATTCGTCAGGAGAAGGCTGCTAAATCTCAGATGCAGGGCAAAGATGTCAAAGTTGTCCCAAATGCATTAACTTCAATTAAAAAGATAAACAAACCTGCCAGTGGGCCTAGTGTAAAGACCTTTTCAGAAGTCCTGCATGAGAAGAAGAAACTGCAGGAGACAAAAGTGGTGTCTCAGCAAAGTAGTACTAGTACTGAGAAAACTGAGGCCCCTACAAATACTGGAGTGATCAAACTGAGCCCCCAAACATCAGAGATCAGAGTAAAGACGCTTGAAGAGATCCGTAAAGAAAAAGCTGCCAGAATGGAAGGAAAGACTCGGGACACTGCTAATACTGATGCACCAAGTTCAAGTGAGGAAGTCCCAAAAAGGCGAATTCTTGGCATTGGCAAGACTGGATGTAAGTTTAATTATTTTTTTCCCTTGCTATGTCACTTGTGGAATGGTTTGAGAATCTATTTTGATGATATCTTTTACATTTTATTTACAGCATCTATTAACATCAGCTCTCAAAAAGTGCATGAGTCTGAGAAGATGGATTGCACTGAAGAGGTAAGGCCCTGTTGTCCTTGTTGTCTAGTCATCATATTCAGATGTATAATTGCTTTGCATTAAATCCTATTTCTGTATTTTGTGAATGTAGTCCACTGTAACCAATGGAAAGAGTGACACCTCCATTCAGGATGTAACGGTGAAAAGCTTTGAGGAAATCATGCGAGAGAAAAGACTTCGCAAGCAGCAGGAGCAGGCTGCTGTTGAGCCAGAGCAAGCTGCCCAGAAACCAGTCCCCGTACTTTGTGAAAAGAAGCCTCCTGCTGTCATCAGACCAGAAATTACTCATCGGGTCTCCTCTTCTGTCCCTTCTGTAGCACCACAGAGGAAGTCTTCAGAGATGCAGACCAAGAACAAGACTCTTACTCTAAGTCCTAAGTCATCCTCTTCCATGGCACTACCTGTGCAAGTGTCCGAGGTCGCTGCCTCTTCAGGCCAACATTCACAGGAGTCACATTGTGAGAACCCTCAGGCAGTCAAGATGCCCCCAAGCAAAGCGGATGAATTAAAAGGTAAATTCAGTGTATTGTTTTCACCATGTTTTAACACAAAAACAAACCAGAGCTTACTGGTCAATATCAAGCACCTTCCAGTCATTTTAAATTGACGAGTGATTGTGTGATCTGTGTTTGACTTTCAGTAAGGCCAAAACTGAATGTAAAGCCATCAGTAATGAAACCAGCTGCTCAGGTGAAACCAGGCCAGAAAAGGAAAGCTGCAGGCATCCATTGCTCTGCTGTTGCTGCAGTGAAACCTCTTAATGCTGTCTCTGCTAATGATGATGAACCACCTTGCAAGCAGACTCAGGTGAAACATTGAACACATCCAAGTAGTAGATGTCAGAATTTCTACCTAATTTAACTGGAGATAGTCACTGTTGTTTTTTTATTTCTATGTACTCTAGTTATCGGCACCCTCCTGCAGTTTAGAACTCGAAGCCAGGGTGCAACATGTGTCATCTGCTGAACAGTGCTCACCTGAGCCACTTTCTGTTCCACAAAGGTATAAGCCTCTTTGGTTTTTCTTAATAATTGGTATTTAGGAAGAAGAACAGTAATAGATGTTGCACTTAGAGCTGGAACTGTTTACATATTCTCCATGTATGTTTAAGGCCTCTCATCTTTTTAAAATCAATCTAAATGAAAATATTATTTAAAAAAAAAAAACAATTTGTCTTGTATGCATCCAAGCAAATGACCTCCATACATTCATCTTATCTTGAGACATGAAATGTGCCATGATTGTGGCGATAAGCAACATTTGTATCCAGGGGTTGGTGGTAGCACAATGCATAAAGTCATGCAGATACATGTGAAGAGTTTCACTCAGTTGCATCATATCACTAAAATCACTCATCATAAATGCGGTTCTCAATAGAGCAGAAAAACATGGCAAGTTTAAATCTTAATATCACAACTATTATAAGAGAACAAGGTGTTTCTGCCTGCAGACCCTCTGTTCCCAGAATGTTTTACGATTTTTGCACCGTTGTATGTGAACTATTGAGACTGTCTTGTGAAGATCAGCAGTTTATGAAATTCTCATGCCAGCCTCATACTAAGATCTATGGTCACATGGTGCAAGTCACTTTTTTTTTCATTCTGATGTTTGATGAAGTTGGCCTGTATTTGCATTCTGTTGCTCCCACATGATTGGCTGACTAGATAACTTAATAAATGTATAGGTGTTTCTAATAAAGTGAAAAGTAAGTATGTATATTCCTGTTTAAGAAAATCAGTCAGTCAGTGTGCGCTTAATTCCTTTAGCTTTACGCTTTGCGCTGGTTCAGTGTAGTCACAGAATACTGATTGATGCTGTGCATATTTTCATGTATGTCATTTTTTTAATGTAAGCCATAATTTGCAGCCACTAATCAACAGAATAGCTGCATGCTTGTTTATTGTGAGCCAATCATATCAAGGAATTTTTAGCATTATGATGCATTTGATGTTTATGTTATTTAATTGTATTTATTTGGATATTTTTTGTAGCCCCATCATTAAGACTCCCACACAAACTCGATTACGTAGGGCAAGTTTGGCTTCTACACGTGGCACTGCTCCTGCAGGAAACTCCTCGATGGATGACTTTGAGGACCTGCTGGATGAATTTACTGATGACAGGCTAGAGGATGAAATTGAACTGGACCCAGGCAAAGGCGAGGATGACCTCTTATTGGAGCTTTCTGAGATGATTGACAGCTAACGTTTAATACTTATTCTCATTTACTGAATTATGTCAAGCCATTTGTCTTTTAAACCACTCTGGACTTATCGAGCTGACTCTCTTCTTTGTCTTAAAAAAAAAAACAAAAAAAAATATTTTTAAACATGGATCAAAGTATGTTTAGTTTTCTTTACTCTTAAGTAAAGGTTAGTTTTCTATTTAGTTCCTCTTCAATTTTGAATATTTAAATGTTTTAAATATTGCATTTCTGCATTTACTCAGTAAAAGTCACATTAATGGCAGTTGTAAAGATATCAAAGAGCAAGTCATTGAGCCAATAAATTATATTATGCTGATCAATTATTTGATCATACTGTGTACATTCATAGCTTGTTTATGGTATCTCATTTGTTTAACTTCCAGCTAATGATGTAATAATGCAGAAAGTGTTTGTTTGTATACTATGTATGCTTTGGATAACTAAAAAATGATTGAGGGCCAAGAAGGCAAGTGATGTAATCAGTGCTCTCGTTCATATTAATTAATTTCCTATTTGAAATTGAATTTGCTAAATGTTTATTGACTGTGGCATGATTATATTCTTTTAAGGTAATGCTTGTGTGATGTTGAAACTTATTTGAATTTATGAATGGATGTTAGATTTGTTTGTCAGGGTTTGGACATTTGTCAGACCTACCTTCTTATTACATGTGTTTTGCTGTACATTAGGCTTATGTTTAAACCATTATCCACGTTTCCTGTCCTGTCCATAGGTAATTAATGAGAAATTGTGTTCCCCTTTCAGTCTCTTGATTTAAATGTTTTGCTGTTTGTAAAGGTTCTCAGGGACTGTTTTAGCTTTCCAAATATTTTTACTTCTGATGGATTTATATATTTAGACAGAGGTCTTTGCGCTGTCTGTATATACTATTTGACCTTAGGATGACTGTTTCAACCTAGGTTTTTAAATAGCATGATATATTTGACATCTACATCAGGGTTAGTTTAATTGCAACTTATGAAACAAATGAACATAACTTTATTAAAACGTCTATAATTAATTTTCTTTGACATTGTGTAGCTTTTCCTTGATTTGCCATTGAAATATTGTTTGTAATTTTAGGATAAAACATCATAGGCACTAGTTTAACGGTTGGGTGGATTAATGATTCTAAACTGCCCAGTGAGGGAAATGTCTTTGCAGAGTGCACTTGCATCTCGCCTAGTGTTTTTTCCTGTTTTTCACCCAGAGTTTCTGGGATAGTGACTGTAATCCACTGTTGCTCAGATCCAGATGAAATAGTTACTAAAGGTGGATGGATAAAAGAAAAAAAACATAAAACATGAACCGTGTACTATACTGGGCAGTGTAAAGTATTTTCCAGGGATTAAACCTGAGACCTTCCGGTGACGAGACTGGGTCCCTAAACACTAGGCCATGGCTGCCTCAATGATGACGTTAATGTACACAATTTAGTGTGAGCCTTATTGTTTTACACATACTAGCATATTATTTTATACTATTATGGTTCTAAATGTAATATAATATGTATATGCATAAGCACTTCTTTAGGCACACCTGGAACCTGCTCTGTAGTCTAATCAGTTGGTTGTGTTGCAGTACTGCAGTGCATAAAATTATGTAGATATGGAAAATCATGTACATATTAACCATCACTCGTGGTGAGCAAATGACTAGTGGATTCACTATTAAAATCACATGAGCCAGAGCCTCATTTTCACGCCTTTTCATTGTGTTTTATGTGCATTTATGTATAAGAACCTTTTAGCACCCTTGTGAAAAAGGATTGCACATTAGATTTCCTGTATTTCACACTGGTACACTACAGTAGACGGGGCCCGCTATTAAATCACATGAACCAGGGCCTTAAATTTATGCATGTGTTGTGCACACAAGGAGCAATCCATTGCATGTGCATTTGAATATGTGAAACATTTAGACCATTTAACATGCCAGAGAGCTGTTTCCTCTTTTACCTGCAATAGATATAACCGATGTTGTAATCTATCTAAAATAATCTTTGTGCCTGCTATCCTATAACAAGCCATGCCACATTTCACAGTCCTGTTGCAACCCAATAAAATATGACACAAAGTACCACATGGTTTATAGCCTGTATCTTCACCTACCCACTTACTGTGGCTTTGAAAGAACATTACAGGTAGCTCCAGTATTTAATTTGATGTAGTCTGGGTCAGTCACTCAAGCTGAGTATTTTTTGCTTCTCACTGTCTCTGCACTTCAACTTTTTTTTCCATAAGTGGTTTGAATACCAGGAGAATGGCCTATACTAGCACTGGCTATAACTTTTTTAATGAAACTTTAGCATAATTGAACACTTCCATTTAAAATTGACCCATTAATAAAGTTATTTTTACAGCAATTAGCAGATGTTTGTCAGGGCTTTGCCCTTATCATGCTCAAGCCATGCTTACATGTTCTCCCAGACTGCACTTCCTAGTGTCTTTGGAGGCCAGGCAAGATGGCTGCACCCAGCCACGAAACATTGCATCCCACCCATTCTCAGTTCCCCACTTAATGACATTGTGTTTCCTGATTAGATTTATTGTGTTCACATTTGCTTTTGCTTTTTGTTTTTGTCTATTTAAGCCATGAGTCTGGCTTGTATTTTTCCAATAGATCGCCATTTAAAATGGACAGAAAACTGTCCAAAAAGCGATTAAATTGTATAAGAGGAGTTACAATAGCCAATAAATAATAATTAATAAATGTGTTTTAAACATTAACATTTCATTAACCAACATTACAGTACAGATTAATGAATAGTCTGTATATCAAATATCCTAAAATATCCTTTGGAAGAATTGAGTTAATTAGAAAATGCATCTTTGTTAATTACAGATGGACTACTACAAATGTTTGATCTTGTTGATCACATCTGTGCAGATTTTTTAAAAACATTACATTTATTGTGTGCTTCGATTGTGCTTAATAGCTTAAATGCTGAACCACTGACTTGGGTGGTTGTCAAACCATGGACAAATATTTAAAAAGATTGTATGTTGACTGTGCCTAACATTTGAAGATTTAAAGTGAAGTGGTCCATGGATTTTATTTGTTTGATTGACTGATAGTGGAAGAGATCCTTGGCTGAAAAAAAGTTTAGTAAAGGTTTTTTTTTAAGTTGAAATGGTGATTTCATGTTGGAAAATTATTTTATTAAGGGTTACATGTTTAAAACTAGTCGACGCTGACCAAAAATAAATAGTAAAGCCTTATTTCATGTTCTTTTATGCTTTTGTTTATTTGTACTGGCAACAAATACTTGCAAAAGAACAACAAAACCTTCAACTTAGAACAAAATGTAGTGTCCTTTTGTTACCATGGTTACAAAAAGATATTTACAAATGTACAAAATATTCAGACAGATAACAGTCAATGCATTGTATGCAGGCATTATTTCTTTTTCTTGAGTGTGTCACATCACCATTACATGGAAACTATAGTGTAAGTGAGCACTGTATTCTTGATGATCTATAGCCACCCACAGCAAATACACATCAGATAGTACCCAAGCCTTAGATCATGTTTTATATCTATAAGCAAAGACACAATGCCAACAATAGAAGTTCCCCAGAACTGTAAAAAAACCTATGCCACTGAAAAAAAAAAATCTTCATTCTGAAGGGTTTACAAAACTGTAGCAGGAATTGCATTTATGTGTGTATATAGATTCTAGTCTAGATTATGAACATGACACTGCCTTGCTCTCCCTGTTATTATGTTATCTAGGTGAATCAATACCAGGTGAGTCACAAGTGTTGACTGTTCAACTATGTGTTGACTGTTCAACTCTTTTTGAACTCTTCATATAAAAAAAGCCCAAAGTAAGCACTTCAGCCAACCTATTTGAGTTTTACACATTAAATTAGGTTTGGCAATAAAACTCCAATCTTCGTTATGTTACTCCAAAAAACTACTTATTATAAATGTATTTTTATAGTGAAAAAGGCACTTTAAATTATTTTATTGTTTCCCACTGACAATTATGTAAACACTACATACTAAAAGGCACATACTGTGCATCAAGTATTCCAGGATTAAAGTCAGAGGTATCAGCTGGTTCAAAGTCTTTCAACAACTCAAATGTACACTGTATAAAATATACACATAAATATCTGCTGAACAGAATGTTTGCATGAATGGTGGCCAAGCTAAGCTTTAAATAGCAAAGCTATTGAAGTCATTTTGAGTCATTTTAAATCCACCAAAACAAGAACTTTTCATCCTTTATAGCCCTTTTTTCTCTTGAACAGCACAAACCACAAAGGTGAGAAACCTGACTTACAAACAGCAATCCAATTTATTTTGTCTTGGAACCTTGAATATGCTTTGCCTTCCTCTCTATGCAACCACTGCAAACAGAAATCCCTGATAGTGCAAGCAGGTGAAAGCTCACTCTGGTGTTTGCCAAGGTTCAGTAATGGTCTTCTTCATCATTTTTCTCAAAGTCTGGTACTACTTGGTCAGTTGACTGCCTTGAGTTAGGGTGCTGGCTGACAAAAGCATCGGTGCTTTGGTGGAGCCATGGATGCAGCAAAATATCTTGGGCCTCCAGTCTTTCCAAGGGTGACTTTCTGAGCATGCAGCACACTAGAGACTTGGCTCTGGGTGACAGAGTATCTGGGATTGTGAAAGCACCTCTGCGGATTTTACTAAACAAGGCAGCAGGTTCCACATCTTGAAAGGGATAGCGACCCACCAGCATGGTATAGAGCACCACTCCCAGGCTCCAAATGTCTGCAGCCTTGCCAGAGTACGAATGCCGTGAGTTTAAGATCTCTGGTCCCACATAGGCTGGGCAACCATGTTTGTCTGTGAGAGAATCGTCATCTCCATTCAGTAGACAGGAGTCCTCAAGGTTCTGCAGAACCAGCTTTGTTCTGTGGACAAAGAGAACAGTTCATTTAGATCATGTTCCACCAATAAATTTATTCTCTGAGTTTAAAACAGGAATCCAGAGTCAAAAGCTTAATGTTTTTGTATTTAGGAAAAAGTTACAACAAATAATTTTTGTATTTTTTTAATAATAATAAAAATAATAACTGACCTCTGTGTATCAGTAAAGACAAATTTGCGCAACTTGAGGTCTCTCAGTACAACTCCATTTTTATGACAATGCCTGACTGCTGATGCCATCTGCCTGAAGAGACACACAGCTTCATCCTCCTTGAGCTTCTTACAGGTGCGCACATATGAGTGCATGTCGCCATAGTTGCGCTCAAAGAAGATGTACACATTCTGCTCCCCCATGATTACTTCTGATATCTTGCAAATGTTATCGTGGGGCAACAGACGGGTGTACGGTGCAATGAGCTCGTGGTACTTCCTCATCGAAAACACCTAGCAACAAAAAGACAATGGTAAATATAGACCAGCGCACAGAACTAGACTGTCCACACAAAAAAGGAAACACAATTACTTCATGTTATAAATTCAGAAATACGCCATACAAAGAAACAATTGTTGTTTATTGAGTTGTCGGCTCACTTTTAGTAACCAAGGACATGTGATACTTTACGGAAACAGGAATTCCCAGGATCATATTAAAGGTCAGTTAAATTACCTTACAGGTATGCTCCTGCTCAGTAACACGATGGACAGCTCGATATGTCTGGGTGCCCTCTGTGGCCTCCAGTAGAAAATAGGGCCCGATGGAAGAGACACAGAGCTTCTCTGGACCTGTGTGCTCTGTACTGTGAGGCCGTAGACAAGGGACTAGTTCAGGGGAGGGAGGCTGGCTCAGCCTACGCCGTTTGCATTTCAGTGCATGGATGTTCTGGGGGTCTTCACAGTCTACTCGCTTTAGTTGCAGTGAGGGTGCGGGTGCTGAGAGGTTCACACTCATCTGTTGAAAAGGTGAAGCAGGGGTTAGAAAAAGTCACGGTGTCATCTAACAAAGCAGAAAAATTTGACGGCCTTTGATATAAACAATTGGTTTGTGATAAACAATACACAAGGTTGTAATATAGCTACAGCGCAACTTTGGTGCAGTGTATAATATATGCATATTTTATACAGTGGTTTTCTGCGCATGTGCAACCAGTTAAATTAGGTACATGGTTTATTTTTAGATCAGTAGCATGAATAATGAAGTAGGCTCGATTAGAAATAACAAGTGAAATATAGTGACAAAGCCATCCTGATGCTGAATCACATCCGCTGTTCCATCAGACAGACTAAACTGGGTGTGTGTGTGTGTGTGTGTGTGTGTGTGTGTGATGAGCGCAGCTGCTTGATGCAACCGAGCTCACACTCGAGTTACTTTCCAAAAGCCTAGGCGCTGCCAGTGACTCACACACCGACCTATTACACGTCCTGCTAACGTCATACCGTGACGTAGCCCAGTCTCTCTCTCTCTCTCTCTCTCTCTCTTTTTCCACTGCCCTATGTGAAAGTTTACACTTAATATCTACACTACTCATATCTGTTCAAATAAGAGCCGACTATTTGTGTCAAACGTCCAAAAATATGTAATAAATAATAAACAAGTTTAAAAAATAAAATCTTTTTTTATTTATGAGAAAAGAGAAACAGTCTGTGGTGGTTGAGAGGTGGTTTGCGAAACTGTTGCACCATCACTTTTCTATCTAAAGTTTAACCCAGACTATTTCACAATGAGCATTTCTAAAGAAAGCGCACCGATTTGACTGCGGACTTTCGTGATAATGATATTTTCTTTATAAATGAGATGGTCGGAAAAGCGAAAACGCTGCCGTTTACCTCGCTGTTGAACAAAGGACTCAGTCCACTTCTACAGCCGAACAATAGGTATTTCACAAGTCCAGCGCCGGCTGCTGTAACTCCGCTGTTTGTCTCCGTACGCGATTTTACAACTCGAGAAACAAACTTAAAAAATATATAATTAAGGTAATGAGTTTATAACATGTATAAACGGTAGTGAAAGAACTCTTCTTGACCAATTATTTCCACCAGTCAGTCTGGACGAGGTGTCTGTTCCTGACCTGTTACTAATCCACAAAGTGTCCAAAATGGTAATATTGAGAAAAAATAACAGGCCGCCGGATTGTTCTCGTATTTGTAGGTCTGTATTTTCCTCCTCTCGGTAAGTTGTTAGGTACAGAGTGAAGTCGAAATACCACACAGAGTGTCGACACTAACGTCTTTGTTTTACTGCCGCGAAATGAAGCCTGATAGTCGGAGGAACAACGTCAGTCTTCCTGAAGACCTCAATCCATGATCGTTGAATAAAGCTGATGGACGAACGCACCGTAGTTATGTTTCTAACAAACGGTTTTAATACGAAAACAGAAAGTTGTCGAGGAAGTTAGCGGACATGCGGTGGTCATGTCCCGGCAACAAGGCTCCTAGGCTGTGGTTTATCCTTCAAGCCGCACTCCTTTTAAATAACCTTGTGACTCAGACGTGGCCCCTCCACCTGACCGTCCGTCCGACTTATGGCTCTGAGATCGGAGTGTGACTGCTATATGCTGATCTGTGTGACACCAGCTTCGCCTCGATGATGCTGTACTCAGTGCGATTGCAACATCTCGAGCTCCTCCTCTCGCGTCTGACGACACACGGAGCACATCGACTAAACAGCACTCAGCAGAGAGCTGAGCACGAGAAATACACGTCAATATGATACTAAGTGTTTCTAAATATATATATATAAGGATATGCTTAAAGAGAGGAAGGTTCAGGTTGTATTCGCACTTTCACAACAGAGCACAACCTTGGCAGATTTGCACTTTATTATTAAATCTAGGCTGCATACATTCTAGCCTATGTAGTCTGATCTAATATGATCGAATGATGTAATTATTTTTCCACGCCCCCTTTTTCTGAGTCGGTGTTAATGCAGGTGATACAACATGTATGTGATATTCAGGTAGTCTGCATGACATGGGTCCTAGTAAAGTTATGTTATTTCTTCAAAGGTGAATGCTTTGTACAACGTGCCATTTCAAATCTGAGTAAAACTGATGCTTTATGAGATGTTATTGTACATGCTTATACATGCACGCATATACTGAATGTAAAACATTTGTTTTAAATAGACTGTTTGTTTAGTTGCACATGTTAGCACTGTCCCCTTACCCATGAATAGTCATGCAATGTATTTTTGTTTGTTTGTTTGTTTGTTTGTTTGTTGTTTTTCCCTTGCCCACAGTCCTTATCAATAATCAAGAATAATATTTCGAGTTCAAGTTCAAAATGCTTGTCTAAATTGGAGCACTTGACTCTGTAAAGTTTCTGCCTGGTGCTGCAGCTGTTTTCTACTGCAACATTGTAAATCTCAATAAATATAAATAAGCTCCCAGAAAGGAAGTGCTGAAGTAAATCTAATGTGAAATGAAGATTGATAATACATTATAAGGCATGTACAATAACAATGTATATTGAGATACAGTTCAGAAATAGCCTTAAGACAAAATGAAATGGACAAATAAAATGTAATAAATTTATAGTGTGCTGGGCCTTTACAGATGTTCTTACATTATCATCATTAACAAAACCAGTGAAATGGTGCATATAAAAAAAAAAACTTTCATTATCCATGTTCTAGTGGTGAGGGTCACTGTGAATCTGTAAGGTAGGGACGCAACAGTAATATGGTGCATATGACACATTTATTCACAGACAAATTCACATCAAGGGGCAGTTTAGAGTAGCCAAACCACCAGCATGCCTGTTTTTGCAGAGTAAGAGGAAATCCAGAAAAAACCCACACAGACATTGGGAGAGTATGTGAAGCTTCATACAGACTGTAAGCTGAGGTCAGGATCAAATCGAGGACCCTGAATTGTGAGGTGGCAATATTACCCACTGTGTTTGTTAAAATATTAATAATAGAAAAACTCATGTCAGTTAAAAAGAATGCATTTCTGTTTCTGAATGTGATATATAATAGAAACATACAAACACAGAGAGAGAGAGAGAGAGAGAGAGAGAGAGAGAGAGAGAGAGAGGATGTATGAGGCAGCAGGATGCTGTTCAGCCTTCTGGGTTTCAGGTTGAGTCAGAATATGCGTGTTTGAGTGTGTGGGCAACAGAAACACTTCCTGGGATGTTCCACAATCAAGTGGAAACATCTCATCTACAACATGCATCTAAGCCTTGAGGTCAGTGCAATTGTTTGTATTTTAATCCACAACTAGGCAGAAACATCAGCTTAATGTAAGCATTTTAGCATGCTAAGCATGAGCATGCTGAGTAATGATTTATTTATTTTTGTTGCATTTCTCAAAAAGCCTCAGGGTTAATTGTTGTGTAAAAATGTTACACTTCCGGGAATGAGACTCAGTATCACCATGGGAAGCAGACATATTCTTGAAACCAGATTTCTTAAGTTAACATATCAAAATCTAAACAAAGCCATTTAGTACATGTTACTTATAGTATGGTGCACAACATAAAAGGGGAGTCCTCCATGGTTCTTCAGATACTGATATTTATCTTTGGTTGTTAATCTGATTGCTGCAGATCTATACATATACATATAACCATTATAAAAAGGGACATATTCTTTATGATTCCCAAAAAGCTTTTATATTTAACACGTCTATAAATACTGGTCAAAGCTGTAAACACTCACACAAACAGTATGTGGTTAGATAAGTTTACAGCGAAGGCTATAGCCTAGCAACTGAGTTGCCTTTTATGATATTCTATGTAACAGGGTACATTATTTCTGTGGCACAGTCAAAAATATTGCAGGCCTACATTTGACAACAAAACATATTCGATGCATATAATAACCTGAGTATAAACACTTGACAGTTGTTTCATTGTTTATTCTTTTGGAATTTCAGAGTTCGTCTTTAGACGAACATATAATATTTAAAATCGCTAATAAGCCATCATAGTCTGTAATTAAAAGAGGAAATCAATGTCATATAGTTTGACTTCTATAAATTGAGACGTTTTCACCACTTACTGAAAGCTTTGTGCTTGTGTTCTGGGTCTTTGAACAGAAAGATAAGGGAGGAAAATATTTATACAGAACCTGATGTTAGTATTCAAATTTGCATACAAGCCCCTGTAGTGCAACCTTTAGATTGGTTTGACCTTAAGAAATGACAGAAATATTGTGGGATGTTTAGGCTTTTAAAAATACCCATCTCACTATTTAATTTCTTGTGTATGCAATGATCTGGTTCCTTCCACTTTCAGTGTCAAGTATAACTTGGGCTTGGTACAAATAGACCTCATCTACACAAAGGTTAAATTACAAGTCCTCAGTGGTAGGTATTGTAAGTGCCAGTTTCTATGTGGATGGGCTTGGCAAATACAGCTACTGTTTCTTTACAAATACTTGTGTATTTTCTATACAAGAGTTAATTAAACTGCAGATAAAAAGGCCTTGACATGACATTTCACACTAGGTTTAATCCACACAGCCCCATATTCACCAGAGGTTTTGGTTTTGGTTTCTGAATAATGCAACCGGTGTCTAATTATATACTCCTTTCACACCAAATGGCACATTATCACCTTTATATTTGATGAGATGCTGTCTGGTTTGAAGTATATTTTTTCTTAAACAGTGCGATATGTGATAAGTGCTATAGACTGCTTATTTGATGGTCCATATCAAGTTTGTAAATGTTTTAACCTTTTAGTCATGCACTTTCACATGCAATAAAAAATTTCAAAATTAATTAACTTCCTCATTCATTTTCTGCTAAAAGTTTGCCTGAAGTGTTACTTACTCATTTGTCAGATGAGGCAGGCTTTAACTCAGCAATTTTTAAAACTTCTCAAAATGAGGCCACTTGAAAGCTGAACAACTGAAACTTTGCTTTTATATTATCAACCTTTTTTCTTAGTTATCTAGCAATGGGACTGGAATAATTGTAGAGGAAAGTCATAACCTCAATTGCAACCACAATGGTATCAATATATTTGGTCTGTTTACTGTGGTGTGTGTTGAGCACAGTCCAAAAGTAGGCCTGAAAAAAAAACTTGTTTGTAAGTATCAAGTGTAAAGGTACAGTAAGTGAGATTAGACTAGTAGATAGCTTTATGCAAAGTTTTGTTCCCAGAATGCTTAGTGGCAATAGAAGATGGCCACACCCAGTACTTAACCCACCCTCTTTCTACGCCCTGAGTTCTAGCTGTGTTTTCCCTGAATAGTTTGCATTCCTAATTAGTTTCACCTGTGTCTAGTTACCCCTGTCCCTGTGTGTATTTAATCCCTGTCTTCTGTTCAGTGTGGTTGCAAAGTCATTTGATTTTTTTTTCTGTCATTACTAAGCTGTTTTGTTTATGCTTTAGTTATTCTGGTATTTGACTTCTGTAACTATTAAATAAAAAGAGCATACATCGTATTTGTTCTTCTTTTATCTCTTTACCTCTCTCACTACATGTGCTATGACTGAGGCACAAGGAGATATCTGTGATCCCAGATTAAATTTGAGACAGTTTGTAGTGAGAGTTAAAAATAATACAAGTGATCATGAGGATTAAATAAACCAAAATGAACTGGGAGAGAACAGAGACTTAATTTTAGACATATGAGAAGAATACACATGTCTCAGTAATAGAGAAAGCTTGCAGCAGATACTGCAATAATTTATGCAGCCAGGTTATTGCCACAGGCAGTACTGATGAACTTCAATCCTTACATTTTTCTTAACTGACTGTTTCCAAAAGGAAGCTTCTCTGGGTTAAGATTTTCAGTATAGATACTTTTGAAACATTAAAACCATTGCAGCAAGGCAACATGATTTTAAATAATTATATTCAAATAAAGGATATATTAATATATAGTAATATAGTATATAGTATTCTAACTCTCACCTACTGCCCTTAGCCATGTTGCAACATCCTAAGCTATTGAAGTTTACCATGGGGTAAAAATATATCACGTTTCATTTTAAACTACAAAAACTTGTCTCAGCTGAATCGATACTTGCAAAGGCACATGTGATGAAAGATGTTTTTAAGAGATCTTATAAAGTAAGGTAAAGTAAGAAAATAGGTCATGTTAGTACTGATTGATACAGTCTATGACACATCATGGTCATGGGTGGTTTATTCCTTTCAAACTAGGGAGATTTGACTAAATGTGGCTCAATTAATTTTCTTTCAAATGTTAGACATTTGATAAACAGCACTATTGAAAAAAATAAAAAGTATTAAAATTGAATAAAATAATCTGCATTTGTTCTTTTTCTTTTCTTTAATGTACACCTGGACAATTCTGTGATTACACTGCCTTTATTTTGATACCATCCTTATCTAGCATCTTTAACTAGCATATCCCAGGTTCTACCAAATACAACTCAAACTGAAATAAGTTCAAAAATGTTTTGGGATAGATTATCACAAGAGCCCTGGAGAGAGGGCTAGTAGAATGCACAGAAACTTGCCATTTTTCTTAGCCCCATTCTTTGGTATGCCTATCCTTGAGATCAAGGATATCCTGGCGGTACGAACACTTCCGTGGATAGCAAGGAACAGGAAAAGGGGAGTCACTCAGACTGGAAATTCTTTCAAACAGCTATTATAGGATTTGAAGCGAACCAACTATTTTAATGCCATTCTGAAATGAAAGTAAAAGTAAAAAGTTTATTTTCTATTCTTCCATATGATATTCCGTGAGCTGTCGTGTCCTTTTAACTCTAGGGGTTAACTCAAAGGAAGTATAGGAAGGACACAGCATGTCTATGTAGCTGGGTGGAAGGAAGATAACTGAGTGACGTTTCTGATATATCCTGCAGCTTATCTATGATGCCAGAAAATCTTTTTTTATGTTATATTTTTTGTTTTTTAAATAAAAAAAAAAGTTTTATAGAATTAAAAAGGCACAAGTCAATTGAATGTGAAACAGGAGTGGTTGGAGGTGATCAATGTCATTTTAGTTGAGTCATGTCAGTAGCAGTGATCGAATCTGGGATTTTCAATTCACAAGATATCTTAGCCACAAGCCAACTGCATAATTACAACTATGGCTGCAAAAAGCTGTACTATAAATTGTAAAAAGTTTTTCCATATAAAACAGGAATGTAAGTTAAATGTAGAATAAATGTGGGTTGTGACTTTTGTAAAAGTAAAAACTGTACAAAGATATTTTTTTGTAAGAATGTAATAAAAATGCAGAAGATTTCATTAAAATGTATCCACATTCCCAGGTAATTGATGAACAATTACATGCAAACTTAAAACTGCAACACTTCAGGTTTTTGTAGGTTTGTTTGTTTATTTTTAACATATTGCTTAAGGTGATTATTGCTTGTTCTTCAAGTGTTAGTGCAGTTCAGCATTTCGTGGAGTGGTGGCAGCTGGCTACAGTACATGCACTTCTGATGAAACTCTGTGAAATGCTTGATGGTATTATTATAGCATGTGTGTCTCTCTCTCTTCATTGCCTTTCTGACATTCAGTCTTCTCCTTTCTCCACTTTCTGTCACACTTTCTTACTTCCTTACTCTTTCTTCTGTTGCTCACAGATCAGCTTTTTCCATTCCAGCTCAACTAAACTGCACGCGCATAACAAACATATGAATGTTTTCTCTTAGCTAAAGGCGTTTTTGCCGACCAAGATTATTCAGATCCTTTATGAAGAGCTTTAGAAAAGAGGTACATATAATACACCTGACATGGTAAAAATACACAAGTGAAACATTATTTCTAAGGTGTCTAGTTTGTTTTAATTTCTTTATTCAGAGCAAAGAGTTTCAGAGTGAATACTCAATGATACCCATGGAGAGGTGGATGTCAGTGCCTCTACTTGGTTAATGCAATCTGTTACTGTCTTGTGAATAACCATAGAGCATTTTCCAGGCATTCGCAGACCTGCCAATGACTTACTCTCAATGACTTTACTCTCATATTACTATCATAAGGCTCATGATGAGACAAAACTCTACATGATCGGCAACCTTAGCTTCCTTTCTCATTGATCATCAGTGGGAGTGGTGTGCATGGTAACATTTGAATCTATGATCACCTCTTTGTGTACAGATAATTGCTATGGTTTCTTTGTTTTTCCCTGCCTGTGTGTCGACATAGTTCCTGTTGGCTGTGACTAGGGAAATCTTGAGCAATCCCGAAGCTGTTGCATAACTCTGCTCTTCTTTTTTTGTATTCACAGGTGTGCTCTTGCATTCTTCTTGCATTGATACTTTGTCCCTCTCTCCATTCCTCCCCTTTTTTTTAGAATTTCTTGCCTCTGTCTTCCTCAATACACCCAAGAATTTGAAAGTCTAGACTATGCTAGACTCTCAGCTAGTGAAGGTGAGGTAATGCTGTGTACATACATGGCGCTTAACCACTGGGGAGGTACAGAGCAGGAGAGGGGAGGGGAGAAGATAGCAGGGGGTGGGCAAGAGACCTTGCACAACTGCCTATCTGGAGCTTCTTTCTATACTGTAGAGCTTCTTGCTCTGTATTACTCATTGAAGTACTGTAGACAGAGGCAGAAAAGAACAATAGTGAAAGAGACGAACAGCAGCAATGAAATAAAGAAGATAAATATTAATTTCTGGCTCTTCTGAAAAACTAGCTAGAAGCATTATGCAAACCACTAGTAGTAATATAGCAATTAGAGAGGACCCTTTGGTGCCTGTGCTTTGTAAAAATTGTAGCATATACCCAGGAGCCCATCTGATTACACAACACCCAGACTGTGATGTACTATATGAGATCATATGCAACTCCAGGCAATAGTACTCTCTGTCACTGCAATAGAGGACTTAAGTGTTTACCATGCTATAAAGAACTGCAATCAGGGTGCAATGATTATCAACTGTGGCCTGTTTAGTTTCTGTTTATGTGTGCATGCTGAGCACCCTCCAAAAATAAAACCAATTTGTGAAGGTCAGTGATAATTTATGCATGCACAGCAGCATCTATGATGTCTTCAAGTCTCAGACTGCATGAGATTTGCAGGATGTGACTCATCATGTCACAATATGACCACAAAATGCTGGTCTGAGGTCAGCTCAATATGTGAGTGCATGATAGTGCTGGCTGACTGAGAGTTGTCTCATGGGAAGTTAATCTCTGGTGAGGTTCCAAAGACCTGGTTAATTGTGCTCCAGAGAATTTTACTTATTATACCAACATCCGGTGTTTATGATTTTTTTTTCCTTGTATGCAAAACTGACACCAAGCTTGTATATGGTTGAAAGATCTAAACAGGAAAAGCAAAGCATTATCATTAGCATTGGTTTACTCTTACAGATTTCAGTCAAAAAATAAAGACTTAAAGACTCTTGGTCTAAACTGCAGTTGGGCATTCATTCACCTGAAGTAACCGTGTAATGTAGACAGGTAGACAAGACAAAGCAAGTTTACCTGATGTTAAAGAGGATGCATTTCTGCCTTATTCATTATCATTACTCTTTTCAGCTCTTCTGTGGTTTTGTAAATAACCATAAATAGGAAAGGCCAAAAGGCAATGCAATGTTTTCCTTATAGACAGTTAGACTGGTATTCCCCTTATGAAACAAACCTGGCTAAATCAGGCATATTGTGTAGTGGGCATATTACACTCGGTGGGAAAACTGTGTATTGCAGATGAGAATGATATGAGTTGCTAGGCTGGTTTGTGTCAAAACATTACTCATACCATGAATTGCAATGATATAATTATGTAGGGGTAATCATACCTCTACATTGTAGCAGCAATCACTATGTATAAAAATGTCTGAAAGGATGCATTCAGACATTTTATACACACAGTCATTGCTGCTACAATATATAAAGCAAAACAGTTTCATGGATTATGCTGCACGGACATGTTAAGTATATGCTGAGAAAAGTGCAACCTAAGATTTACTATTTGGAGCGTGGCAAGACATGCAGAGCTCCCTAAAGATGTTCTGGCTCAGATCTATGTGTCTTCCATCAGGCATGTGCTTCCCTAGTTTAGTCCAGTCTGCCGAAGTAATCAGACTTGTAGTGTGCAAAAAAACATTATTATTCACAAGACCTGAATTTTCTGGCAGAGAGAAAAGATGCAGCAACAAGCAGATAGTTTAAACAACACCTGCAAGATCCAACCAGAGCACTGCATGAATTACTCGCTCTCACATATCTCACAACTCTCTCTCTCTCTCTCTCTCTCTCTCTCTCTCTCTCTCTCTCTCTCTCTCTCTTTCTCTCTCTCTGTGTGTGCGTGTGTGTGTGTATACCTCTGTATGGCAGGCGGATTGCTCAACATCCTCTCAGGTCATGTGAAATGTGAGCAGAACAGAGTGACACAGGATGTGTACCCTTGGCCCACAGTATGAGGCCACCCTCCCTCAATCCCATCTTCCCCTCCTTGATTAGTTCTTCCCCTCTTCCTTTCCTGGCTGTACATTATATAATAGGCATTTGTATGTTTTGCTGAAAAAATAAAGCTCCACATTTTTCATCCGAATGATGACACACTTACCCTTACACGCCATACAAATCCCTCTTGCACAATATTCTCTAACCTTTTCTATATTGTATCTAAATGTAAATGTATTCTTGGAACATAGTTTCACAACTGCATAGTCTCATAACTGCATAGTGATACTCAACCGAGTGATGATAACTGTAGATATATGGACTGATAAATGAACCTGTATAGTGCTCTATAGAGGATATCTTTCTGAGCTGTATAGTGCATATTATAGTGCTTTGTACTAACATGAGTGGTCTGGGGTTTGGAGTTTTTTACCCTGATTAGTTTCACCTATTTGAATTTGCCTTGCTCCATTGTCGTGTATTAAAACCTCTTCGTTTATAAAGCATTAAGTATATTATAAAGCCATGCTACACTATACTAAGCCTTAGATTATGTGATTGTGACATTTCTGGATTTTGAACGTTTTTTTTTTTTTTTTACTTTCATTACTGTCCCGGCCATTCAAGGGTTGTTTGCTGATTGCCTGACCTAAGCCTTTTTTTGACCACGTTTCACAGTAGTATTTTAGACGAGTGTTTGCCTGATTTATGTTCTCATTAAACACCTGCACTTTTGTCCTTATTCTGCTAAAGACGGTGATCCAGCTGAGCGCCGGGGGCTCTGCTTCAGTGTTCGTTCTACTTTGCAGACGAAAAGAGGCTCACAGATCAGTCCAAGATTGCCCAGGTTATTTGGCTGCTGATGGAAAATGCGCTCAAGTGGGCCACTCCAGTCTGAAACCAAGGAGGCAAGATGCTGAATATGAATATGATGTTTTATTGACTGCTTTAAGTTAGTCTTTAATCACACATAAGTGCAAGGGAAGTGGGGAACTTCTAGTGACCTTAATGCAGGGAGAACAGCAAGCTGTGGAATATACCCATCAGTTTAAAACCCCCAGTGGATTGAACGAGCTGGCGCTGAAGGCAGACACTTAGTCATATAGTTATATTCGGCCCTCTATGTATCCACCCTGGTGATAAGTGGAAGATTTCATTCAGCACCTCACCTGGCACTATACATACCTTGTCATGCCTTATGGCCCTTAACTCAGCACCCAGTGGATTCCATTGTTTCACAAGTTAATTGGTGCTAAGTTTATGCCCCTACCTGTACCTCAGTGCTCCTGGTCACACATAGCAGTCGACTTTGTCACAGACCTGCTGGTATCGCAAGGTAATAATATTGTCATGGTTGTCATATACTCCTTTTAAAATCGTGTTTCTGCCCAGTCTCTCCACAGCTATGGAAACTTCTGTTTCACCATGTGTTCCGCTATTATGGTCTATCAAAGGACATAGTGACCAACCTGAAGGCCCCAGTTCACGTCACAAGAATCAGGACAGTGAGTTCAGATGAATAGTGTGGCCTGCATGTTTGCCCAACAAAATCCAAATCAAGCATTTATGGGATTTTGTGGAGAGGTCCATTTGCACCCATGATCCTGCACAAACAAATACCACTGAGCAGTGGATGCATATCCAGACAGCATGGCTCAACATCCCTATAGACACCCTTCTTCCTCTTGTGGAATTAGTGCCACATTGCTGCAGTTAGCTGGGCTAGAGGGGGTCTTAATCAATATTGGTGCCTGTCCCAGTGACATGGGTAAATTATGGACAGGTGAACATTGGGTCTTAACAGGAGCAGTTTAATTAAGTGTATTAGTAATAAGGTGATTATAACTGAAATGTATGTAACTGGATTTGGATAAATTGGTTATGCCTGCAAAAGGGCCACTGTAGAGAAGCCAAAAAACAACCGAAGTAATAGATTTAGTAATGCTAAAAGATATAAGAGTGATGTTAAAACATGTAACTGAAAGCCATAGGACAATATACCCAATTAAGATTATAGAATCTCTGATTTTATATCAAGGGCATGTAACTCAGTTCTGACATAGCCTGTCATTGTGTTCATTTTACAACCACATGGGCTTTTTATAAATTACTAGCAAGAGTGCATAAGAGTTGGAATACAGTCTGCATGGCAGGAGCTGGTTGTTAACTTCAGCTAATACTTAACTGAAATCATTGTTATCAATTATTGCTCTGAGTAATAACAAAGGCCTTGTTTTGCCTTGTGAGCAGGTCTGATTTCCAGTGTGTAACTAAAGATTCCTGAATAGAGGTTAAGCTCCTAGGAGAATTTAAAATGTGACCCTAAAAACTCTATTATGAGCTATTATGAAACTGACATCAAATTAAAAAACATATACGTTAAGTAATATTCTTCCACTAACAAGAGATACAGAACAAGCAAAAATACATGTAATGTCACTTGCAGTAGCAGGTCCTAAATTTCAAGATTAACGTTGTATTATTTTAATAATAGTATTTAAAAAAAAAGGGTTATTTAACTGATCTGTGTCTGCACACAATTTGTGATGAGCTACCACTAGCTGTTATTTTAAATTATGACAGTGTACAGTATGCAGTGAAATTAAAGATAACATTACACAAAATAAACTAAGTTGCTATTTTTTGTATAATTTATGTTTGTTCATTTTGTTTTAAGAATTAATCTGCATCACAAACCTAAAAATAACTGCAATATAAATTAAGACATCTGAAAATAATAGTGCTTTTGTCTATCATTTGTAGTTACATGCAATAAATAATTTCACTGCATTCTGTACATTATAATGAAGAAGAAGAAGAAAAAGAAGATAATAATGATGATGATGATGATGATGATAATGATGAAGATGAAGAACATGAAGAAGAATATGAAGAACATAAAGATGAAGAACATGGAGAAGATGAATATCATAAAGAAGAAGAAGGAAAAGATGAAGAACATGAAGAAGATGAATAACTTTAATAATAATAATAATAAGAAGAAGAAGATGATGATGATGATGGAGAACGTGAAGAAGAATATGAAGAACATAAAGATGAAGAACATGGAGAAGATGAATATCATAAAGAAGAAGAAGGAAAAGATGAAGAACATGAAGAAGATGAATAACTTTAATAATAATAATAATAA
>JAOVVF010000001.1:11040703-11051074 GCA_028565595.1 Duopalatinus emarginatus
GTTGGATTGTGGGTGGGTTGGGTGGAAGGATGGGTGGGTTTGGGTGGGTGGATGGGTTGGATTGTGGGTGGGTTGGATGGATGGATGAGTGTGTTGGGTGGGTAGGATGGATGGGTGGGTGGGTTTGAGTGGGTGGTTGGATGGATGGATGGGTTGGATGGATGGATGGGTGGGTAGTTGGATAGAAAAAACAGTGTTGATTCTGAGGGAGGTTGCAGTGTTACACTAGATGAACATCCAACACTATAAGGTAGCATAGTGTGATAACATTGTATACATCAAACAAACGTTATGTTTGCTAAAGAAGGTAAAGAAATGTAATACAAAAGCAACATAACCAGACAAACTTTTTTGTCCAAAAAAATTTTGTCACAGTTGTGGTTTGTTAATCACACTGCTTCCACAGGAGGGATCAAACGCCGAGAACTGGAGAAAAATGAAATGCGGCCTCTGTACATGGACTTCCAGGCGACAACCCCAATGGTGAGTATTTTATGTTACCAGAGTATACTATACTATGTTATAGTATTTTAATGACCTGAATAGATTTACACATTCTTAATAAGAAATGAAGTGAAGTACTCTTCTCACCACTGTACAGTGGAAATGACCTCCAGATTTAACCCATCTGTGCAGTGAAACACACACTAGGGGGCAGTAAACACACATGCCCAGAGCGGTTGGCAGCCCCTATAATATTTGCTATCTGTGTGAAGCCTCTATTTAACACTTGGTTCTGAAAAGTATAGAAATAGTTGTTTTCTTATGTTAGAGAGTGTGGTTTCTGTCTGTCTTTACAGGACCCAAGAGTTCTGGATGCCATGCTGCCTTACCAAGTGAACTACTACGGCAATCCACACTCCAGGACTCATGCTTATGGATGGGAAAGTGAAAGTGCAATGGAAAGAGCGAGAAAAGTGCCTATGACTTTTCTTATTTATTTGAGTGGAATTGTTCACACACTCACTGTGTATTTTATATACATCCATAACATTTAACAGTGACATTAGCTTCGCATTGTTAAATTCAATGACAAGCTTTGTCTTTCTTAAAACTTTTATGGTAGCATCATAATTGTTGTCCTGGGTTTCATCTCAAATTTAAAACTCAGACCTTACATTCAAAAACATTGAATGATCTAGAAAATCTATAAGGTTGGTAAGCAAAATAGATCTTTTGGTAGGTTTGAAGGCTGGGTGGATAGATGGATGGATGGATAGAAAACACTGTATTGATTCTGAGGGAGATTGCAGCGTTACACTTGATAAACATACAGTACAATAAGGTAGCACAGTGTGATACATAAATGGAATGAAAATCTATTAAGAGGGAGAGGGAGAATGTTTCAGTATGTCTTCTCTGTTAAAAACAGGAGAAGCTAGTGCAGCATGTCAGGATAGTAAATGACTAATATAACATACACACTATTAATTAAATTGTGGCTTCTATAAATGTGACTAATATTTAAAAATACACTGAAGTGCCCGAAGATCGCGTACTTATCAGATAGAAGACACATATAGCGTTCACCTGTCAGAGACATTTGTGGATGTGCATTTGTGGACATTTGTGGGTCCCGTCGAATGCCAGCTAAACAAAGCCCAGACCATTATGAAACCACTACCAGCCTATGTATTTTTTTGAATAGGCTTGTCCTTACCAGATTTTCTAGCACTCCAGTGGATTGCCATGCAAAATTAATCAATGATATTTCTAATATTAGTTTGCAAAGTAAATGTATAAAATAGACTAGGAGATGTGAGTTTGTCTTGCAGTCTGATTTAAACAACCCTACGCTGGGTCACGACCTCTAGTTTGACTACAATGTGAATACAAATCAATACTTTTGCTTATGTAAACCAATTTAAAATATTTTGTTGATATGTGTTCAGTTGTTTATTTCCCTTGCAGCAAGTAGCAGATCTTATTGGTGCTGATCCACGAGAAATTGTGTTTACCAGTGGTGCAACAGAGTCCAACAATATGTCCATCAAAGTAAGTGCTTCCTTTTTTATATATGCAGGGCAATATAATGTAGAACATAATGTATATTATCTTGATATTTTAAGTGACGAAATTAATTTCTGTGTACTTATTTGACCTCAGGGTGTGGCCCGTTTCTATAAAGCCAAGAAAAAACACATCATCACCACACAGACAGAACACAAGTGTGTACTAGACTCCTGTCGTGTCCTTGAGGCTGAGGGATTTGAAGTAACCTACCTGCCTGTAAAAAACAATGGCTTAATTGATCTCCAGGTGATGCGTTGACAGATTTGTATCGTTCACACACATTTAAAAAAAAACCCCACATATTTCTCTGCTAAATATTTATTTTTATTGTATCGTTGTATTGTGCTTTTTTTTAGCAATTAGAGGAAACCATACGTTCTGATACAAGCTTGGTATCTGTGATGACTATTAACAATGAGATTGGAGTCAAGCAACCAATCAAAGAAATAGGTAATTTCGTCTAATTTCGTCCCAAAAGATTCATATCTATATCATATTCATATCGCATGTAAATAAAAACTTGATGTAACTATTTTATTAGATTCAATAAGATTCCAGTCCCGGTGTATAAAGCTACCGCCGCGTGTACTGTACATATACAACTAAATCTGAAACTGTGTACCCATTTCATTGCCTTCCTGTTTGGCTAATGTTCCCTGTTTTAGGTCAGATCTGTAGGTCCAAGAATGTGTTTTTTCACACGGATGCAGCCCAGGCCGTCGGAAAAATCCCCATCAATGTCTCTTCCCTAAAGGTGGATTTGATGTCTATTAGTGGGCACAAAATATATGGCCCCAAAGGTATAACACTGCATCTGTTTTTTGAGACAATAAAGATTACTGGCTAAGCTGAGAATAGGAATATTCTGGAATTTTTAAGGTATGATTCTTGTCGATTTTACCAGGTGTTGGTGCTCTGTATGTGAGAAGGAGGCCCAGGGTTCGTATCGAGCCATTGCAGAGCGGAGGGGGTCAGGAGAGAGGCCTGCGCTCAGGCACTGTACCCACGCCACTGGCTGTGGGTCTTGGCACTGCCTGTGAGATTGCTAAGCAAGAATTGGAGGTAGAACCGAACAGTTACTACTATGCAGTGTTTTGTGTTAAGTGGAATAAACATGTAAGCCTTATTACACACCACTGTATAAGCCTAAAAATTACATATTTTACAGTATGACCATGCGCGAGTCACCATGCTTGCTAATCGTCTTGTGCAGAAGATAATGTCTGAGATTCCTGAAGTTGTGATGAATGGAGATCCTGAACAGAGATATCCAGGTTAGACAGTCAGATTTTGGTGAGAAACAGATCCTTAACAAATACCAGTGCCACTCAGTGAATTATATACCGGTGTACCAGGGAAACTATGGCACAATGTGTTTTCACAATTCACCCCAGAAAGTCCAAAAGGCATAAGCACATATAAGATATTTAGAAAAGACAGATTTAATTATCTATTAGAAGTATAAAATAGTCTCAGTACATTTTCTTCCATAACAGACTGACATGCCTTGATTATAAGTGTTTAGACATTTGGTAAAATAGTTTTTATTTTTTAATGAGGTTTTATTAAATTAGATTTATTAGACAAATTTGATGCTAAATTCTACAAAATTATACAATTAAATTATACAAATTTTTTTTCATGACTCTAATAAATCAAATTTGTGTTGTTAGTGCTACTTCAGTATGCATTGTGCTGCCCATTCCAACACTTTAATGTTGCATAAGTTGCGTAATTTATTTTTGTTTGCAAAAACACAACTCATTTTCCAGAGTTGTGCAATAGTTTTGTCACTTGTCTAAGTTACTTCCGCAGCTGAAAGGAGAGTGAAGTTTTCACTTGAATGAATAACAAAACACCTTTTTCATAAATCTTGTGTCCATATCAACTGATTCGGCTTTCATGTTGTTGATGATGACAGTGAGTTATGCGTTATGTTGCTGATTTTAAAAATATGAACACGCATCTTGCTTCAGGGTAGATGTTAGTTTACAATAATGACTGATATGGATCTTTTACAAAAGGAGAATGTGTACAATAAAGGCAGTACAAAGAACAGCACAAACTCATTATATGCTCTACTCACTGGATGGCACTGTACCAAATAGTGATCATTTTTTTATAATTTTGAATTGTTCCATTATTTTAGTTTTCCAAAGGTTTCTAATGGCAAATCTGGTTCTGCTATGCAATAAATACTTTTTTGGTTTGGGATCAGAATTATCAGAGGTACTCGGTTTTAAAAGATATGTACGAACAGATCATCTTAAAGCAAACAACACTCAATGTTTGGTTGCACATCCCTTGCTTGCAGTAAATACATCAATCCAGCAACCAACTGACATCACAGCACTGTTGCATTCTTCTTTTGTGATGCTGATACAGGGATTATACCATAGGTTCCCAATTAATGTAATATTGCATACCTAGGCTACAAGGAACACCTTTTTTGTTACGTGTTCCAATATTTTTATCACTCGAAAATAAGTGTTCAACTGAAAGGTGCTTTGAAAGTTGTTTACCGTTTCAATAGTAAGAAATTAAAGTTGAAATTCGGATCCATTATCGAATAATAATTTTTTTCTGCTGTGTATTATGAAATACAAATGACCTTGCTATTCCAATACATTTGGAGGGCACTGTATATATTTGTAGTATATATCGTGGTGATATGTTACACTTTTCGTCATCCTTTAGGATGCCTCAATTTATCATTTGCCTATGTTGAGGGAGAAAGTCTTCTGATGGCCTTAAAGGATGTTGCTCTTTCTTCTGGGAGGTCAGATACTGAATAAAATATTGTTGTGTCTTACTCAAACTGTTGTTTAGAAGTTGACTTGTTATTCTAACTGAGAATAGTACCTTGTTTGCAGTGCATGCACGTCTGCCTCTTTAGAACCTTCCTATGTACTGAGAGCAATAGGAACAGATGAGGATCTTGCCCATTCCTCAATCCGGTAGGCATTAGTTTTGGTGTTTTTATCTGCTTATTTGTGTCCACAAACATTAGAATAACAGTTATTTCTTGTGTGCAGTTTTGGAATTGGGCGCTTTACTACAGAGGAGGAAGTGGACTATACAGCAGAAAAGTGCATTCAGCAGGTTCAGCGTCTACGGGACATGAGGTATTTTGTTCACCACTGTGTTCTTTTGGTGGGATTCAAACAAAAGAAATATTAATGTCTAGTGTTTCCAACTATTTGTATTTATATTTTATAGTCCTCTGTGGGAGATGGTGCAGGAGGGCATTGATCTGAAAAGTATCAAATGGACACAGCACTGAAGACTCTTTCAGGATGAAATGGTGTAAGATTTCTGGAGTGAATAATGTTTGTACAGCTTACCTAGGGATTTCTCATGCACAAGAAACGCACACAATCATGTATTTGTTTTGAATAAGCTGAGAATTCTTTTTGCAGTGTTTTGTTTTTTTTTGTTGGGTGCAGTAGGTTAGGATTCCTACAATTCATTTTATAAATATAAAATAACAATATAAACAAGTAAGTTTAATGTATTGTTTTCTACATTCCTGTTTTCAGGTCATTCATACTGCATAAAACAATAATTTCTGTATGTAGTCTATTTGGTTTAGTTGTATATAAAACTAGTACTTAGCTCTCCCACATCACATTATGTTCTGTAATTCTGTGTATTTTGTCAATATGAATTCTTCTGTAAGTGTCTAGTGTGCTGAGATTTTTAGTTCTGTGGACACATTGTTTTATGTATGTATTTATGAAACCACAATAAAAATAAATGTGAAATATAGCCCCAGGTTGCGATTCAAGCACAAATTAACCCACTGAGGCACAATATGTGAGTATAGGACCATTCCTGAAATATATGAAATTTATAACAGTATAACAGTAAAATAACAGTAAAACAGTGAAAGCTAGAAAAGTGGCTTTTATTGACAAATGTCACGTTTTCATGGATACACTGCTAGAGTAAAATTGCCTGACTTCGCAATCGACCATACAAGATTTTTAGGTGTTTTAATGTTTGAAAACCCCTGGTGACTGGTGTCTTTTATGCTTCAAAAGCTGCATTTCAAGTTCTATGGTTCAAATTCCACATTCGGCCTAGCTGTTATCTTTATGGGTTTCCTGGCACTATTGACAGTTTCTTACTGAATGTTAACAGAATTGTTTCTGGCTCGTTTAATATGGTCTTTTAATTCTGCTGATTACGCCATCCTAATTTATAGATTGGGTACCATAGGATTCACAGATTATTCTTCAGCTTGGTTCACAAATTATCTGTCTTTACTGTCACAGCATGTAAAGTTAAACAATGCTCTTTCTTCCCCCTTCTGGTTAGAAACTGTCTCCCACAGGGGTCAATTCTAAGTCCCAGTCTGTTCTCTCTATATATAAATATATATGAATTCCTTGTGCTGCTAGTAATGCCTTCATTCATTTATATGCTGATGATCTGCTGATATGTCTTTTATGCCAGTGGCCCTTGTCTTTATTCTGTGAAGTCAACACTCAAGGATAGCTTTCTCTATGTTAAGAATGAATTTGCCTCTTAAGCTGTCACTCTAAGACCAAGGTCATGTGGTTCGGACAGAACACCCCCCTCGACTGACACTTCTTTTAAAATTGAAACAAGTGAGGGAGTCATCCTGGAGCATGTGACTACATATAAATATCCAGGCATATGGTGAGATAGTTTGTTGTCTTTCACTAATCATATTGACAAAGTACAAGGACAGGTCTCAACCAAGCTTGTTTTTTTTTTTTATATACAAAATTGCTACTTACTTACTGCCAGAATTAACAAACTAACTATGTGCACTTTGTGATTACGGTCAGGCAGTTCAGTGGCAATGCCCTTAAGAAGCTTGATGCTGTCAATCTTTAAGCTCTTCATTTCATTACAAATGACATTTTCGGAACTCATCACTGCTCTCTTTACCCCTAAGTTAACTGGCCCTCTTTAAACATTTGTTGCAAAATACCTTGGCTGACAATAATTTATATAACTCTCCTATATCAGACTCGCAAACTCTGACACTGCCAGTATCTGTTAAATATAACACCAGGTCTTCCCATTATTCAGCTGACAGTCCTGAAAGTAAACATCGCTTATGGCTCTTCTTCATTTCAGTCTCCTGGTGCACAGGATTGAAACATGCAACAAAAACACTTAAACTAGAATCATATATGCTAAACTTATATTTGAACATCAGGCAGCCAGAAGTAAGCTTTCTGATTGCAAAGTAGCACTAGGTGGTCTTTCAATTAGATCATGTGCAGCAGTTAAAGATCTTGGGGTGATTATTGGCTATGTCTTTTATTTGAAGCTCATTTAGATAACATCACTAGGAAAACCTTATTTCATCTTAGAAACATTGCTAAGATAAAAAATATGATGCCACTAAATGATGCTAAAAATGCAACAGCCAGAATCCTTACTAGAATTAAAGATATGAACATGTCACCTATATCTTTTTTACACTAAACCTGAATATAAAAAAAAAGAAAAAAAAACCTTAGCAAAGACCAGATTTTTTTTTTTTTTTTTTTTTTTAAGTGCTGATATTGACACTAACAATGTAGTCAAAGCTGAAACTAAATCTAAAAAGTTGAGGGAGAAGCAGATTCTGTAGTCCAGTCTGTTGCTGAAGCTGAGGCAGATTCTAGAGCCGAGGCTGATCCTGTTCTTGAGGCTGAGAACACAGGCTACGCTGAAAGCTCTGGTACATGTGAAGAAAAGAACCAGGAGGGGGCATCAAGGAGGCAAAGGAAAGAGGAAAAAGGTCCAGGCCAACCAAGCAGGTGTTAACATCATATCATGATATCAGTACTGTACCTGGAGAACTGCTGATATTAAATAAGGAATTTAAATAAAACACTTTATTTACCTTAATTAGTACAATATAAGTGTTAACATTGTTAACATGTTTTAATTATTTATTATTTTTCCCCAGAAGAAGCAAAAGGCTGAAGTTTGTGTTTGAGGTTTTGGCTGATGTTGGTGTCAAGGCTGCTACTAGAACTGAGGCTGTGATGTAGTCGAGGCTAAAGCTCCAGTGGAAATAAAACAAAGAGGCTGCCGAGGAGGCAAAGGTAAAACGAAGAGAAAGTTACAGGCCAAATAAACAGGTATTAATATTAATATCATCATGATGTCAGTAATGTACCTGAAGAATTAAATTAAATTAGAAATTATTTTTTTTTCTTGCCGTAATTATACATTATAAATGTTATTTCATGTTTTAATTATTGTCTTGTTTTAGAACAAGAGCCTGATTCTGTGATTTCAGTCTAGGCTGAAACTGACGCTGAAACATTTTAGCATACCCAGGAACAAAGTGCTGCTCAGCTGCTTTATTAACCAGATTTAACACTTTCTGTAAATTCCTGTACATTTGTAAATATTATAAACTTAGACATTGATCTGTTTGTTGGTCTTTCATTATATATTAATAAAACATTATGTAAAATGTTAGCTAACAGTAAGTGCTGTCTGATATATTCAACCCCTTGACAGATATCATTATTGTTATCGTTATTGATTTCATGATTAAAAAAGACATTGCGTCTTCTTTCTATGAGAGCACGAGGGGTGTTGTCTTTTCTTGGCCTTTTTTATGAGGAAACACTGCCAAAGTTCCTCAGCAGGGCCATGTATAAAGTCTTCTTCTTTTGGTGGATCTGGTGCATGCCTTGTACAGCACGCGTGCGTTCATCATTATGTTTGTAGAACACATTAATGGTCCACCTGTGTGTGCCTGAACGCACCATATACGCACACACCTTATGGTCCACAATGTCAATGCCACACTGCACACCGACTTGTTCTTCCTAGAAGCATACACTGTCAGCATGGCACTGCCCGATTTGTATTTTGCTGGAATCTCCTGTCCAATTGGGTTGATTGTGCCAAGCAGAGTTGTGTTGTGGTTCAGCAGTCTGTTAGCCAGTGCTAAAGATGTCAAGAAGTTGAAGGTGGTGACCGTTCTGCTCTTGCCCAGAAATGGCTCCATAAGTTGGCTTCTCTAAGCATTCGCCTGTACACTGTGACAGCAGGTTACCAGTGCCCGACATGTAAGGGACCTGTTTTTCCTCTCGCCAACCTCGCCAGCCATGTGACTGATATGCTGAGGACAGAACTATCCTCAGTGACTGGGCATGAGCAGGACTGGGCCTTTCACTGGTGTGTATTAGGGTGAGCTGTGAGACCTGGTTATAGTAAAGGTCTATAAATAAGGTGAATAATATGAGTTTTCTATCTTCAGGTCGAGGCCAGCCCGAGGTTGAAGAAACCACAGCACACAATGTGACCGATTATACAGACTGGACCTTTGATGGTGAGTCCAGCTTTTCCACATTTTTTTTAAATAAAATAAAACTGCACAGGGTCCACCTTTATCAGAATTAAAATTCTCATAAATGTTAGTTTAACCTCCACAAGGTTCAGTCATTTGTGCACATATTAGCAGTTTCTCATTCCTTTTCAAAAAATTGCAAATGCTTTTGGATATGCATCAATTGCTTCCATACAATTCTCTGCTGCTTTATAACATTTTCATTCGCTTATGTCATGTCTGAGTCAAAATGAACTATTCCTTTGAATGCTAAATAGTCAGTCCCTATATAACTAATAGTCCTCATTTTATTTCTTGAAGCATTACATACAAAAATGTTGGAGTAGTTGTTAAAATCATTCAAGCAAATCTTATGCATTTTGTTCATCATTTTTTCCTGAAAATGTCTCCCAAATGAACAATTTCTTACACCTTTCACTGATGAAGACTGCCCCCTCTCCAGGCAAGTGTGTTCACTGCCCCCTAGTGTTTCACTGCATGGATGGGTTAAATGCGGAGGTCAAATTTCTCTGTGTGCAAGCACAGTAGGCAAAAGTTGCGGGTGGCTAGTAAAAATGTAAGTAGCTGGTAGAATTTTTCTTGCACACTGGTGATATGGATGAGCCCTCAGATATGACACTGACAAGTTCAGCTGATTTAAATCACAAAAACAATGCATTAAAGATTTTTCTACAATGTATATTTATTAACTGAAAAGTGCACAAAATACATACAGAAAGGTATCAATAAAGTTAAGTCCTCTTAACAGCTAACTGCTAATAAAATAAGTTAAGCAACAAAAATATTACAAGCAAGTAAGTTTAATCAGTGAATCGCCACATTTAGGCAAACTGGAAGAAGTGGTTGGTGTGGTACAGTGGTAACATCATTGGGTTCCCATGTGCGAGACCTGGGTTTATTCCCGGTCTGGGCAGCCAGTCTGTGCTACACCAATAAGGGTCCTTAGGCAGGACTCCTAACACTACGTTGGCCTACCTGTAATACCAATAACCTTGTAAGTCGCTCTGGATAAGAGCGTCTGC
>JAOVVF010000001.1:11061803-11072743 GCA_028565595.1 Duopalatinus emarginatus
AATTAAACAAACTGTTTTCTCTACAAAAAGGAAACATTCAAAGCATTAACCACATATCTATCAGTCTCCCTCTTTCTGACAGGTGTATTAGGTCACAGTTAAAAAAAAAAGACTTTGACTTTGAAAATAAAGTAGTAACATTTAAGGTTGTATTGAGAATAAAGTCGTAATATATTAAAGATCAAAGTCATAATATTTCGAAATAAAATCAATATTTCGAGGATATGGAGAACAAAGTCAAAGTTATAAGAACATTTTATAAGAGCCAGTTTAGAGAAGTGCTGAGAGGAAGCATCGTCTCCAATTTTAACATGAGGAGGCTGTTTATCTTCCTTTACAAAACCTGCTGACTTTTAGACTTTAATCTTACAACTTTATTCTCAAAATATAATAACTTTACTGCTAAAATATTAGGCTAGCAGAGTCTTTAGATGCTGAAAATATCTGCATATTACTAATTTGATCACTAACTTACTAACTAGCCATACATACAATGATCAGTTTAATGTCAGATCTATTTCAACAATACACACAAAAATAATCAGGCTGCTGTTAGAGTAACTTACTAACAGAAAATGTGTTTCCTTAGATTGGACGGGGAGTTCTCAAAAGCACAGATCTTATAGGGATGATTCAGGCAGAGAAGGCACTTAAACATGAATGACTCCTGTTTCTTCTCATGTATTTCAAGAAAGTCACCTAAATAGGGCCAGGGGTGCTGTGACAAGTTTGAATTTTCTTCCATTTTCTTTCCCCCTGGCACCTGACGCTGCTGCATGGGATGGGATAACTATAGGCTGTGTCAGAAATGGCATACTCCCATTCTAGTTAGTATGTAAATCTAGTATGCGACATGATGTAGTGCGTCCGAATACCTAGTGTGTAACAGGTAGTATGTGAAATAATTGTGTGGGAACTTAAGCGGTGTGACGTCTTGGGTCTCAAATTGCATACTAGAATTATATAATAATTTAGCGGCTAAATAGTATATATTAGCTCCAAACTAGTACGTAGTGTTCAAGTATGTCATTTCAGACGCAGCCATGTGTGTGCTGTAACGTGATAGGTGTGATTACGTGCTTCTTTCATTTTGAAATGTTACATATTTTATGCGTGCATGAGACAAAAGTAACGACAGTTTTTCCATAATGTAGTGGAGTAAAAAATAAGATATTTGACATTTAAATGTAGGGAAGTTAAAGCAAAAGTCCCCCAAAATAAAAATACTCCAGTAAAGTACAGATACACAAAAAACTACTTAAGTACAGTAACACATTACATTTACTTCATTACTGTCCACTACTGGCAGTAATAAATCACCTTTCACTTTATAAATCTAGGCCACGGCTTCACCGCAGCGCACGACAGCCCAGGAAACGACTGAGAGCAACTCCTCTACCACGGCTGTATGGCTCAAACCATCACTGTGCTGTGGCCTGGACCTGGCCAGACAGTATGTTCTTTTTAGTCTGGGGTCATGGGCAGTTCCAGATAGCCTCCAGCTTGTCTTTTTGAGGCTTCATTGCCCCACTGCCGATGATGTGCCCCAAGTACCGGACCTCTGTCAAGTGCCGGACATGGTCTTGCCAGGTGTTGCTGTAAATCATCACATCGTCCAAGTATGCCACTGCAAAGACACCGGTGCCTTCCAGTCCATCAGCTTTGCTCCTTCAGCCGATAAAACCTGCCAGTACTCCTTACACAGACAAACTGCACCCTCCCAAGGTGCTCGATTAAGTCCTCCAGCCTTGGCATTGGATAAACGTCAAAGTGAGAGTGGGCATTAACCTGTCTGAAGTCAATACAAAAGCGGATACTAACATCTTTCTTGGGGACTAACACAGTTGAACTGCTCCAACCACTGTTGCAAGCTGCTTCATGTCCTCCAGTTCTTTCTCAACGAGCACTCAGGCATCCGGTACATCCGCTGTCTCACAGGACTGGAGTCTTTCAGCAGGATGCAATGCTCCACGAGTGAAGTGTGACCTAGCTGCTTGGAAAACAGGCCTGCAGGTATTATGGCTTGCAATTCCTGGGCCTGCTGAGCAGTCAGGTGAGAAAGATCTGGCTCACTGAGTGAAACAGCTAAGGGGAAGAATTCATCCTCATCCTCTTGCATTGCCTGCACCATCAGCTGGGGCATTTTGCTGCTCCAGGAACTCCGCTCTGTCAATTCTGCAAAAACATGTTTATAAACATTTACGTCTAAAATTTGAGGCCCAAATTGTGTCGAGAGATTCCAGAGGTCTTCATCTATCTATAAATGGAAGAAACATCTGTCTCTATGTGTGAGTGTCCATGAGTTGCCTAGAGTAATTTTCATCTTAATTAATAGGAACTGGGAACTGAGATTAATGGAAAAGTCTTCCAGTCGTTCTGGGCTCATATTATGTGGCCATGTTAAGTTTCTCTTGTTCCTGTCGATCCACTTGTCAGGAACGACACCCTCTTCATCTTGTTCACCCTCCTTCCAAACAGCCCTCATGTACATGACCTGGAAAGGACAGCACATGCATGTTACCTAAAGTTTTTAACATTTTATTTACCTTATGCAAATCAGCAACTTTCATATTAACACAAGTCAGAAATGAACATGTGACGATTCCCATAAGAAGTGGCAAGAACACTAATGAGTACATTAGAGGGTCGACAGAGGAGGGATGAGGGTTACGTTGGGAGAAGCATGTGTAAAAGGTGAAAGGGAGGAAGAGAGGTTAATGACTGTGATGAGAAACGCAGTGACAGGAGTCTCAAAGGGAGATGCAGAAAACAAACAATTGGAAACAGGTGAACCAGCTGTAATGACCCCTGCTGGGATCTTGGTAAAAAAAAAAACAAGAAAATTCAACCTTTAATATTTGTGTTCCAGACGATGGTGAAGGGTTATGAGGACAAAACCACCAGTTTCTTGTGGGAGGCAGGCCACTTTCCAGAACAGATCCCTTTCACACAGTTGTCCATTTTTAGACTACACTCGACACTCAACTAGCATGCTTATGAATCTCACTTTTTATACCATTTCTCACTTAGTAAAATTGAGTAGAGTAGTTACATCACTCTGAAATTGGCTTCTGGACCTCAGCCTGTTAAGTTACACAAGCTCTCTTCCTCCTCCATCACTCTCCAAACACTGGTGTACCACATGGATGTGTGCTGAGCCCTCTTACGTACCGCCTATTCACCCACGTTTTCTGTTACGTAATACCTCAATTCTTGTCAAAAAGGCACATCAACATATTTATTCCTACAGTACCTTAATAAAAGCTCACCTGTGCTCAAGGATATTACTGGACTTCTATCACTGTACCATCGAGAGCATTCTCACAAACTGTACCTCAGTGTGGTACAGTAACTGCTCTGTATCATATCATAAAGCGCTCCAGCGGGTGGAGAAAACTGCCTAACGCATCACTGGCACTCAGTTACCCACACCTGAATGCATCTACCTCAAGCGTTGCCTGGTCAGGGTGGAGAACAATATTAAGGAGGTTTCTTATCCAACTATAGACTTTTTGATATCCTACCATCTAGTAGACGTTACAGGAGCCTCAGCTCCCGCACCAGCTGACTCAGAAAGAGCTTCTTTCCTGAGGGTGTAACTTCATTGAACTCATCACAGTCACTTTAAGTATGTCATTTTAACTACACTCTGTACTTTGTTTTATAATGTTGCAATATTTTTTTTAAGAGCACTCCCTCTCACCAAGTAAACACACACACAAACTTGTCATGCTGACTCTCTCTTTTCACCCTTCAGCTCCCTGCAACACAGAATATATATATATATATATATATATACACACACACACGTATATGTATACAGTAATCACACTGTACCCATTGGACGGTTCTGACTCGTGGATGCATTGACCTGTTTATTACCCATTTCTCTCATTTTTAAATATACTAATTACAATATCCTAATCATCCAATTAGTATTAATAATAATTACAATAATGATTATTATTATTGTTATTATTATTATTATAAGTCTTACTTTTTTCTGACCCTCTGATACACACAGACATAAAGGTCCTGTAAAGATAATCAGTCTGTAATTACCGTTTGACTCATTAAGTTTATTTGCTATTAAATAAATCACCTCATACCTCAATAGCTGAATCACTAACCAAACATGAAGTATCATATAAGTCCAGATGTTACAGATGTCCATGGTGTAGCACTTCAGAAGACATTCTCATTTCTTTTAAATCCATTTCAGTCATCTAATAAAGAACAACTAATTAGTAAATGTTTATGTCATTTCAAAAATGACAATTAAAGCAAAAAGGTAAAAATTTGACACCTACTGTGCAGACACGCCCACAGTTAAAGTCATCTGTCTGCTGCCACATTTCAGCTCTGGTTATTTCCCAGCCAAGTAAGGAGTCATGTTACCAAAATACATGTCTACAAATACACAAACCATTTAATCATAATGTAAAGATTTTCCATTTGTGAATAAACATTATAGAACTTTAAGATGAAATATTATACCTCAGCATTTCCATCACCTCATTTTTAACTGGGTTATTTTTCCCACTTGAGTCATAAATCCTAAGTTCTTTTGACAGGATATCGAACACCTGTTTTGACTCAATGAACCTGTGTATAAATGTAAACTCATACAAATTAATTAATGGTTAAGTAAATAAACAAATGAGAAATTAAAAATGTGAATAATTAAAAATTATTTAAAAATTAAAAATAATGAAGTTGCTTCCCCACACAGGCCCAAGTGATCCCCCAACAATTTGTAGACAGAGAACCTTCTCTGATTCCTATAAATACACAAACATTTCTTAAATAAGATGGACTCAATACACATCCTTGGGGGACACCGGTGATGAGAATCATCAAGCTGGATGTGAAGTTTCCCATTTTAACCACTTGAGGTCTGACAGGCAGGAAGCTCTGTACCCATGAACACAGTGAGTGGTTCAGCACCAGCTCTCGGAGTTTTATGAGCAGCCTGGAGGGGACAATTGTGTTAAACACCAAACTGTAATCATTGAACAGCAGGTGTGCGTAAAAACATACTGTTTTAGGTATTAATGCTGGAGACCCTGGAAAGCTTGGAGGACATGGAAGTGTTCACAGACAACATTCTGATGTGGAAACACTGTATGCCATCACTTCATGGGTAACGTAATCGATATAATCTGTAATTGGTAACGCAGTGTATTGTGGGAAATGTAGTGTATTGTGAATATCCACTTTAAGGTAGCATAGACTCATTTGACATGCACCTTTTAAACTTTCTCGGACTGCATAAAATGACACACCGAGCCACATTTGTCCAGTGGATATTTGTCCTAAAACAAGCACATCACTATAAACCTGATCTTAGTTATAATCAGAGCTGCCACCAGAGCTGCCGAAGAAACTAAATCCACACACTGAGTCAACCACACCAGGGGGGTTTAATCAATTACAGCAAAAACATCACAAAACACAAAGTGTATGAATGACCATCTTTAATGTGTGTGAATGAACACAAAAACAGTGGTGTGTGTGTGAGTGTGTGTTTGGAAATAAGAAAGTCTCCCTTTCACTGCAGTCTTGTTTTCTGCAAGTCGAATGAATGTGCAAACGTGTGTGTGAGTGTGATCACATGGTCAGTCCCTTCAGACGCAGGCTTTTAGTTCCCCCTGCTGGCTCAGAGTGTGTAGATGATGTGTGTGTTGAGTCGTTAGGAAAGCCGTGTGCAGCAACGTATTTACGGTAAGCTTCGCGAATGATCCTGAAGGCACGTGCATCAGCATATGGGATGTCAGTAACCGGGTCCCGATACAAAGCAGGATTATGGGTAACGGGACAAACTTCCTGAATGGGGAGCTCAGGGCTGCCACCAGCCAGCTGTGGGAAAGCAGACTCAAATGCATCATCATCACTGAAGGTGATAAAGGTACGTGAGCAGAGAGCCCCAGCCCCAGGTCCTGCACTACAGGAAGAGGAGGCTGAGAAAGGCATGTCCTGATCCAACCTAAAGGAGGAAAGCAGCTGATGACATCAACAAAGTAACACACAAGCAGAACTGTGTGTGTGTGTGTGTGTGTGTGTGTGTATAAATATACCCCTCTACATCCACATTCTCATCTTTGAGTGGCAGCTCAGACATCATCAGTACAGAGTGATAACGGATAGTTGGTCCCTCAAACCTCCTCTTCTTCTGAACCTGTTTCTTCTTATCAGCCTCCAGACGCTCATAATTCTCTAGACACACACACACACACACACACACACACACACACACAATTAAAAAAAGTCAACTACAAGTTGGTCTGTGCAGTGTGTGTGTATATGTGCATATATATATATATATATATATATATATATACTGTATATATGTGTGTGTGCGTGTGTATGTATGTGTGTGTATATATATATATGTGTGTGTGTGTACCCAGTGACTCCAGGTTGCTCTGTGCAGTGTGTTGAGCTTCTCTCAGTAACTCCTCCTGACTCAGTGGTTTGTCTCTGTGAACTCTGCGGCGGCGTGGTGCCTCCTGCTGACGCTCCTGCAGACGCTCAAACGTTTTCCGTGTGTGCTCACTAGTAGACTTTCTCACTGACTTCCGCACTAGAGAGACACACAAACAGAGGGATGCAGACAGAGACAGAGGGACACAGACAGAGGGACAGAATTTGTGAATTTTTAAACCACACTTACTAAAACAAAAACACACACGAGACATCACCACAAACCCACTATACTGTCATTAGAACAGTAGATAAGAAAAAAGGGAATTAAGAAGGTCAAAGACAAACTGTTTTCTTCATCAACTGTGCACAAAACATCACTAATCCCCCAAAGAGACATAAACTTTCCTCTGTTCTCCACCAGTTTGTAATATAGATGTTCCAATCGCAGACATACAGCCACTAACCCCTTAAACATCCACCACGCCCACCACGCTTATCACACCTTGTCCCAATACTTGGTTTTTCTTTGATTTCCATATAGACAATTTTGCTCTGCCAGATAAAAAAAAAAAACAAAAAACTGAGCAGTACCAGGACATGTTTTCTCCTGACTTATCACTCTGGGCCAAAGATAAACAATTGGAAAGAAAAGACTTTACTAAGAGATCAAAACCACTCAGTTAATAAGTCTAATAAAATCTAGGACACTGAACACACAAGTGGAGGACAGTTTCTGTCTCAGATCAGACAGGACAGTTTTCATCAACACATGGATCAAGGTGTACCAGATATCTGTTCGTAGCTCATTGCCCCATGCACTATCCTCTACTGGAGGTCAGCTGTCTGTTGTTTAATTGGACGCTTGTACAGGGTCCACCAGCAGGGGGAGGAGTCAGTGTCAAAAAAAAAAAACTCAAAAGCTGTCCGTGTGACACCTTCACGCAACCACACAGAAGGGCTTCTTCCTGAGTGTGGTAAAGACACCCAGAGCTGGAGACAGCAAGCACCCTCTTAACAAACAGTGTCCTGAGACAGAGTCAGAACACCACACTACTGATCATATTCATATCCTACACACCAGCCCATTAAAGCAGCATGGACAACACTCCTCATTATCTATAGAAACGAGTTAGCTGTGTTGCTGGGACAGTCTGCAGCTCCTGAACTCACACTTAAAAACACAGAAGTCAGATTCCTGCTGGATAAAGACGACGTAGTGCTGCAGTGTCCCACAGAGCGAGGTTTACAGCAGCAGCTGGACCTGCTGGAGCAGTACTGTCAGACCTGGGCCCTGACAGTCAATCTGGATCTCTTTACTATAGGAAACACCGCCCTAGAGCACTCTTTACATTAGAATTGCCTCAGACTGAAAATCAGCAGCTCTGGAAGTTTTGATCTGGGGGTGAATACAGTAAAGTCAAAGGCACAAAGAGCCCTCTATACAATCAGGAAAAAAAACTAAATAAACATTCCAATTAAAAGATGGTGTAAAAATGTTGACAGTGTTGTTGCGCCATTGGGCTTTATGGACGTGAGGTCTGGGGTTCTCACTATACAGAACAGAGTCCCTGCATGCGGAATTCTGTAGAAATGTAGAAAAACTCCAACAAATACAGCAGGACAGAATTAGTCTGATTCCCACTGATCAAAAGAGCTTCACCTTTTTACTCCATCTTAAAATCTGCTGCAATACAATGCGTGTGCATGTGTGTGTGCGCGTGTGTGTGTGTGCGCGTGTGTGCGTGCGCGTGTGTGTGTGTGTGCGCGTGTGTGCGTGTGTGTGTGTGCGCGTGTGTGTGCGTGTGTGTGCGTGTGTGTGTGTGTGCGCGTGTGTGTGCGTGTGTGTGCGTGTTTTAATGTTTGTGTGCTTTGGAGACAGACTAATCACCATGTAAAACACATGGGATCTCATTTATGAAGCTGGGTACCAACAGATTTACAAAAACATATCTGTGTGTGTGTGTGTGTGTGTGTGTGCTCAGTACATACTTTCACTAATCTCCTGCAGCTCATGAATTGAACGTTTTTCTGCTTTTGGTTTGTCAGCTTTCGGCTCCTCAGATGGATGTTTGATCCTGGGCTTCATTAACTTTATAGGTTCCTACCCCGCGCACACACGCACACACACGCGCACACACGCGCACACACGCGCACACACGCGCACACACACACACAAAAGATATAAAAGTTAATTAACACTCCAAATTTTTTTTGTAATGATGTATTTATAAACCCTTTGTGTTTATTATAAATTAAAGCTACATGTAGTTTTTGTGGTCCTGTCTCTCACCCTGTAGGCTTTAGTGAGGATGCGGCTCCGTCTGCGTGGTGTTTCTTCCTCCTGTTCACTGCCTGGTTCGTCTCCTTCATCCAAATCAAAGTCGCTGTCCACCTCATCCTCAGTGTCCGAGTGATCACCATGGTACTCATCATCACCAGACTCCTGCACACGTACACACACACACAGTGAAAGTGAAAAGTTGTCCAACTGTGTCTGTGTGTTTATAATCAGATTTGTAAAGGTGTATAAAAAAACTCTAATCAGTATTTATACAAGTTGGTGAGGGCTCACACACACCACACAGTCATCGAGTCTAGATTAGCTATGCCTCTGACTTCAACACGAGACATCCTCCTGAGATCATACAGGACAGGGCATGGAGGACAACAAAGAGAAGGATCTAAATATACCAGCACATCTAAATACACACCCACAGAGCTGAGTTAGACCTGTTCCTACCCCTCAGAAAAGATCGATCAGGTCTTGGCTCCACCTAAAACACAGTGACTTCACATCCACAGACCCACAACTACACTGGCCTGCATAGAACACAACATCAACACACCTATATCACACACTGGAACACACAAACACAAAGTACAATACATCTGAGAACAGGGACTGACCACCAATACACAACCAGGCTAACCATGTACAGACTCAGAAAACACACAGTTGCCATGGAGATGGGTGAACACTTGCACACAGTGTAATAGAGAGACTGTAATAAAAACAGTGTATTAGAGAGACTGTATTACACAGAGTGTATCAGAGAGACTGTATTAGAGAGACTGTAACATAGAAACAGTGTATTGGAGAGACTGTAATAAGGACAGAGTATTGAGAGACTGTAGTAGAGAGACTGCAATAGAGACAGTGTAATTAGTCTAATAATGAGACTGTGTATTAGAGAGACTGTAATAATGAGACTGAGGTGTATTATGAAGTGTAATAGAGAGACTGTAGTAATGAGATTGAGGTGTATTAGAGAGATTGTAACACAGCTTTAGCACATCTTTAGCGTTAGCGGCGGGTGGAATGTAAACACTGATGATCAGTACTGTAGTGAATTCCCTCGGTAAATAAAAAGGTCTGCATCTGACGACCATAAACTCCACTAGAGATGAGCAGTAACTAGAGACTGGTACAGAGTTCTCGCACCATTCTGTGTTGATATAAACACACAGTCCTCCACCACGAGTCTTACCGCACAGGGCTGTGTTTCTGTCGGTTCTAAACGAGGCTAGTCCGTCTAGCTGAATGGCGGCGTCGGGAACTCTGTCGCTCAGCCACGTCTCAGTGGCAACAAAGATGCAGCAGTCTCTAGATTCTCATCGTGTAGTTCTCTGAAGTCGGATGCAGTCCAGTTTATTCTCCAGGGAGCAGACATTGGAGAGCAGGATGGACGGGAGAGCTGGCCGAGTTGGCTTTGTTGTTAGCCTAGCACAAACTCTTGCCATGCTTCTGTCGTCTCTCGCACTGCTTTCTGTGCCCCCTCTTTTGGCTGCCGGCTTCAGGCGAGGCCGTGGTCTGAGGGCCAGGTTACCAAAGCAGACCGAAGCCATGTAGCGTCTCTCGTAGCTCATCGCTTATTTTGATGATATTCGGTTGATTCCGAGCATCTGACGGTCGTATATATGGACACTAGTTGTTCTTGTGCCCATGTACCAGAAAAGAATAGGTGACATGAGTAAATTAACAAAAAGCACCATTTTGTATCCGGAGCGGCCACCACAAGCTATCGCTGCGCCGCCATCTTGGACACCCGGATGGACTGTTTATCGCTGCTGGAAATTTTAACCATGTTAATCTCAAGGCTCGAGACTCCGCCTTCAAAGCAGGAGACAGGGCGGCCCTAAGGAAAGCAAGAACCAAACTGTCCCGGGCCATCAGAGAGACGAAGTGCGCACACGGACAGAGCATCCACAGCCACTTTAAGGACAGCGGCGACACGGCGCATGTGGCAGGGCATCCAGTCTATCACCAACTACAGGACAACACCACCTGCCTGTGACAGGTATGTCTCCGTTCTAGATGCACTGAACGACTTCTACGCCCGGTTCGAGACACAGAACGGCGTGGAAGCAAGGAAGACGACCCCTCCTCCTGACGACCAGGTGTTGTACCTGACAGCAGGTGACGTGAGAAAACTTCAAGTAGAGTGAACCCACGGAAAGCTGCTGGACCAGACAACATTCCTGGTAGGGTGCTCAGGGAATGTGCAGACCAGCTG
>JAOVVF010000001.1:11293041-11307108 GCA_028565595.1 Duopalatinus emarginatus
AGCCTTGAGCTGATGTTGTCCGGACCTGCAGCCTTCCTGGTCTTGATTTTCCAGAGCTGACTTCTCACCTGGGATGGGGCGAATACCAGACTGGAGTGTGGGTCATCAGCAGAGCAGATATCTCATAGTATGAAACAGATTGATGAAGTACAGTGTAGTATAGTTTAATATAGTATAGTTCATCTAATCAAAGTAATATTCTACAAGAGTATAATCCAGTACATTATGTATCTATATTTCTTTTAAACATCATTCACTGCTCATGCCTGTTAACTGCAATTTACCAGTCTGTTTTCTAATGTGAGTGTCAGAAATTGTGTTTAATATATGGGGTGTAATAAGCTGAAAATACAGAGTCATATTTCTGTAGTGGAACATGATAGGGCAAAAGTAACTACATGGTTGTGTTACGGTGGACTGCCGTATCGCACTGTACGAATTTCAGGAAAATTGGAAGACGGTAAATTTTTTCACCAAAAAAACACAAAGGCTAACCCCTTACCATTTTTTTGTGGCCCAAAAGGTGAGGTTCTCAGATGTTTCTTAAATTCGCACTGTTGGTTGTGTTGGGAAAGAATAGTACATCACTGCACTTAGTTTTAGATAGGACAAAACTACGTATGTTGTTGTCATCATTTTGGGAAAATTGGATCTTATTCACATAAAACCCAAAGGCAAATTCCTTACCAGAGTTTTATATGTCCCAACATGGACAGTCTATAGAACACCACTATGGACAGATTTTGAACACTTACATCAGATTACAGTCTATAATTAATTCTCTGCTTACTTGAAATTTTCATTCGTAATCACACTATTAGATTGTATATTGGAGCATAACATACTCAGGAAAAAACCATAGTCCAAATTTTACAATGCACAAGATTATGTGCTCGTGCACTTTTAACTGTGATAAGCTAATCTTTTTTTAGGGTGTTCAAAATATTTGTAATATATGGGAAGTATTTTATTGGAAATGCGAGACTCATACGTCTGCTGTGAAGTATACAATAAAACTAAGTACATGTCTATGTTTATCTTCTCCACATGCATATGCACGGTATTAATTTAACATTTAATAGAGTAGTAAGCAGTAGGGCATGAGAGGGAGGTGCTGGGTGGGAGAAGGAAGGATGTCAGCATAAGACGTGGCCTTGACTCTTCCTCTATCTGTGACATGCACAGCAGGTTAGTGTCTCATTTTTGCTGAACACAGCAAAGACATGACACATTTCCTTCCTCTTGTTATAACACCAAAGTCCACAATGAGAAAGATTTTAACTCTTTCATAACCATGTTGCAGAAACAAATCCTGCAGTGTTTCCTATTACACAGTAACATACTTTAATATAGAGATGTAAAATAGAGCTGGATGATTGGACAGTGTGTTCTGTTGTGTTAAATCTTCTGTTTCAGTAATTAGGAAACTCACAGTAATAATGATATACACATGTAACTACTACATATTACTATAGTACTACATTACTGTTACTAAATTTACTAAATGTTAATGTTAGTCACATCATTAATTCAACTGCTCACCATTCTACTAATGCTAATACTGCTAATGTCACTAATGTTTTATTGATCTTAGAAATGTAACAAATGTTATTATGAGTGATGTTATTAAATAGTATTGAAATGATCAGATTAGAAATCACATTCTCCATCCCATAATTTAACCTCACTAAATCTCAGTAATGGTAGTGTTCGTGGTATATGATACACTGCTGTTAGTAACACCACTAACTACTAATGCTAATTTTGTTAATGTTAAAGGTGTTGCTGATCGTATTAATGCTGATTGTCCCTGCTAGTAATGTGTTGGAATATAAATAAAACTAGGTGTGTTATCTATTTGCAGTTTGTTTGTTATCCATGTTATACTGTTAGAAAAGAGAAGAGTGATGAATACACACACACACACACACACACACACACACACACACACACACAGTCACTTGGAACTCAGAGCTTTACTACTGACATGTTCAAAGTCCATTAAAGGAAACACACACACACACACACACACACACACACACACGTATTAAAATGTGTAAAGATCAGTGACCTGAACATTTCTACAGTAAAGCGAAAAACTGCAAATATATTGAAATATAAGAATCCTAAACTTCCCCCGTATTGAGTTCTGGATTGTGATTGGTCAGAGTTATAAACCTGTAGAATGGTTTCAGTTGATTAATCTGCTAATGATCACCAAAAACTTATACTGTTTATTTTAGTGATGTTAGAAATGATAATATAATTATTTGTAATAATACTAACAGTAATGTTACAGTAATGTTACTGAGTGTTGTGTTAATAACGTTACTGTCTCACAGTGACTCAAACAACCAGCTCATATGTGTGTGTTTACAGTTTACATACTAATATATTACTGTAATGTATCCTCTTATGTGTGTTTACAAAATCTGAGTAAGTACTGTATGTGTGCGTGTGTGTGTGGTGGTGGTGGTGGTGGTGGGGGGGGGTCAGAGAAGGACAGATTTGCAATCACCTGTTAAAATTTAACTAACCACGGGATACACAGCGGAGCAGAGAGTTCACTACACACACACACACACACACACACACACACACACACACACACTCATACAGTACACACTCATACAGTACATGCACACACACACACACACACATTGTATAAGAGCTACAGGATGAGAGTACATTCCTGATTTTGTGTGTGTGTGTGTGTGTGTGTGTGTGTGTGTGAGAGAGATACCTGGCGTTTGGTTTACTCAGGTTCATACATGAGCTTAGAGGAACACACACACAAACTCACAAACACACACTGAAACACACACAAACACACACAAACACAAACTCACACACGCACCTACTGAAACACACACACACACACAACAACACAAATGCACTGAAACACACACAGAAACTCACTCATACTCGCACACACACACACACACACACTGGAACACACACAAACACACGCACACTGGAACACACACACTCTCACACTCACACACAAACACTCTCTCTCACACACACACACACACACACACACACACACACATTTTTCTGCACTCCAGTGCTCCGCCCTCATACTACAGGCCACGCCCCTGCATGTTTCGGCTCATTGACTTTGCTTTCTGTTTTTAAAAGTGATTTGAGGGTGAAGTTACACATGAGCCCAGTTTGTAAACTCACTAAGTGACTCCACAGTGCTGGACCAATCACATCAGAGATGAAAACAATGAGATTATATTACAGTAATCCTCACGCCCACATCTGAAGAGTGAGAGCTGGTTAACATGTCTGTAATACATGAGCAGGGTTCATTCATTCATATTCACACAGCCTGGTTTATAAAGGTAAATGAGTAGCGAAGCTCTGAGCTCTCTGTCTGTCAAACACACACACACACACACACACACACACACACACACACTTCTGTGTTATCACATCTGTGTGTTCCACACATCTGAAAATAGACACAAGTGTCACAAAGGGAAAAAAAAGAAAAATGAACACAGTGTGTGAATGTGAGTCAGAGTCCTGTCTCATCCTCCTCCTGAAGAGACGAATGGCACACACACACACACACACACACACACACACACACACACACACGTTACCTGCTCACTAACACGTGGACGACGTCAGATTTCGATGTGAAACTGAAAGACAAATCAGTGACAACAAAGAAGCAGAGGTTTTGATGAAGCTGTGTTCAGTGTGAGAGACAATACGACACATTCAGGATATATTCACACTTCAGTCTGCTACAACACCTTCTCCAGTTTACTATCAGGGTTTGACGTGTGTGTACACAGGAATTTACACCACGAACTGAACGAACTCAAACGATTCATTAATCTGACCGTTTAAACCAGTCATCTGTAATAATCACAGCTGTGGATCTTCATCAGGATGCACAAATATATTCCGAATTAATTTAAACCTAATCTTCAGCTGAAAGGTGCACTCTGGCCTGCTGTCTCATTTAATTACACATCCTGTAATTCATTTAAAAAATTAATCACAGAAATAATACCGAGCTGTAATTGTGTCCTAATAATTAATAAACAATCACTTTGTTGTTATTTCTGCAATTATTTGGTGCATTAATAAGTGAAAGATTAAAACAGATATAAATAAATGCTCAGGATATTGAGTCTACTTAAGCCAGTGTGAATTTATAAACCCGTCTGTGACTGTGAGTGAGTTCAGTATCAAGTTTCTCCACAAGAAAGCTCAAACGTGGGCGAGAAAAAGGAAACAGATCAGCGTGAGCAGTCAGATGTGGTGCGATCACACGCTTCAGAAACCATCTGTATCTCAAAAGCAACCACAAAGCCTCAGGAAACCCGAGCAGGAGGAGGAGAAGAAGCTGAAACGATGGGGTGAGAAGCAGAGTTACTCCTCAACAAGGGGTGGGGGTGGTGGTGGGTTAACATTATATACAGCATACACATGACATCATAACACTATATTGTGTACTATAATCAGTATCTCAGGAAAGTTAGGCTAAGTAAAGGACTTGAAATTACACACTTCCTGTGTGTCCTACAGAGAACCTTTAGCTAGCATGCTAGTTATCTTTAGTTTAAATTTGTAAGACTCAGGCCCAAGTGGAGCTTAGCGATATGATAACTTATTTAAAAATAAAAACACAATATACTTTTTTTAAAGCCAAATGTTGAACCAGAAATGAGTGACAGATTTTAAACTGTTTTGGCTGCTAAATTACTTTGTTAAATTTAAACATTTGAAACTTTTTAAATTAGAGGTTTTAGCACTAGTTTTTGGTGTTAGCATGCCTACTACTATTAATCATCATATCATAAATATCATACACATATCATATCATATCATATCATAACATTTTATAGTACATATTGTGTACTATAATCAATATCTCAGGAAAGTTAGGCTAAGTGAAGGGCATGAAATTACACACTTCCTGTGTGTCCTACAGAGAACCTTTAGCTAGCATGCTAGTTATCTTTAGTTCAAATTTGTAATACAAAACAGTAGCAAGCTCAACAGTAATCTAACTATCACTAAACTAAACACCATGGAGCGTAATTAAACCCAGTATATCATGCAAAACCGTCACAAGGTAATGGTTAGTGGCTCAAGTGTTAAATTTAAAAACAAATAAAGAAAGTGGACGAAGTTAACCAAAAAAATAATTCAATATTTATTTGCTGTATAAACATGTCTTGTGTTGGTTTCCATACAACTATACAACACATACGGACAATTTTATATCCTTCATAAATCAGAACAAAAAATTCAAACTGCCCCATTTACCAAGCCCACTTTATACACATTATATAGATTGCATCTTTAAAAAAAATGTATACAGCACATATATAAAACAGCTAATCATCAGGTATAGTGAAGCTGTAACACGACGCAGACACATTGTCAAAAAATCCCTGAAAAAGTCCTCAGTGAGGTAAAAGATACACACCTTTGTTATTTACTTGTTTTTCTGTTCCTCTCTCAAAACCGCCTCATTCTCGTTCTGTAGCTACAATAAATTGTATGCAGAAATGGAAGCTTCTGCTTCTGGCAAAAATACAGATGAAAAATATTTAATGTTACAGAGACATGAACATTTTTCCACAAAGAAGCAGCTTGAAATTGGATTTGGATTTAAATAATTAAACAATAAACACAAAGTTCGTACAGGAATCAGTTTCAATCCTTATGGTGGTGTAAGACTCGAGCCCAGGTGGAGCTTAGCGATATGATAAACTGGCGTAATTCTCACTTTCTCCTTTAAAAATAAAAACACAATGTAATTGGTATTTTTTAAGCCAAATGTTGCACCAGAAATGAGTGACAGATTTTAAACTGTTTTGGCTGCTAAATTACTTTGTTTAATTTAAACATTTGCAGCTTTTTAAAGTACAAAGTTTTAGCATTAGTTTTTGGTGTTAGCATGCCCACTACTATTAACCGCAAAATAATATTAGCTGAAGCAGGCTTACAAATTATAGACAATTTATACAATGCTAGTTGGCACATTAGCATTTTTACTCTAATTAATTAATGTGTAATAAACAGGCTAAAGCATTATGTTTACAGTACGAGTTTGTGTGTTAGCATGTTTATTATATATTAATACTGGGAAAAGGCAACAGTCATTTTATAAACAGTCGAAATTATATTTTGGAAAATTTGCATTGCTGTGTTAAATATTTAAAACAGAAATAAAACAGAAGGTCAGTCTGTACTAATTCAATTAACTTGTCTGAGAATCTGCAGACTTCAGCAGTTTGCTGTCATTTAGCATTGTTTAGACGTTTTTATTTATTTTCTTTGTTGATTATTTTAAGATTCAAACAATATTTTTGTATTTAGTTTCACCTCTCTGTTTTGTTCTCTCATTATAACTGAATAGTAAATTTTCCTGGTATGAGGAACTACACCAATTTAAGTTAAGTAAAAACAAAATTCTCACTTTAACCTGTCTCGAGTCTGAAACCGTATTTTTCCTCATTGTTATTGGCCACTAACTTCCTAACAGATAAAAAGTCATTTCAAGCATGAGAAATGGTCATCCTCATTAATTATTCAGGAGGAGACAGTTGCATATCTGCATAAAATATATTTTTATATATAGATATATTAGATATATTTAAATACATCAAAAAAAGGCCACAGGAATATCATAGAGCACAATATTGAGATTTGTGGGATTTAAAAACAGAACCAAATGCAGTTGTATACTAAACAAATAAATCTGTTATTAGATGAATTACATGATGAATTTGTATCATGTGATTTCTGGTCATGTGCTGATATTTTGGTGAATTTTCATATTAGAACATCATATTTTCCTGTAAGCAAAATGCAAGTTAACTCATAACAAGCTAATGTGTTAATTAATGCTATCAAGTTTGGTCATGTTTTGTGTTACAGCAACTAGTGTTTTTTAATTTAATTTGATAAATACAATCAGCTTTTACTTAATAAACTGTAAGTATAAAATGCTAATTTGCTCATATTTATATTCCTCAGTTGGTGTGACTTTAGTCTTATTCACTGCTGAAGTGAACATGATTATAAGATTCCCTTTTTAGAACAGACAGAAAAATGTAAAAATATGGCCGTATTTTGGAGCTTCCACTGAAAAAAAAAAAAAACATGTATAAATATTGTGATATATCACATAACTGGATATCAGCACATGCCAAGTTTAACTTCAGGATGTAAAGTTCCCTCAGTTCCGAAGCAGGATTGAGAAATTCACTGTACGTTTTAGTGTGAAATTGTGAAATACTTGTACAAAAGAGGAATTAAAAACCCGAGGCGTTTTTTTTCAACGGTATAAAATACTGCAAAGTTGGTTTAAATAATATTGCAGAAGTAACAAATACAACCTCGACTGACCCGTTAGAGACCATTAGCTGTCATTATTACTACATATTGATTCCTTTAAAAATTAACACATATTTTAAGTTTATGACTAAAGTGAGATACAAATAAGTACTGAACAGTCAGAATAAGAAAGAATAAAAAAAAGATTATATAAGGCCGGTTAAAGCAATCCTGTGTACTCATACATGTCCTTTTAACTCCAGTCAAATGTTTCTTCCTGCAGAAACGCTCTCGCTACACACTCGCTTTTACCGTCCTGATAAAACAGGAGCGACAAAAGTAGTTAAAAAAACAATCCTAAACACTCGTTTACCAGCAACGTTGCTTGGGGTAAAGATCTGGACCCGAGCAGCACACACCCAAATACGTCAGGTTCTGATACTGAATATTAAGGAAAGCCAAGGCCTGAGCGTGAGTCAATAAAGAAATGAACACGTTCATTAGGAAGGAAGTGAGGAAGTTCGTTAAGAGCAATTTGTTAACAACCTTAACGACCTTGAAATGTCTCTTTTTTATTTATGTACCAGTTTCAAGTGCCAAAAGAGTAAAAGGCTTCCTCTGTGCAAAGCGCATTAGGTCAAAACTAATGATTAAAAAAAAAAAACAAAAACAAAAAAAAAAACACAAGAACTTTCCCATGTACGTACAGACACCTTATTGTTGGTCAGATACAATCCGGATTCTTTAGAAATTGTAGCTGTTGGTCGAGATGTATGGCATTTTCATTTTATTTTGTGTTTGTTTTTTTTTGTTTTGTTTTTAAATTCCAAACCCTATGTTTATGAAGATCTTGTTTTTTTTTACTTAATTAAAAAATAAAAAATCCAGATTGGCACCCATCAGGACAGGAAGTTTGTTGTTGCTGTGTAAAAACCTGATGACAAATCAGTTTCGGTTGTTTTGGTCTGGTTTCATTTGGTCTCTTGTTTCCTCTTTATTTTTACAAAACAAAAAAATAGAGAACAGTCCATTTCAGAAAGGCGGGAAAAGCTGCCGTGTGGCTAAAACTGTGTTTCTGTGGTTCTGCTTTCACAATCAGTTTTTCAGGCATTTTTTATGATTCAATGCTGCCTGAATGGCATTTTGAAACTTTCTCCTGCAGGCAAAAAAAATTCTTTTTGGCATGCTTTCACGTTGACTCGAGGGTATCAATCTGGAACACGTTGTGATTGGTGGGTGTGGTGAAGAACAGCTGATCCTTGGGTGATCGGTTGTCGCAGGTTGGACTGTTTAAACCCAGCGTCCGCTCGAAATCCAGCAACTGTCCCATGAAGTTAAAGTTGGGTGAGATGTTGGATTTTTTGCGCTTGACGAAGTCGTAAGCGTCATTTAGACTCAGGTTGAGTTTCTGCATCAGATACGCCACCGTCACCGTGACTGAGCGACTAATCCCCGCCAGGCAGTGCACAAGGATACCACACTTCTTAGAGCGAGCTTCATCTGGGGAAAAACAACAACAATAGGAAGAGTTATTATTCTTCATTTGTTTCCACTGACCTCATGAGAAGCTTGTTAAACACCAGATCATATAAAAAAACTACAAAAATTCAAAACAAAAATCAGGAACAAGGACAAAAACTTGAGTGTGTTATAACTGTAATGAAGGACACATCAGAAATGAACTGATTTATAATGAGGAAGTGAACCAGGATACAAATACAGATGTTTTCAACATGACTTCATGCCATAATAAAGAACAGAACAAGATCATTAAATAACAGTTCTCTTTAAACAGAATTCTATATCAGAATTTTACATTTTACTAAACATATTCTTAAGCAGTCTTTTTAAATTGCTCATCTAAAGCATGGACAATTCATTTATAATGAGATAGTAAAAAAGGTTAAATGTTGAGGATAAAACACACAAACATCTGAGCCACTTCAGAAACTAACCGCTTACGTTAAAACGCGGGTGTGTGACGATTTCTTATAAAGTGATGATTTAAAAACCACAAGGGATCATAATCCTGAAGCCCAGAACAACCAACACCACACACACACACACACACACACATTCTGACCAAAAACCTTCAACACAACACAAGTCACAAATTCAAAAATACAATAAAAATTATATTTCATGCGGAACAGGCAAAAAGGGAATTAGTGGAAATGGCCTCATTACAGCCTCATCATCAGTTATAGGAAATGATTAGTGAAAAAAACACACGCACACAACAACAACACAACACATCACACACATTACACACAAACATCATACAACAACACATCATACACACACACACACACACACACACAACAACAACAACAACACATCACACACATTACACACAAACATCATACAACAACACATCATACACACACACACACACACACACAACAACAACACATCATACACACACACACACACACACACACACACACACACACAACAACAACAACACATCACACACACACACAACACATCACACACAACACACACAGCAACACAACAAACACACACACACACAACAACACATCACATATATCACACAACAACGCATCAAACAACACACACATATCACAACACACAACACACACACTATTTTCAAACCACTGTTATCTTTATCTAGTGTGTGTATGATGTGTTGTGTGTGTGATGTGTGTGTGAGATGTGTTGTTGTATGATGTTTGTGTGTGATGTGTTGTGTGTGTGTGTGTGTGTGTATGATTTATTGTTGTATGATGTGTGTGTGTGATGTGTTGTTGTGTGTGATGTGTTGTGTGTGATATGTGTGTGTGCATGTGTGTATGTGTGTGTGTTGTGTTGTTGTTGTTGTGTGTGTGTGTGTGTGTGTGTGTGTGTGTGTGTGTGTTGTTGTTGTTGTATGTGTGTGTTGTGTTGTGTGTTTATAGACCAAACTGATTTTGTTAAAGCAGTAAAAAGTAAAAGTGAAAGCGAAAGCACCGTGTGTGATGTGTTGTTGTGTGAAAAGGATGTTTTGGTGTGTTAGTGTGCGGTTCCTCTACAGGGTGAATCCACGACCTCACTTCCTGTTTTTGTTTACTTTTTGTTTCAAACTGACCACAATACCGGTGACATTTACAATTCAGAAGGTTATGTAAAAAAAATGTAGCTATTTCCTGTCTAAATTGCTGACCTGGTTCACCACTTCCTGTTTCCTGCACACTGCATTGCATCATGGGTATTCTGTACCTGGTTTACACAATAACACAGAAACAGTGTGGAGTGTTCAGGCTCAGGACCATAAATAACTCATCAGATCAGAGAAGGACAATATGAATCAGTTCACTGATTCAGTTCATTAAAATGACCTCATGAGTCATATAACATGAGGATTCATTTGTATATGTTTATTATACAGTGCTGTGTGGGTTTAATGTATACATCACATTTTATTCTACAGATTCATTTCAAATGATTCATGAATCACTGTTTAATCAGGAGACACTGAATTAAACATCTTTATTACTCAGACTACTGTAACCAATCAGACCACAGTTCCCGCCCCCAGGGCCACTGTAACCAATCAGACCACAGTTCCCGCCCCCAGGGCCACTGTAACCAATCAGACCACAGTTCCCGCCCCCAGTGAGATCACTGCTAATGATATTATTACTCTTATCACTATTATTATGCTAATAATTATTCTAATAACAGTATGAGCTTTACATGTCACTATGCAGTGTGTGTGTGTGTGTGTGTGTGTGTGTGTGTGTGTGTGTGTGTGTGTGTGTGTAAATGTAAAGGCCTGACTAAATTAAGGCCCTGAATGTATAAATGAAAGTGTGGATCTGACAAACGAGCTGCGGAAATGAGTGAAGTGGCATTTCCTGAAAAACACACACACAAAAATGCAGAGTCACAGCTCAGTGGTTCATCGCCATGGAGACACGTTAGATCAAAATGTTCTTAAGTGGACGGAGTGATTAAGGGGAAAGTAGCAAAATTCTCTAAAAAACTCTAATAAATGATCATGATGTGCACAGTCAGTGTGTCAGAACTTACACCAAGAAAAAACTCAGAAAAAAACCCCAAAGTGTTTACTGTTTACTACAGAAACACAAAACAAAACAACACAAGGAAATAAACATTTAAGCAACAATTTCCACCAAAAGTCATCAACTTCAATTTGAACGAAAAAGTAGCTCGCAAAAATCTGAAAAACATCAAAAAACAATCAAACAAACAAACAAACAAACAAATATTTAATATTCAAAATGTTCAATTTTTTAAAGAAACAACTGAGTACCAAAAAAATTAAATAAAAAAAGCAGTAAAAACTGTATTTAAAAAACTAAATGATTTAATAAAGACAGACAGATAGACAGACAGACAGATAGATAGAGATAGACAGACAGACAGATAGACATAACAACATTTAAAAGTTAATAATTAAAATTTTAATATTTTTTAATAATAATTTAAATAAGAGTCGCAGTTCTAAACAGTAAACTTTCTTTTTAAGTTGATGACGATTTGATGTTTTATAATAATAATCATTTTTTTGCATCTCTGTTTTTTCCCTCTGTTGGTTCATGTGATGTATAAGTGATCAGGTGATTGACAGTGATGATAATCAATACCTTGTCCTGAAGATTAATCATGCACCCCCCCAAACCCCCACCCCCAAAGAGGATGCAAATACCTTAAAGTTAAAGTGTGTATTAAAAATTAAACGTTTGTTCATTTAAATGTTAAAATATGGTAACAATAATCTAGAATATTAGTTAATAAAATGATTAGAATAAAATGATTCATATTTTGAACATATTTTAAAAATATACAGTGAAAATTATTTATTAATGTGTATTTTAATGAAAACTACAGTAAATCGAATATTGTAAATATATATACAGAACTAATAAACATTACCAACTAAACCATTAAAATTACCTTCAAAAAAGTTATAAAATATAAATAAATAAAATAATGTCTGTCAGTAAGGAAAACTAAAACCTAAACACTAAAACATTACTATCAGAACATCACACTTTTACCCACTAAACTGTTTTATATTCTTGAAGATTTATTTTCCTTCTTGTGACAATAAAATAAACAGATCTGAAATGTGAACTGTGAAATTAAAACTGTATATATTCCACCTTAAAACCTTAATATTTATAAGAAGATAAATGAATAAATAAACAAATAAATTAATACATACATTTCTTAACACAAAAACATTATTATAAGCCACATAGTGGTGATAAAATGGTGATAAAGATCTGAAAATGTATCTTTATATTTATTTTAAGAATAAAATCCCCAATCTGCTGCTTCTTGGATGAAAAGGTAAAGCAGTAACTGTGAGGAACGTGTGATAAAGGTGAGAACATTCTTACCGATGAAGGAGATGGCCTCAGGGAAGAACTGAGACAGGTTCTGGCTCCAGTGATCCGAGATGGGAATCTGTTTGTACTTGAATTCTCCGTCGTGCTCGAACATGTTGGGCAGGTTGGGCGTCACGTTCAGAATGTACTTGATGTTGTATTTTCCGAGGACATCCAGATTGGTGGAGTCTTTAGCGCAACCTAAATACAGATAAGGCAGGATCTGGACAGGAAAGGCCGGCTGGTTGCTAGGCAACGGACTGCCATCCGACTCTGTAGCGCTGCCTGGCTCACGGTCCGATTCTCCGTCCGATCCGTCAGAGCTGATCTTTAATCCACTTAGACCCAGAACAGAGACGGGAGGTGAACTGCTCGGACATGACGAGTCCAGGTTCGTCTCGCAGTGTTCTGGGTACTCCGTCTGAAACTTATTAAATCCTCCTAAAATAAACAAACATCAACTATTAAAGAACTTAAAAACAAACAAACAAACAACACAAACTACTTTATATATTTTATAGTCCAACAAATATCTCAAAACAAACACAAAACCAAATGAACAACACGGCTATTAATATTTAATAAATAAACTATAAAACTGTGTCAATATGCTAATATACAGTGAATTTATATAAAAAAATTAAAAATAAATTAATTAATAAAAGACACAAAGAAAGAACAAAGATATTTAACAGGTTTCAATTTAATGCCGAATCCAACTGTAATTAAACACTCGCACAACACTCACACAATACTCAATACACAAACACTCGCACAGCACTTGATGCACTTAGAACACTCACTAAACACTTACACAACACTCACAGAACACTCGCAGAACACTTACACAACACTCGCAGAACACTTACACAACACTCGCAGAACACTCGCCGAACACTCACAGAACACACACTAAACACTTACACAACACTCACTAAACACTTACACACAACACTCACAGAACACACACTAAACACTTACACACAACATTCGCAGAGCACTCACTAAACACTTACACACAACACTCGCAGAGCACTCACTAAACAACACTTACACACAACACTCGCAAAACACTCACCAAACACTTACACACAACACTCGCAGAGCACTCACTAAACACTTACACACAACACTCACTAAACACTTACACACAACACTCGCAGAACACTCACTAAACAACACTTACACACAACACTCGCAAAACACTCACCAAACACTTACACACAACACTCGCAGAACACTCACTAAACACTCGCAGAACACTTACACAACACTCGCAGAACACTCACTAAACACTTACACAACACTCGCAGAACACTGACTAAACACTCACACAACACTCGCAGAACACTCACACAACACTCTCAGAACACACACTAAACACTTACACAACACT
>JAOVVF010000001.1:11488166-11500072 GCA_028565595.1 Duopalatinus emarginatus
CACACACACACACATATACTCACACACACACACATATACTCACACACACACACACACACATATACTCACACACACACACATATACTCACACACACACACACATATACTCACACACACACACACATATACTCACACACACACACATATACTCACACACACACACACACATATACTCACACACACACACACATATACTCACTCACACACACACACAGTTTCTACATGTAGAAATATTCTGATTATTTTTATAGGGATCTGCAAAAACACCCCTCCTTCCATTCTTTCCTTTCATTTCTGTCTTTTTGTCCTGCATTTGAGTTCAGAACTAATATTGTATCTCTCTCTCCCCCTTGCCCCCCCTCCCCCCCTGTACAGCGGTGGAGACTCGGAGTACAAGTTCCGAGGACATGATTCCGAGTTCTCCGTCTCCTCCTCCTCCTCCTCGGGTGTACAAGCCGTGTTTTGTTTGTCAGGACAAATCTTCAGGATATCACTACGGAGTCAGTTCCTGTGAGGGCTGCAAGGTGAGCTCACCTTATCCAAACCCCACCCCAAGATTTTCCTAGCTCCACCCCTTCGTCATCCTGATCTAATGCTAATGCTAATGCTAACCTCACACCAGAAGAAGCAGGTGGATGATTCATGTGCAGTCTGGAGAGTGAAATACGTATAAACTGACTCGCCATGAGATAGCGGTATGTAAACTGATAAGTAAGTGGGCGTTTCCTTAGAGGGCGGAGTCTCTCTGGTTCATGGAGCCTAATCAGATAATTGTCCTGTAATTTCACCTGACCTGAACACAATCGAGCATTTATGGGATGAGGTCGAAAGGTCCGGGCACCTGAGATCCTGCTCATACAAACACCACCGAGCTGTGGGTGGACATCCAGACGGCATGGATGCCTCCAGACTTCGATGCCATGTTGAGTTTCACTTCACTGGGCTATAGGGGCTGTGGTCCTACACCATACTCGCTCCTGTCCCATGACTTTTGGAACATCAGTCTAAATATGACCCACTGTACTATAGAGACAAAGCAGTGCTGCCGCCTTGTGGTGAGGATTGTTACAGACGTTCTCACTCTGTGTATTTCTCTTACTTTTCTTCTTCTCTCCCCTCGTTTTCTTTCTCCTCAGGGTTTTTTCCGACGCAGTATTCAGAAGAACATGATCTACACCTGCCACAGAGATAAAAACTGCCAGATCAACAAGGTGACGAGGAACCGCTGTCAGTACTGTCGCTTACAGAAGTGCTTCGAGGTTGGCATGTCTAAAGAAGGTGAGAACGTGTGAGACTTAAAAAAAACAAAAAAAACAGAACATGTAGGTATGAGATCTTCCTTCAGTATTATCATCTATTCCTTTTACTATTTCATCTTGAGTTAGTCTTTGTTTTTCATTCATCCAATCCATTGGATGAATGAATCATTGGTATTACCTTCTTTTCTTTCTTTACTCTTCCACCTGACTTTCTCACCATCTTTTATTCACTCCTCCATCCCTTCTTCTCTCCATGAGTTTATTTTCATCCAGAACCTTTAAGGATTTTTGTCCTTATTTCTGCTTTGATGATTAATACAAATATTGAAATAGTCTCTCTATGTCTCTCTCCCTCTCCCTCCATCCCTCCCTCCTTCAGCGGTGAGGAATGACAGGAATAAGAAGAAGAAGGATGTGAAGGAGGAAGTGGTTTTGCCAGAAAGTTATGAACTGAGTGGAGAGCTGGAGGAGTTGGTGAATAAAGTCAGTAAAGCTCACAGAGAAACCTTTCCTTCCTTGTGTCAGCTGGGAAAATACACTACTGTGAGTAGACACACACACACACACACACACACACACACACACATTAATATTTACGAACTAAAATTATTTATATATCAAATACTCATAACTTTCCTTAACCACAGTTTACTTTTATACTTTATTTATTTTAATATGTAATATTTAAGTGTGTGTGTGTGTGTGTGTGTTCTATGTAGAACTCGAGTGCAGATCACAGGGTGCAGCTGGATTTAGGTTTGTGGGATAAATTCAGTGAACTCTCCACTAAGTGCATCATTAAAATTGTGGAATTCGCCAAACGTTTGCCGGGATTCACGTCACTCACCATCGCAGACCAGATCACACTGCTGAAATCCGCCTGCCTTGACATACTGGTAAAACACACACACACATAAAATCATAAAAAAACACAATTATTATTTTTTAACATTTTATAATAAAACTCATCATCATAAAAATATATATTTAACATTAACGTTGTTTTTTTTCTTTCTGGTTGTATTGAACTGTGTTTTCTCACTTGGTGTCTGTGTGTGTCTGTGTGTGTGTGTTAGATGTTGAGGATTTGTACACGATACACTCCTGAGCAGGACACCATGACCTTCTCAGACGGTTTGACTCTGAACAGAACTCAGATGCACAATGCTGGATTCGGGCCCCTGACCGACCTCGTCTTCTCCTTCGCTGATCAGTTGCTCCCTCTGGAGATGGACGACACGGAGACTGGACTCCTGAGTGCCATCTGCCTGATCTGTGGAGGTACTGCTCAAACACACAGCTAGATTTTTAATCAGGAATCAACCTTTGACCTAACTTGATTTATACGGTGTGTGTGTGTGTGTGTGTGTGTGTGTGTGTGTGTGTGTGTGTATAGACCGTATGGATTTAGAGGAGCCTCAGAGGGTGGATCGACTGCAGGAGCCTCTATTGGAGGCGTTAAAGATCTATGCGAGAAGACGACGCCCCAATAAACCGCACATGTTCCCTCGAATGCTGATGAAGGTCACTGACCTACGAGGAATCAGCACTAAAGGTCACATACACAAACACACACACACACACACACAGCTAACCTTGCCTATGGCTGTCGCTATGGTTACGTTTCAAAGGGCAGGCTTTATGTCACACTGTCCAAACAGTTATTTGTGATTGAGACAGACATTATCATTTTCCAACTATTAGTAAATATTGTGTATGTGTAGATTAATTGTATTGGTTGTGTGTGTGTGTGTGTGTGTGTGTGTGTGTGTGTGTGTGTGTGTGTGTGTACAGGGGCAGAACGAGCGATCACACTAAAGATGGAAATCCCAGGCCCGATGCCTCCCCTCATCCGTGAGATGCTGGAGAACCCAGAGGTTTATGAGGAGAGTCTTCCTCCTCCTGCCATCCAGGCCATTAAACGGGAGAGGGATGAAGATTCCACCCCTGAGGAAGAGGAGGATGAGGAGGATGAGTGTGCAGAGGAGGAAAGGGAGAGAGGAGGAGACAGTGAGGATGAAGAGTGGCGTATCCTCCAGGTGGATGTTGGGGAGAAGACGAAGAAGACAACGGGTAGAGCACAGTAATGCAGATCGACTTCTGGATATTCCTCTCACACACACACACACACACACACACACACACACACACACACACACACACACACACACACACAATCAGGTCCAAACATCTGAGTGTGCTACCAAAGATTTTATTTTAGCAGTTATTAAACTTGAATCAGATCAGATACATTGAGGAATGTCAGGATAATCCTGATAGCATTAGCATTTACTAATACAACATGAAAATCCTCTCAAACATCTCGTCAGATTAGCTCATGATTAGCTCACGGTAAACACGTCAGGCTAGCACAAAAATCCTCTCAGAAATCCTCCCAAATGGTTTATATAAGCCAGCTAGCTACCATGTTAGCATTGACAGTGTTGAAGAACGATATAGTGTAAACGTCCTTTCAGAGGTCCTCCCAGCTGGCTAGCATAAACACGCGAAATGTAAACTTATCAATATGGCTTGAAAATCTTTTTTAAAATCTTGTCAGGTTTACTCATATTACCCAGTCAACTTTCATTAGCAATAAAGACAAAAAAGGATAGGATATAAAAATTCACCTCAGAAATCCTGTCAATTTAGCCTGTGTTAGCCATCTAGCTAGCATTAGTATGCTGATTAAAAGAATCCTGCCAAGCTTTTAGCATTAACATTAATTATTAACAACATTTACATGTCATGTAAGCCACCTAGCTAGTGCTAGCAATGATACTTATTTACAAGAGGACATTTTTTTATTTTAAATTTCATTATCAGAAAAAAGTATATATTTATAAATATAAGCTAACTTACAATCCATTCAGAAATCCTCCCATGTTAGCTCATGTTAGCTATGCAGCTAACATTAAGAAGCCAGGAAAATTTACATTTCCAGCTCACATTAGAGTAAAAGTCCTCAGCTCATTAGCATAAATCCTCCTGATGTTTAGACATTTTCTCTCAGAAATCTTGTTAGGTTAGCTAATGTTAGCCAGTTAGCTTGCATTAGCAGTAAAGGTGACCAAAGATATGAGCCTGACTTTCTGAATCCTGAACAATTCTTAAAAAATCCTGTTAGGCTTGCAGATGCTATTAGTTAGCTAGCTAGTGTTAGAAGTTAAAAATCCGTTCAGAAATTCTCTCAGAAATCCTGTCAGGTTAGCTAGCTCATATTAGCTAAAGTTAGCTAGGAAGCATTAGCAATAAACACTATATAGCACTACATTATAATATAAAATGAATATGATACAGTTCTGTCCTGTCAGAAATCCTGTTTTGTCAGTCCATATTACCCAACTAGTATTATAAAAAATTATTTATATTATTTAATTCTTTTCTAAAAGCCTGTCAGTTAATGCGTGCAGCTAGCATAAGCAATGGAACATGACAAAGGGTCCCATGTCTTCAGGTTCCTATGTTCCTCAGTTCTACATATGTGCTCTTTATTACCACGTGAACACAGAGTGCTGGGAACATAGATACATCCCCCCGGACGATGACAATTTATAAATAAAACACAAAGCGAGCAAAGAGCTTTAGCAGTAAAGACGACTGGTATTTCTTACTATAACACAAGTCCTGTGATAAATCCTGTTAGGTGAATTCATATTAGCTAGCTAGCTAGTGTTAGCTAGCAGCATTAGCATTAGCATTAGGTCGAAAGAATGTGAATATTAGATTAGTTTTTTAATAACTAATGAAATAAAACATGACTCTGATCTGCTCACAGTCACAGAATGTCACATAACTTAATTATTTTGGGGGTTTAGTCATATAAGGGACAAAAACACACATTTTTCAAGATGGTGGACTGAAGAACATTATTAAAGAACAAGACGGGAAAGGCTTGTTCTTTAAAAATATGAACTGTGTCTTGTTGTCTAAGCAAAAACAAAACCAAAGAAAGTCAGATCAGACCATCATTATATGTGTCATATATATACACAACATTTATTTTAAAAAGAAAGAATTTGACCTAAGAATATTATTTTAAACTGGAAAATTATTTTTTTCACTGTTAAAAAACAAAACGAAAAGAAGTGTTGCATAAGACATGTATAAATATTAGCCTCTTATTAATTTAAAACACTCAGGACACTAAAAGGACCAAATATGATGAAATATCCAGCTATGCATTTATTTAAATAATGTTGACAGACATTCCTTAATTAAGATATACAAATGTAATCCTACTTCCAATAATAATCCAAAGCCATATAAATCAGTGTTGATATTCTGCTTAAGTGAAATTAATTATAAGATGTTTTCCCATGTGGAATACTAGAACACAGTGCCTTAGGAGATCATTTCATATCTTAGCATAACGTGAAACATGCTAAACATGCTACAGTGCTTCATTACAGTCAGAGGATTGGGTTTATTAGCTGTTAGCCATTTGCTAATTTTTATTATTATTATTATTATTATTTTATTATTATTAATTACATCTATTTGCTACGTTTGCTTACTTGGCTATATTTGTGCTATATTGTTTGTTGCTTTTTATTAGATAATTCCATCCACATTCTGTACTACAGTGTGTTATTGCTCGGTAAAATTGCAGTGTTCGTAACGTCTGATGAGTTTATTCTATATGCACTGATATCCGGAGTTATCACAGGGTAATTATGGCCTGCAATTTCCTCAGAAAATCCTGGTAGCTACTACAAACGATGTCCGCTGCTAATCCATCCTGCGTGTGCTGCGGCTAATTTACAGCCATGTATCAGTAATATTGTGATGTAGCTTTCATCTAGACTGAAGCAGAACGTTTTACTTTGTACCAAAAGCCATTTCTGTAGTTTTATGTCTTTATAAAATGTTAACCGTTCATGAGAATTTTTGTCATTTATAAATGATAAAATAAGATCACAACAAATCAACCAAATTCTACTAAAATAGTCATATGATGTTTATGTTCAATCTGAAATTAAAAATGACAAATAAAAAAGGTTTAAGCAATAGACTTATTATTTTTTACATAAAAAAAAATCAAATTCAAAGCCACATTTTTTTCAAATTGTTTTTTTTGTATTTAAATGACAAATTCTTATGAAAGGTTAACAGTTTCCTACAAACACACACATACACACCCAAACACACTCATACCTCTGAAAACATCTTCATTCAGGTGAAAAGGCGAAACATCACATGGCGAATCTGTGACGTTTTACAGATTTTTGATGTAGCATTTAAACAGCTGTGTTTTTATTTAGATTTTTTATGTTAAAGGACATTAATGTGTTTATGTAATGTGATGATTGTGAGAAAGCGTGTTTACTCATCCCGTAGTGTAGTGTTGATTTTTTTTTTTGTGCATGCAGCAGTTTTTATTATTAAGGATGTACAATTTATTTCCCATGAAGAATTTGCGCTCGGTGGTTTGGCGTTTATGGATTTTCTGTTTTGTGACTTTTTTATGTGTCTGATGTGTCTTTTAAAATAATTATCAGCTTCAGAAATATTCAAAGTTAAAATTGCATTGTTGTTTATTACATGCAGAATATTATTTATGCTTCTGATCGAGTTTTTCCTCTTTGTTTTATCTGACATATCACCAAACACGGGGATTTTCAACCTGAAAACAACAGAAATGTTTTGTTTCATCTTAAAAACCCTGATTTGGATTTTTATCTATTAGAAAGGAAAAGTACTCTCCGTGTATAAATACATGTTTTGTTTATGATTCCAGATGGTTTTGTTGCCTTTTGTAACAACTCTTCATGGCCTTGCACAAAAACTAGTGATTCACTAGACCTGGCATGAATAAAGTTGAAATGTTTTCTGTTTGTATTCGAATCATTTAAATTTTCCATTATGTTAATTTTTACTCTTTTTTTTTTATCTTTGTTCCCAAATTTGTTTTATAAAGAATTTTCACAAAAATGTCAAACTGAGTGGTGTTTCTGTTCCTCTACCTCTCTCTCCTCTGTTGTTTTCTCTGTTCCTCTTCTATCTCAGTTGGGCTCTTAAATAAAGCCCCTGATCGCTGTTAGCACCTGCCTTGTTATTAACCTCGTTATGAGCCTTGTAATGGGCCTCTGTGTGTCTCATTAGTGAGTGAACAGAAACTTATTGCTTTCTATCCTGAAGAGACCTTATTAAAACTATGAGATACAGAAAGGAACTATTTCTTACATGAAATAACAGGGATCTGGGAGAACCGAGGAAACAACCTGGGAACTGGAACAGCGTATAAATCAGGAGATTAAAACTTTGAAACTCTGAAGGGTTTAAATTAGAAGTCTGTAAGTTCAGTGTTGTTTTCTAAACACTGTACTAAAAATACTATAATTTAGTACAGTAATACATACTATACTAAACAGATTCAACTAAAAACAAATCACCTCTGCTTTGAAATATTAGAATACATTCTAGGATAAAAGAAGATTAACTGTGTATTTGGATAAATATTGACAGAGGGGTTAAAAAGCATCAACATATGTTATACAAATATTCAATAGACAATTGGTAAAAAAAACAAAAAAATATTCATTAAACTTTGTTGTACATTCAAACCCTTATCCTAACCCAACTAATCCTAACACATTAACTGTAACCTTGACCAGTTAAAACGTTCCAGTTTCTCTTTAGGTTTGCTGATCACTCGTCACATAAAGTCTGCTGATCATCTGTTAAACATCAGCGGACAAAGTGAAACAAAGTTTTTAATTAATAAACTCTTGAAATGTTAGAAATACTCTCTAAACCCTCTGTAGTCCAAATATTCAAATAAAGTGTAACCAAAAGAGGTGCTAAAAGAAAGATTTATTTATTAACCAGCAACACACACACACACACACACACACACACACACACACACACACAAACTGGTCATTAACAGATGCGTATGTGACACTGCAGGTAAGTGTTCACTCTGATCCTGTATTAAAATCAACATCTTTACCTCCACTACGGATATGCAGCCGTTTAACAGCCGTGTACGACATTACTACAGCAAATAATCCTGGTTTCTCAACATCAAGGATGGATCGTTAGTAGCTGCTTTCTAGGAGGCTACACCATAGAGCCATAACTGAATTCAACCGGAGGACTGGTCAGATGTCCAAGACCTTATGACCTTCATTCAGAACATGATCAAAAAAGCTTGAAGCATATCCACTGGGCCCTTTAAACACTCACAGTCCTAAACACATGTACTTTAAACCATTTGAACTATAATTTGAAGGCAGGGCCTTTTCATTAACACACCTGCATGCTCTCTGTTATGTGTTCAATTATGTCTTCTCTAAAAGCTCAGAAAACCTGTCAAAAGACAACATATTTACATATACTTTTAAAACCTTCTATTTTTTCTAATTTTACTAATCTTTTTATTTTTTCAGACTCTTCATTACTCCCTTTTTCTTTGTTCTTTACATTATTTCTCCTTTCTTCTCCTTTCTCTTCTTCCTCACATTTTTAATCTTGCGTTTTATTCTTGTTTTTTTTCTTTTGCATTAAAAAGAAATTAAAGCAATAAAATTAAAAGCTATACAATTTCTTGTCCTCTTTAATGACGTGTAATATCTTGTAGAGAAAAAAAAATCTTCCCCTTTATTAGATTTCCACCTCAGTTAATATATTCTACTTTAATTTCTTCTGTCTTTTTTTCCTACAGGAAATTTGGACCCAAAATGTAAATTCCTCTTCACAGTTATTAACTAAAACTCACTGGTGTAAGAATCTCATTAAGTTTGCATTTCATTCATTAAAATAACTAAATGTAAGATGTTAAAAAATGACTGTAATGAACAGTAACATCCAGAACCTGAACCTGCCTGGACTCATGCGTCCAGTCCACACAGATTTGCTGAAAAATGATAGATGTGTGTGTCAGGAAGTCCATTTTTGGTAATGAGCGGAGAGAAAGAAAGCTGTAAAAGCGGCCTCGGCCTCGGCTAATTAAATGATTGCCATAATTAACGTTCGCTTAACAGTCAATAAAAGTGGCGCACGGATTATGGCACAGTCCATACATTATTCACCGTTTTACAAGGCAGCTTTTAATGACCTCATATATCTGGGTGGAATGTGAGGCACGTTGCCATGGCGACGGGGCATATTTTATTCCTCTTTTATGCGTTTCTGTCTTCATTTATATTTGATCTGCTTTTTAGCTGCCTGAAATCAGACCTGCTGAGATCAGACCTGAACCGAGGTGTCGAACACGTCCAGCCGAAGTCCTTTTTCCAGCTTATGTGGAACTGATCAACATTACTTAAAGAAAATTCTCCTGACTAAAGATGGACTTGTATACGATCCAGAATCCCAGAGCCCAGTAATGGATTCGGTTCATTAGCCGATAAAACGATAAATATCGGTGTTTATCGGGTCAGTGAAAAAGGACAAGGGCAGAGAAGAGAGGGGAAAAATGAGGGATGAGGAGATAAAGAGAGGGAAGGAGTCATCTGGGTTTTTTAATTAAAAGTGTAGAGGGAGAAGGAGTGCTATTAATCCTCCTCATCGCCTTCAGCTGCAGCCGTAAACGCAGGCGAGCATTCAGCAACGCATCCATAATGAGAGAGGAGAAGAAATAAAAGGAGAGAAAGAAAGAGTGAAAGAAGAAAATAAGGTGACAGCAGAGGAGAGGAGGGAAGGAAGAACGGATAGTTTAGAGGCTGTAAAACAGGAGATGAGCAGAAAACAAAGAAAGAAAGAAAGAAAGAAAGAGGGAACAGTGAGATGGAGGTAAAAGGAAAGATTCTTCTGCAAGAACAAACTACGGTTCTTTAAAGAACCTCTAGAACCAGGATTCATTATTTCCCATCAGAGTGATTCAAATCCATCAGTCAGAAGAACATCAATTCTACTACAGCATCACTGAGAGAAACTGGAGGACTGCTTTTACCTGTTACTGACTTTATGAGTAAATAATAAATGAATAGACAAAATAAAAAAAAGATGAGTGGAGGAAAAAAAGATTAAAATGGCATTAGATAGATAGATAGATAGAAATAAAATTATAATTAAAATAAGGAGGAAACAAATAAACAAACTAAAATTAATAAACAAAAACCAGAAAAAAAAATTCTAAAAAAAATTAAAACAAAATTGTTATAATGACACTGAAACTCTGGATAGTTTAGATATTTGTTTAGATTACTTTTATATATTTAGAACTCCATGACACCACGAACCCAACGTCAATAAATAAACAATTTTATTAAAGACTTCATCCACAAAGAAAAAAAAGTAAAAACTGTATTAATTATTTAACACTAAATAATTAAATAAGTATTACTTATTTAAAACTAATTCGGAGGGTAAACAGCCAAGTTCAGCATAATTCCAGCTGATTCCAGTTTATAAGAAAATGATCTACTATTTAATACTTTAATAATATTTAATCCTCCTGAGTCGGAATCGGATTTAATTTCCTCTGTGTAATTTTACTCTCTTCAGTATTTTAGTTCTTCCACTGAATGATGATGTAGTGAAAGTGAATAGTTTAAGTTTATGAATAAATCAATGTTCTTCGTCTGTTAAATTATTCACACATCAGTTATATATTATATATTATACTATATATAATAATATATGAATTATTTTAGTTTAGTCATTTCAGTCAGACTTTATCTGACTTTGTCACTTCATCAGTCCATCAGTTTGTCACACACTGATTAATTACACACTGACTAATTACATAATGATTAATTACACACAGATTAATTACACACTAATGAACTAGTTAGTGTGTTATTCTACAGTAATCTGATAACCGATTACAGCTTAAAGTGCAGAGTAAAAAGCTCACATTCAGAATATAAATAGCATTCACACTATAAAACACACACACACACACACACACACACACACACACACACACACACACACACACACACAGTTAGCTTGCAGAATTCTGTTTTTTTTTGATACGTTACACTCATCTCTAGCACATGATGCGTTGTTGCAGATATTAACTAGCAGCACTGGGGTTCCTGTGTGTTTTCATGTGTGTCACTGCCACATTTCACCATAAGGGGGCATCAGTAAAGTCTCTGCAGGGAAAACACACAAACCCTGGATAAGGCTGCTGAGCTTTTATTAAAGACACATACACATATGTACTCTCTCTCTCTCTCTCTGTCTATCTATCTGTGTGTGTGTGTGTGTGTCTGTGTTTGCATGTGTCCACTGAGGTCAACTGGGACTGATAGAAAAAAATATCGAGAGGTTATGTGACATTATTATCGAAGGGGGCGTGGCAAATAAAACAATAAATAAGATCATCTTTACTCATCTATCTGCATGATGTATATAACTATATAATAACTGCCCCGAATCCTACACACGCAGAGATATTTTTTATAGATAGTTATTTATTTAAATAAGTTATTTTGTTTATTTTATTTAAATCATTTTCATGACATGCACGCTGGATTTCAGATGTGCAGCCCTCTTAATGATTGAGTTCAGGTGATTAGGCCACGCCCATTTCCATTAAATTAAGAAGTAGTGATGGACACCTCTCCCACAAACCCATCTAGCTGTGATGCTCAGGTGTCCAAATACTTTTGGCCCTTTTCTGTTGTATATTGTAGCTGTATCATATGTTGGGGATTTTATCTCTGTGTTTATTGATTTATTAAAAAGGTA
>JAOVVF010000001.1:11532999-11546965 GCA_028565595.1 Duopalatinus emarginatus
AGAATTAAAGTCTGTCATCTAATTCATGGTTTCTACATCTGTCCATTATGGTGTATTGTAGACTGTCCATGTCCATGATGGTCAGATGAGACTTCTATAGATCAGTTTCGAATGAAAGGGAAAAAAAATCAAGGCACTTTAAATCACACATTATTTACCCTGATGAAAAGGGCTATATGTCCTGGATCTCTGCTTCAATTCAATGTTCTCACTCTACAGCTATGGAGTATCTTCAGATTTAAACAGTGGAAAGAATCCACCAAACCAACATGAATTATACAGGAACTGCAGTGTTTAATTTATGTTGTTATATCATCTGTTTTATCATTAAATAAAACAGCCACAAATTAACCACAAGTTCAGGAGTTACCTTATAGCAGTAATACAGGAAAAACAAACAAGGGGGAATATTTAATTATTTTTACCTTGTAATTGTACTTCAGTATTCACTCAAATAATAATAAAACAGAAACACTGTACATTATATTCCTTAAGTTTTATTCCATGTTATTACATTTTATTTTCACTTTAACCCACAAAGCTAACAAACCCATCTGAGACAGAGTCAGAGTGTGTTCCAGGAAGTACTCTTGAGTCTGGACTAAAGAGGTCATCTGCATTTCACCATTGTGTCTCCGAACCGTCAGACAGAGTTAGCAAAATCGTAAAATTGTCGTAGTCTTTGAGGTTTCCCAAACACAGACAGTTACAGCAAGAAGATCTGATAGATCTTGCAGTAATGGTTAGACCATTACAAGCTGAGTTTACTAAAGGTGGGTTCCAACTTTGGAAAGGTCGGAGAGATGGTACACACAGTAAGGTATTCAGTTCACCAGGCAAGTCAGAGAAATGAACAAAACTGTTAAACTGTAGTTCGGTAGACCAAACATAAGAAAAGATGTGTCGGTAGATATTCCCAGATCTAGCTCCTGGAATCATCAGACAATCATCTATCAAATGTTTTTTTCAAATGGCTTTATGTTGTTGGTTCTGCACTTCACATGGACTCAGGGGATTAAACATAAAGCAGCAGGAAGATAAAAATGAATGAGTGGGGTATGTGATAAAGGGATAAAATCATATAACTCCAGGATTTTCAGTGGAAATATCTGGGTGGATAAAAAATGTTAAGAGAGAAAACTCTGAGACATGAACATAATTATTTTTTCCACCATCATGGCTCAGAAACAAAAAGTATAATATTTATATAATATCTATATATATTATAACATAGTGTAGTATAGGTAACGATTATTTTTATCTGGAGAGAGATCGATTTTTTTTACACCTAGTAGCCTACATTTTTTATGATGTAAGATGTTGACATGAATGCTTTAGCAGTGAAGTAGATCTAATACTTTTCAGATACTACCAGTTCATCCACACCTAATTTTTGGGATCTGAAATTAAAGAATTACCTGCCAATGATTAAGCTTTTTATTTCAATACAGATTTTGGTAAACATTTTATACTGATCAGGGTCAGGGCAGATCTTGAACCTATCCAGGGAATAATGTGTGTGAGGCAGGCGTACACTCAGTCTGGAACAAGAGTCCATCAGGACATGCTGTTGTAATTACTGATGCAATTCTCTTAATGTCATAATGGCCATAATTGTAAGCATACCAGTACCAGTGAAACTGTACAGAATGTGTGGAGGCCTGTTTATATACTGCTTAAAACACAATAGTGAAATGAAAGAATTTGCCCCATTTCAATTAAGGGCCCTAGAGAGGTTTTTTTTACTAGTCTTCCTTTAGAACTTTAAATTTCTTAAGTGTAAAATCATCTGCATCAGCATGCATAATAATGGGAGAAAGCATTTCTTTTACAACCACATCAGCTTTTCAAATTGTCAGTAACAGCTGGCACGGCAGCGTCTTAAACAAAACAATAGTAGGAATTTTCACACACCTACCTGAAGATGTTAGGATTGGTTATGGATCAGGAGAAACAATACAGTCTCAGGTTTTCGCTCTTGTATTAGGATTATAATGAATTTCTTAGGACATGCTGTAGGATCTTAGGCCACTCCTTGGCCACTCCTAGGATGATTATATTCACTGTGAAGGTGTTTCCTGTAAAAGTGAAGTAGTGGTAAAGGTTTCACCTTAAGTACAGTGCAAGCAAAATTAAAGAGAGAACCATTTTCTTTCAGTGATTTCTTGAAGATGGACTTGAGAAGAAAAGGGGCAGTGGAGGTGTTCATGTCTTGGACTTTGGCAAGTTATGGAAGTGAATCTGACATTTGTGGCTTTGAGAAGGAAAAGAGCATTGATTTGTTATGGGCATCACCTTAGCAAATCTTTTTTACATCATACAGAGAGATTAAATAAAAAACAATTAAATTTATATTTTTTGTGATGTATCTATTTCATGTTTAATGACGTCTTTTTTTTTTTTTTACAGAAAGTAGTAACCTATTTATACATTAAATATATTTACTGGTTGCTAAACCTACAATTTTAAGTTTAACAATCGGTAAAGAAAAAATGTAAATAAAATAAAAGTCATTTTTATTTGATTGCTTCTTCGTGTTTCGTTGTTTTTCTTTCTGTATTTTGTTTGTCGTGCGCTATAATGATGAAATCTCCAGAAAAAAAACCCCAACAGTCTGATTATAATAAATGAACACCACAAATAATGTGCGTACGTTAACAATAACATAAACGTAACTAATTAAACGTCAATATTATTTTAAGCTAATTTAAAACAGACATTTTAATATGTTGATTTTTGTTGTTCTGATGTTTTTTTTTATTATTAGGTTCGTATTATGTTAACTTTGAACAGAGATGACTTTAGTCTGATCAGTTTTAGAAGTCTTAAAAAAATTAGACATGCATTTCTTCAATCGCATAAAATGTGTCAAAATAATTCACTTATATATGGACACATATTGTATAAGGCTGTTAAAATCTTTTTTCTGTGCGACGGTAAAACGGCGCTCGAAACATGCGGTCGAGTTTTAATCCAAGCAGTATAAATGTAAATAAAATCAAATACACTGAATTAAATGTATTTAATCCTACTTACTATACTAAACTATATTTTCCCTATGTAGCAGATCGGGAAGAAAATCTGTAAAAAAAAAACAAAAAACAACAACAACAACAACAACAACAGCTGCGACAACAACAATCCACTAAACTGTTATTTAAACTGCATTTAAATAACATGAAATGCTTGTCTTTATTGATTTTATCAATAGTAAAATAGACTCCATTAAAAATACATTCTTATAATTTAAACCAACTTAATTGATTTTTACTTTTCTAAAATTAAATCGCTCTGAAACGAATTTGTCCCTCTGTGGCAAACATTTGTTGCAAAAATTAAGACAAATAAAGACACCTTGCATAACAAAACTGCAAAATAATTCTTAAATTCAGATTTTGGATATATGCATTATAACACACAAAAATTATAGACTTATTTTTTAGAACGCAGTTGAAGTGTATCGGCCTTAACTCACTACAAAATGTGTCTAAACACGAGATGCATAATTATCAAACACTTTGGCTCTTACGTTTCTTTGATTTGTTTGTATGTGTGCGTGTTATTTAATTGTGGTAATGGTACTTTAGCCAACAAACGCCTGCGCGTGTTTCATCCGTAAATAATTTACGCGCATGCGCATCAACATGCAGAAGGGCAATCTTGAACTTGAACTTTGATCCCATACAAGCCCTAATTAGAATATGGACGGCAGTGAAGGTTTGGTCTGGTGCGTTCACGGAAAGCAGAACTTTAGCAATCAATGAACTTAAAGGAAAAGAATTGCTTTGCATTTACGATGCAGCGCGCCTAAAGTGTGTGTGTGTGTGTGTGTGTTATTTCTAACAAACCTTCGACACGTTTGATGAATTGTATTTTAACGGTATTATTAATTTTATAATATATTTATATATATTATTATATAATATATATTTGTGTATTTTTTTATTTGTCTATCACATGTTAAACTAAAGGTCACGTGTTTTTACACGATCTTTTCATTCATTATTTATTTATTTTTTATACTGTATTGTGTTTAGATGTGATGCATGTGTTTCCATTTTCCTCCCATAATCTCCCCTTTTCCACTCGTAGTGCATATAGTTTCAAATGTCAAATAGTTTCAGGTGATTCGGAAAAAATGTTTAAATGCATTTTCACGTGTTTTTCCACGTCTTACCTCACCACGTGAAGGCGTTTAATCTGAAGACGGTTGATGATGACGTGAAGCCTGAAAAGTGGTTAATTTCCAAATGTATAAGCATTAAGACTGAAATAGAGCCTAAATACTTTAATGAGATATTGTTGTTAACATTTCAGACTGCAGCAGTGACCGAAACGTCCTAACGTGTAACACAGCAGAGGCGGCGTCTCCACTCTACACGTTCACGTGTACAGAAATAATCAGAATACATTACAAACCCGTCTACAGATCAACAACACTTTATTTCAACTTTATTACTGTTGCTGCTGTTAGTGAATTTATTCTGCAGAAATGGTGATCTGAATACATCATCTTCAAGGAACATTTCACAAAGCACACACAGAAAGGGTGGGTTTCCTTTCGGTACAAATGAGCCATTTCTCCTAAAACTTTCAACATTTCTAAAACATTACACTACACACACACTTACATCATTTCCTTCAAATCCTAAGTACAGGTTAATACCTTTTTACTTAGAAATAGAGTTGGTAAGATCTGTAGTACACCTGCTGTATAAATAACACTGATGGTTTTGGTTCTGCATTGATGGCACTGGGGCAGAGTTGTGGGAGACGGTGTAACAAGCTCCAGTTGTAGATAAAAAGTATCTAAAACTGAACGAGGTGGAGCCATTATTGCTTATGTATAAGGCTTTAAAATGATCCAACATACATAATTAGACTGTAATTATATTTTATGGAAAGCTTTAAAGTTACACTAGACACACCTTCTACTTTTCGATGTAAAGGAAATGAATGCTTGATGGTACCAAGCCAATGTAACAGAATGGTAGAGTTTAGTAGCTTTAACTCTGAGAATGTCGATCAAAAGGATAGGAAAATTTGCCCCACTTAAATGTGAAAATTCTAAGATCGGTATATCCACTGTTAAGGGCATCCAAAGTAGAATGTGCAGGTAATGTTTTACTCTCACTGAGATGTGAGAAGAGTAGAATTAGGTATGGTAGTCTACACAATCTGGTACCTTTTAAAATATGCAATGTACTTAGTTGGATAGTAATTACCTTTTAATGTAAAGTGTTAAAGATCCCGCTACATTTAACAGACACACACTAAAGACACAAACTGTATATACTTGGTGGTACCAGGCCAGCAACAAGAATGGTACACTTTAGTTCCTGTTCCGAGGGTAATTTAATCTGGACCAGAGCACAATGGACTGTGGAGTGTGACTGTACTGGTCAGCTACTGGCTGATTCTTCTGTTCTTGCTCCCTGAGAGTTTGAGCAGGAAAAGAGGAAAAATTAGACCCTCCACAAATCATCAGGAGCTAAGAACAGCTCCAGAGAGGACAGTTGTGTGTGCAATGCTGTACGACACTGCTGTAAAATCTATCACACTCCTCCCTCATTCAGGACCCAGAGGAAGAGGAAGAGGAGATGAAGATGGAAGAACAGAACACCACACATTGTGGTGAAAGGCCAAAACAGCAACGTTAGGTTGTGGCAGAAATCTGACTGCTTTAAGAGGTTTTACGTCATTCTTGGTTTGTTCTGCATGCACAAATAACTTTGCAGTTATTTTACATTCTGTAAATACAAACACACTGTATCACTGAGTTTTGTCAACATTTATTCTATATGTATTCATTGTTCTATGTTTTATAGTCGTTATTTGCTTCAACATCTTGTATTTTTTTAAGTAACTGGCACAATAATCTTATTAGGCAGATGATGTGTTTGTAAATCTGGACTATTCTATAGATATTCAAAATTAGCTTCAAAAATAAAATAATGAAAAAATAAAATTATTTAAAACATTAAATAAAATTAACATTTTTATTTTTGGCCACTTGCTGTCTGTGTGTCAGAAGAAAAAAAATTCCCATAGCAATACTAAAGGGGTTGATTTATTTCACGTGTTTGTTTATGTATACTATAATCCAGATATCGACATATTCTGTACTATTCTGCGATTAAACTACAATTCATTTAACAAAATAATAATAAATCAAATGCGTTTATTTACACATATTAAGTTGCCTCCTGTTTATAATAGCGCATGATTTTTTGTTTATTCATTTTATAGGTTAAACACTTTGCGAACGTTTGTTTGGCACAATCGAAATCTTTATTCCCCCCCCACACACACACACAAAACCGGAGTTAACTTTTATCTCGCCTTTTTTCTCCAGAAATAAACATAAGCCTAAGTGTTTAACAAGCTTCTGTTGAAAGCTACTCCACTTTTCAGTCTTTTTATATACTTTCCTACATTTTAAGTAGCTTATAGATTGTTTTAAGAAACTTGATTCAGTAACCTGGAGTAACATTAACCCGAATAAAACCCAGAGGAAATGTTTAATATTTTATTTTCACCATGTTTCGTGTTGTAGAAGGCGCTATTAAAGATTATTGCTTTAGTTTAATACTTTATAGATAGAAGCTGAGAAATAGTCAATAATCTATTTTAAGCCACTATAACTAAATTATAATCCTGCAAATGTAAAAAGAATAATAATAACTTTTATAATATAATATAATATTTCCTTTTGTCTAGTAAATTTAGATGTTATTTACAGAAGCGGTGTAGCTAATCCGCGGTTTTAAATATTACTTTAGCTAATACATCAAGCTGACTTTTTCTGTGATAAGTAAACATACCCTGGTAGATGCGAGTAGCTAATATTGTTGGCTTGCTGTTTTGAAATTCACAATAGAATTATAAACCTCCCGGGGTGCTTTAAATATCTGAAAGTAATAAATTTAATACCTATGTGTACATTATATTAAGGTAAATAAAAAAAATAAATTCAGATGAATACTTTTTTTCTAGTTTTTTTTTAATGAAGCAGCGTCTTATATGCAGGAATGTAATCTACGAGTTTAATTAACACACAACATAACATGAGGTAGACGTTTATAACAAATGCATAAATCACTCTTATGCTATCTGTCTATCTGCCCGTCTGTCAAAAAAAAAGCTATTTTAGTCCATGGACCAACTACAAAGATGGGGATTTATGACAGTGAAAATGTTGTGGTCAATAAACACTAATCCTGAGGTTCGTGACTTTTTTTACTTTCCACAATTAAAATGTAACTTTTTTATCCTTCAGATGGTTTTCTACTTAAATCTAATCTTTAAACGTCTAGCCCGCATGCAGGGACTAATTGGTGAGACCTGGATAACGCCCGTCTGGATAATGAGCGTTTTAACTTGAACTTGGACGTGTGCGGAAGTCTGAAGTCTGAAGTCTGCTCTTCTTATTATGAGCACCTAAGCCCAAACAATGCAAATGTTCCACTTTATATTAATCAGAGCAACGTTTACTTAGACAGAACATTCGTTGTGATAAGTCGTATAACAAACTGTTATCTATTTTGTGTCTAAAATTCACAATCTGTTTTTAAAACGTACATTTTTTTGGCGGAATACAATTAAGGACGAATACTGGCTTATCTTAAAGATATGAGACATCATTATAACAGGTATTAACTATGGAAAGTCATTTTAAACCTTTGTTGTTGTTGTTACCTGCTGTTTCTTTACATTTACATACACCGACACTACAATACCTTACACTGGCAAGATGTTTGCAGTTCATGTTTCAGGCTACAAGCGAAATGAAAGCAAACTTTGTTCGGATATTTTATATAACAGTAGCTACACAAAATACTTTAAACTGTATAGCCAACGCATACTATAAATATAGTACACACAGACTGATAAAATGTTTTTAAAAAAACCCCCAAAAAACCAAGAAATGCTACAAAAATAAACTTTATTTCAATAAACATGAACAATATGGAAGAACCTAGTTTACGTCCTGTCTGTATTTGATAGTCTGCTGTTTCAATATCGCAATACCTTTCAAGCTTATCACAAGCACGCGATGCGTCGTGTCCCTGCTCATACTCATGATGTGAAGTTTGAATTATGTAGTTTGTTTACTGTTGTGTATTACGCACTGTGTGTGGGGGGGAGGGGTGGTGATGCGTGTGTGTGAACAATTAAGTAACTGAATTAATTATGTAACATAATATTACATAATAGACCCTATCTTAGAAAAAGTATCTTTATCAAATATTAAGCCCAAGTTGTTCATAAGACAGACGAATATAATTGGGGAAAATATATAGTATATATCTTTTTCAAGGCTCCAGCAGTGACTCCAGTAGTGGTGGTGTTTGATGGTGAGCTTGTAATCTTTCACTGACAATTAAACGTCAGAATATCCACAACAGTCCCAAAAATGAAAATATCATTCCCACACATCCACATGTAAAATACAATGAAACTCGTTTCGTCACATATTCCAGCGCGGAAGGAAATTCGGGACAGATTGTAGCCTTCGGAGCAGTTCAACCGAAGAAATTGGTTAAAAGATCAGCAGCTTGACAGTGCTGGAAGCACTGTACACAAAAATCACATATTATTATTTTTTTTCCCAAAAATATCTTATCACTTATAATTATATTTAAACACTGAAAGGCGTACGGCAGGAAACAAGAAAGCATGTCCTATAGGCATACAATTTCTTTAGATTCATGCTACGTACTTTCATTCTATTTTTTATTTAATATATCTCACTGCCTAAAATAATAATAATAATAATAATGACTCTTGTAAAATGGTTAAAATGCAGTAAAATGCTGAAGTAGAGCTGAGTGAGGAAATAAAACAAATTTCTTGGTAAGTTAAAAAATTTATTATACTGTTTGTTGAACTGTGTAAACTTTAAATGATTAATACATTTAATACTACATTTAAAGCTTCAAACCGAGGTTGAATTTTGTCTGAGTTGCAGATAAGCATATTTAATATTTTGTAATAGAAAAAAATGCTTATAAATACAGTAAATGTGATGTGGCCTACATGTTTACACATTTCACCACGACTAAAAATGTCCAATATAGACAATTTCTTACCGTCGCTTAATAACTACTGCATATATTATCTATATTTTATTAAAGTAGATTTATAAAGTGATAAGCAGATTGTGGACACGTCCATATTAACTGATGTAAATAAGTGTATATTTGTACCTGCGCTTTAGCAAATTTCTAATTCAATAGTGTTTTGACAACTTCGCATGTTTCTTTAATAAGGTATTTGTTCATTTTATATAATATAAGATAATAAGATAATCTAAGGGTAATAACATTAGGCCTTCATTTAAAATATATAGATATTTTCGTTTAAAGTTTTCCTTTAAGAAAACTGCTGTTGACACAGAGAATACTTAAATGATGTACTGCATCTAAAACTACACTCAGTACAACAACTATGGTTAAAAAGAATGTATAAATTTGCGTTCCTATGAAACTCGCGGGCGCTTTAATTAAACAAGTTTAGAGGTTTAGAAATTCTTTCTAGGTTTACGGAATCATTATTTTTCCCCCGGAAGTTTCACTGAAAGCTGGTTTAACTGCACTACGTTTGAGTGTGAAGTTCGTTCATGTCCGTCTAGACTGATTACGACTCTGTTTTGTCTGGGTTTCTACCTTGACCTTGGACCTCCGGCCAGCTGGCGTTTGAAGGAATGGTCAATATTTGCGAGCTATTTGCCTCCAAGCCCAAATTAGTTTCTTCTCCTCTGAAGACACTGGAGTGTTATTTACTTTAACCATCACTGACACGGTTTTGATCTCTTAGTGCTACAGTACAGAATTATACACATTATTAGCCCCCTTTCCTTTTTCACATTAAACACCTGTGAATTTTTTTTTTTTTTACATTAACTCATTGTGATTTCTCTTCGTTAATTACATGCTGAATTTGTTTATTCAGATTCAGGCAAGCCAAGATGTATATGTAAACCGGATTTATATGTAAAAATATTTATTATTTTGGACAAATTAACTTTACCTTTTTTCAAGAAATAATATTGCTGATACCGAAGCTGCATTGAGGACAAATAATATTTTTAGGAAAAACATTTTGCGCCTTCAGTGACTTCCTCCTGTAAATGAGGTGTCCTCCCCTTTAAGGCTATAGTTTAAAGCTTCTCTTTTCTCAGCCAATGAGAAGCTCGGATTTAAAATGATCCTACAAAACGTTATGTATGAGCTCCCACTTAAAGGGATGAGATGTCTTTTTCCTTCTACTTCTCTTTCTCTTCTACCTCTTCTTCTTGTTAGTGTCAGCAAAAAAAACTCGAGTCGGTCTTTAATTACGAACCATACGAATTGAGTCTTGGGGCTAACGCGCATGCGCAGACGAAAAGAAGAAGAAGGAAAGAAAATGAGCCTGCAAGTGAGAGGTGAAGTGTCCCTCTTTCGGAGCACTAGTGGACTTTTTTTTTAAAGCATCGACAGCTCATGACATGACTTTGACGGTTGTGGATACCTGACCTGAGCTTGATTTATATCATTATTTTGCAGAAAAGAAGAAGGACAAAAACAAAAAATAATCACGAATGAAAATAGATAAGCCATGGAGGGACTGAGCGGGAACTGTCCTGCCTCTCACTGCAGGGAGCTGATCTCTCACCCCGGACTAGGGCGACACTCTGGGACTATTATGCCTCACCAGGGTTCGATTTACCCCGACATCTCCTCTCCGGAGGCCGGGAGGCAATGTCCAGGGCCTCAGACACCCTCTTCCGGGGCATCTTTGGGTTATAATTACCCTTATTCCTACTACGAGTGCCGTTTGAGTCATGCTCACGGCGTTAATGTGCAAAAGCCGTGCTCTTATCACCCCGCTGAGAAATACCCCGACCACGGGGAAGATCTCTCCAACCGAGCCAAAGAACTGGCTTTTTATCCGGGTTTTGCTGGCTCTTACCAAACCGTCCCAGGATATCTGGACATGGCGGTAATGCCAGGAATCGGTACTCATCCAGAAGTGCGGCACGAGAGCTTAATCCCGGTAGATGGATATAATCACTGGGCATTGAGCAACGGTTGGGATGGACAAGTGTGTTTTTCCAAAGAGCAGAGTCAGCAGAGCCACCTCTGGAAGTCACCTTTCCCAGGTTATATGCTAAAAATTCTATGCTAGAAACCGTTTTAAACACAAAAATGACTTACATAGATTTACACTCAATTTACAGGTTCTATTTATTCACTTAAAATTTTAGCTTGAGTGTTTATTTGGAATATATATTTATAGTTACTGCAATACATTCACATAGAAAGACGAACACAGATTTTAAACACGTTATAGATTTTATACATTTTGCAAACACGTGTTTACTGAACACTGCTAAAGTTTATTCTGTTCTATTAATGTCAAGACAGTGTTGCAAAAAGTTAATTTATAACTCCGCTGCATCCAGTTCGGACATGAGTTAGAAGAATGTCGACGATTTACACGCAACGCGTAAAATTGTAATGCGTGCGTATGTGTGTGTGTGTGTGTGTGTCTGTGCGCGCGCAAGCAACAGCATTATCATAAACTGATATTCTCAGTTATTTATTTATTGATTTATTTATTTATTTATTTATTGCTATGTTATTCAAAATATCTTTTTATGTGAAAGTCAGTTTAAAGAAATTTATTATTATTATTATTATTATTATTATTATTATTATTATTATTATTATTATTATTGTTGTTGTTGTTCTTGTTGTTGTTAATATTATTATTATTATTATTATTATTATTATTATTATTATTATTATTATTGTTGTTGTTGTTGTTATTGTACTAAGATTTCAGAAACAGGAAGCGACAGAGCAGTAGCCATGTGTCTGTTCGTATAGGCTTGTGCTTGCGTGCGTGCGTGCTCGCGGTGTGTGTGTTAACATCTGCAATACACACTGTTAAAAACCGCTCCATTTCACTGATGTCTTTGATTCGCTTTAATCCTGTTCAGCGCCCACAACTTATTCATTCAAAGGATGTTCTAAAGTTATCTCTCTTTCTCTCTCTCTCTCTCTCTCTCTCTCTCTCTCTCTCTGTCACACACACACACACACACACACACACACACAGAGTGAGAGACAGACAGACAGACAGAAAGAGAGTGAGTGAATGAGAGAGAGAGAGAGAGAAAGAGAGAAAGAGAGAGAGAGAGAGAGAGAGAGAGAGAGATGATGGTGATAGTTAGTTCTCCTTCAAACCAAAAAAAACTGGATCTTTTCCAGGTGGCAGATTCCCTGCGGTCACTGCACGCGCTTAATAGGCTACAGTTTGTCTCTCTATTGTCTTCTGTAATACTGTCTATTAACATGACACAGTAAAACAGCCCTGTTATTTGCTTATTTACGTACTTACTTATTTGTATATACACCACACGGAGTGATATTAGTGCTTACATAATTTTGCTATGTCCCTACACTCCTGATCCAAGCTCAACAGTATGACAATAGTTTAAGCTGTAAAGAGGATCTTAATGCTGAATTTGAGTGACTATTAACAACACAGTTAGAGCTGGTTTACCTTCAGGCTAACAATAATAGTCCTAGTTATACTACTGTGGTGTCTTATACCTGTTCTTTTTTTCTTTTGCAGAAGTTGTGCCACTGCAACCTGAAGTCAGCAGCTACCGACGAGGCCGCAAAAAGCGCGTGCCCTATACCAAGATCCAGCTAAAAGAGCTGGAAAAGGAGTACGCGTCCAACAAATTCATCACCAAAGATAAAAGACGACGGATCTCCACCATAACTAACCTCTCAGAGAGACAAGTTACCATCTGGTTTCAAAACCGACGTGTAAAAGAGAAGAAAACTGTCTGCAAGTCCAAGTCAAGCGCCCACATGCACGCTACCTGAGGAAAGACAAATCTGTCAAAATAAAACACAAAATAAATAAATAAAATTAGTAGTCCCTTATAGACATATCTATTGAACTATTAATGAAATTATTAATTTTGGTAAATTGTAATTATCCCAGCCACTTGGACATTAGCAGTGTGCAAGTTCAGACCAACAAAGACCATATTAAATTATTCAAATATTCAAATAGCTTCACACAAGTGAAACCAGTTTCCCGTCAACGAAATAACGCCTCGTCGTCAAACTTTAATTGGTTCAGTGGCTTTATTCGCATTTTTCTCGTTACTTAATGAAACTTCTTTCGGGTGTTTCATATCAGTTCAAATCATTACAGATAAGTTTGGATGAGGAGTACTTGGTGGTTACGTTGCTCAACGTGCGTTGATTTAATTCATTCCTATGAAACAAAGTTTACGTGAGATATGATTGAAAAAAAAACCCGACATTATTCAGATATCTTACGTTTCAAAACAAGCTCCGTATGTCTTGTGTTGGACCGAAATGTGTCTGCGAGGCTGCGTCTGTGATATTGTACAGTGCCGTTATAATTATTATTTAATTAAGACTCTCTCTTAGGAGATGTAAATTGCTATTGTTTTATCGTGTATTGTGTGTAATTCTTGTTTTTTTTCTCTTTGAAGGATGTTTCTCTGTCATGAAACTGGAATGTTTTGTTATTGCCTTGTGGATATTAAAGAGTATTGCTTATTAATGCATAATTCCCATATGTTTATGTAGCGTGACTACACGTGTGTGTGTGTGTGTGTGTGTGTGTGTGTGTCTACATTTATTCAGAATACTATAGCTGAAGTAATATTACACTAATAACAATAAGACATAACACTAACACTAAAGCAAAAAATATCTAGTTGTGCAGAAACGTATTCACTATTTATAATCATATGAGATTAAAAAGATTTCCTAATTTTTTGAATAATCTACTGACCATTTAGGAAATTACTTAGTCATAAGTACCCACAGTACTACTCAACAACAACAAAATATTATTATTATTATTATTATTATTATTATTATTATTATTATTATTATTATTATTAGTAGTAGTAGTAGTAGTAGTA
>JAOVVF010000001.1:11567427-11592695 GCA_028565595.1 Duopalatinus emarginatus
CACACACACACTCTCTCTCTCTCTCTCTCTCTCTCTCTCTCTCTCTCTCTCTCTCTCTCTCTCTCTCTCTCTCTCTTTCTCTCTCAGTCTCTCTCTCTCTCTCTCTGTCTCTCTCTTTCTCTCTCTCATCCGTGTGTGTGTGTGCTATAGACTAAGTAAAATAACAGTTTAGTTCATCTACCAACAGCTTTCACTTCACTGTTATTACGCATTGTTTATTTAACTTATATGATGTAGACTGCATAGCACTACAAATGCTCCATCTCTTAGTATTACATGGGATAAGCTGGAGGGCTATAACACTGCGCATGTGCGTAATATAGGTTAGCCTTTGCTATACGTTTATATAATAATCACTGATTCTTGTAACGTCCCTGTAGTCTTCTGTAAGCCGATCGTGTTCAGCTCTACTTCTATAACTTAAAGCGAACCACTCCTCCACACGTTAGGCTATTCCAAATTGATATACGACAATATATCTACTTTCGATCACGTGTCTTTAGGAGCGACTTTAGACGGAAAGCAAGCGCGCGTCATCTCGCATTCCCAAATTTTTTTCCCCCTTTCTCTCTTCTGCGGTTCGAGTTCCCCCCCACCCACCACCATCACCACCAACCCCCCCGCAAAAAAAACATCCATCCGACTGGACACCGAGTGCATGAGTCAGGACGATGTTTAACTCGGTCAATCTGGGCAACTTCTGCTCCCAGACGCGAAAGGACAGAAGTACCGAATTTGGGGACCGGACGGGCTGCGGCTCGAGTCTCTACCTCCCCAACTGTGCCTACTACGTGCCCGAGTTTTCTTCTTCCTCCTCTGCGGTGTCGTCGTTCCTGCCGCAGGCTTCCTCGCGTCAGATCGCTTACCCGTACCCCACAAGTCTGTCTCACGTGCAGCCGGTTCGGGACGTGTCGTACGGACTGGATCCGTCAGCCAAGTGGCACCACAGAGGGAGCTACGCGCCGTGCTACGCGGCAGAGGAATGTCTTCCGCCATCGTCCTCCATGACGGAAATGCTGATGAAGAACGAGAGCGTCTATAACAACCACCACCACCACCATCATCATCACCCTCATCATCATCATCTTCATCAACAAGCTGGCACGAGCTTTTACCCAGCGACGGGAAAGAATAACAACGTACTCCCGCAAGGTTTTGATCGTTTTTTCGAGGGTGCCTACGGAGGCTCCGTAGAGGACTGCGTGCAAAAAGAAGAGGACGTCAGCAAACCGGATCCAGTGGCGCGTACCGACCCAGAAAAAGACCACCAGCGCGAAGATGAGGACGAAGAGGATGAGCATGCCACCGCGACGTCGGGCGCCTCGTCCGCGGCGGCGAAAGACGACGGCGCCTGCAAAAACGAGCACTCCAGTAGGTATCCGGCAGCTGTAAAGGGAGAGAAGAGAGAGAAAATAAAAAGGGTGAAGGGCTCGAGCCCTGCGTTTCGCCGGCCAGATTTTACGTGCAGTTTTATAAGCATTCAAAGGATTTTATTATAACCTACAAAACCTATTTCTTGCAACAAGAAGAATTTTTACGACGGGAAAAGGGCTTTGAAAAGAAATAAACGATATGTTACACACAAGCGTAGCTCTATGCGAGTCTGTGAAATTTTAAGAGCGAGCTGTTGTGACAAATGTTAACTTTGATCATGAACTTGCGCTATAGACATTTAAAGGGGATTTTTAAAGGAGACGTGGAGGGTAAAGGCAATTGGGCAGAACAGTGCTATTTAAACCTACATGCAGTATAAGCTCGGTAATTGTATTGTAGGAGGTTTCACATCTCACGTTAACCTTCCATTTGTGAAAGTGTGTAGCGCGTTTAACGCTCTCTTCTTCATTAGTTTTAGAACATCGTCTTTCATATAATTTAAATGCAGTAATTTAAAATAGTAAAAATAAATAAACCTTAACAGCACGATCGATCTAAGCATTACTGGTTTATAATTGAGGCATAGCTAACGTTTCGAACAAATTAATTTCGGTTTTTGTATTAACAACACAGAGGAGCTAACAAAGTAAATGTTATGAAAAATACACAGGCCCTGACTGAGCTCTTAACTTTTCTTTAGTGATGTGAATATACTTAGACTGATAATACACAACTACTTGTACAGTGCATGCTTGCCTATTTATGATATTTCATAGGGATTTTATTCCATTAAGAGGCTAAATAATAAATACATGCAAAACATGTTTTGCAGTTTGAACCCCTACATTCAGTTTCAGTTTCTCTGAAGTCACACATCTCAAAGTGATCTAGATCCATAAACTCCATTCTTTTACAGCCACACATCAGTAAATAAACCTTAGCTACATGTGTAAGATGTAAGAATGATTACTGTGTAAGACTGATTATTGTGCTGTTCCATTTTCACACAGCGGGAAATATTAATTATTAATAAATAGCCAATTAGCGCATCTACAATTCAAGTTCATTATTCTTCCCCAGTCACTTCGAAGGATCTGAATAAAACTAGTATGTTATCTGTTTGCATGTTGCTCTTGTTGCTTGTGTTAAATAGCCGGGTGGGAAATGCAGAGCCTGAAAGTTTATTTCTTAATGACCTTTTGACCTAGGCCATCTTTTGTTGTTGATATGATTGTTATTATTGATTAATTTTGCTGCATGTAATAATGTTGTTTTAACAAAATTTATATTTTTTATCTCATTAGATGCCACTCGAACGCGAAAGAAGCGATGCCCTTACACCAAGTTTCAGATCCGGGAGCTCGAACGCGAGTTCTTCTTTAATGTTTACATCAACAAAGAAAAGCGGCTGCAGCTCTCGCGCATGCTGAACCTCACCGACCGACAGGTGAAAATCTGGTTCCAAAACCGACGAATGAAAGAAAAGAAATTAAGCCGAGATCGCCTCCAGTATTTTTCCGGTAATCCTCTTTTGTGAACTGTGTTTTTTCTCATATACCGGATATTAAAATAATTTCCAAAAATTTAAATGCAAAGTTGAATCAAAATGAAGACAGAGCCTGATTTTAATACTTGGTTGTTGCATACACAAAAGTTGGAACTTTTATGGACACGTATTTTCCCCGGCATATCTTGCGTTATAATACCATCAGTCTTAAGCAAAAAATGGTGTTAAAAAGATCATTTCCATCATGTAAAATACCTTTTTTTCTAATAAAGAATTAGGTTTCGGTGGAGCTTTCTATCAACCATAACTATTTTACTCTGAATTACCCTTGGCTTATTGTAATGGACGTACAGATGAAGTTGTGATTGTCTCTAGGATTATTATTATTATTATTATTATTATTATTATTATTATTATTATTATTATTATTATTATTATTGATTCGTGTAGACTCTTTTATTTACAGGAATGTCCAGCTTTGAGACTATGCAATATGATTAATCACCATTGTGTATTATTACTCACTGTAAATATGTACTTTTTTAAATTACTTTTTCATTTGCGTTATCCACTCTAGAGAACTGGAAAGGTCTAAGTTAAGAGAAGGATGCAGGTTTTCTATGTCTATACCATTGTAAGCTGTTGTTTATGCTAGCTGTTTACATGTTACGCGGTGAAAAGTGGGAGGAAACGGTGAATATATGCATATGCAAAGTTAAGAATGTAATAAAAAATAAAGGAAATTTAATTGCTTATTTAAGCCAACACATACTTTTTGTCTTAAAATTTAAATTTTGAACATTTCCCTTAGCTCCATAGAAATGACACTCAAACGTCTAGTGCAATTCAAACATGGAAAGATCTTGTATACTGGATCATTTCTACGATGTGAAGAGATTAAAATGAGGCAAAATAGTGACGTAAGTGCGGAAATGAAATGTCAGTAGCATTGTGTAGTAGCTCCTAGACAAACTTCTTCAGAAACTCTTACATTAAAAAAAAAGATTTATTGTTAAACGTAAGGGAACATTAAAACCACTACAGCCTGTAATTGGGAAATCAGAGAGCGTTTCCTCTCGCAAATCAATGCGAGTTGTGTTAACCTTTTTGCAAAATAAAACCAGGTACAGCCAATTAAGGTTTGATTCCTAATTTGTCACGTTTGTGTAGTGAAACGGTTCATCTTGGTATTTTTTAAGTTTGACGAAATGTCTGCAAAGAATTAAGCAGAGCGAATTTGTTTTTACAGTCCAGGTAGGGCCCTCATATAGCCCGAAGAAAACACGTGTGTGTGTGTGTGTGTGTGTGTGTGTGTGTGTGTGTGTGTGTGTGTAAAAAAGCCTAGAAGCAAGCTAAGGGTGGGCACTAAAAGAAATTTCCAGCGGTCATTTGAAAACACGTCCAGTCTAGACAACGTCGTAAATGCACCGGCACTAAATTGTATTTTTTTTCTCTTAATTGCACCTTCTGCTCAGAGGAGTGAGATTCCTTCCGCCGTAAAAAAAAAAAATATAAAAATAAAAATAAGACAAAAAAGAGACTAAAGACTTAGACTAAAATTAGAAGCAACTAAGATTTTCCATTTCTAATAATGTTTTATACAAGGGCGTATTGAAAGAATTACTTTTTCATTGTACACAAAAAGCTATTTAATGGTTTTGGCTTTCAGTAGAAAACCATGTGGTGGTGAATTACACATCGCTGAAAACTGTGTGTTTGTGTGTGTGTGTGTGTGTGTGTGTTTGTGTGTGTTTGTGTGTGTGTGTGTGTGTGTGTGTGTGTGTGTGTGCACGCGCGCGCGCACTCGCTCATAAGTGCACATTTCACCTCTACTTGCATTATCTTTGGTTCAGGAAATTATTGCTATTTTTGATGGGTTCCAGTGATATATATTGGGTGTTTTTTGCTCTGATTGCTTATATTTATCGGAAAATATAGCCTATATAGAAGATGTACTCAAGGTCCACGCCATTTCAGAGGCACAAATTGCCTTTGAACTTCCGTGAAGTCAAGGCCAACACCTTTAACCCTATGCCATAAAGTGCAATCTAAAAAAACCTCAGTTGGTGGTGAATGGGTGAAAGACCAATGAGACAAATGAGCAGGAGAGGGAGAGGGAGAGTTGATGTGTTAAAAAAAAGGAACAGTTATGTGCTGCTCAAATTCAGGTTAGTAATTAAGGTCCAACTTTCGAGTTACAAACAATCAATTATGTCCAATTATTATAATCAGTTCCAATGTAAAATACCGGGAACTAATAACACATAATAATCATTAACTATAAATTAGAATCAGTGGGGCCCATTTGCAACAATTTCAGGTGGAATATAGTTTAAACGAAATATGATAGAATTTTTGTCATTCTTGTTTGATATAGCCTTGCTACAGTGTGACTATATTACACATCAAGCCAAGAGAAACTTAGTATTGGATAGAAGCCTCTAGATCTAAGCTGAAATGATGACATTTGGAGTCTGCCAATGGTGAAACATACAATAAGGGCACCACTTTTAAATCAAAAGTTTTCCAAATCCCGGGGCCTCATGGACCAAATGGTAAGAGCCAGGATTCAAATTCCCACTGAGGCTGTGAAATAGCTCATTGCACATCTGGCTAACATTCATCTGAGGTAGATGGATCATGTATCAACTTTGAATAAAGCCATCATCATGGTACTAAAAGGAGAAGACGAGTGGATTACAACATGATTGTGTACAGGTATTTATTATAATATAATGTCAGCATGTCATTTTACTATTTGTAACAATATGTTATTATCATTACTTAGATCTTCTAACAGTTTAGTTAATGTAGAAATTTTCACATTGGAAAAAAATGGGAGAAATAGTAAGTGAAGGGAATGTTTTTAATAGAGTGAAGATGGGGGGAAAATGTATCTCAGACTTTTGCACTAACTTGGTCCCCTGCCGAGACACTTTAGCTCTTTCACGACTGTATACTCTTTCTACAGCATCAGGTTGCCAGGGCTGCTTTTTTTATTCCCACCTCCTGCTTGATGCTTCTGCTTATAAAGCAGCCATGTCTGGATAGAGTTGCAACAGCTGTTCTTGAGTTCTTAAGTGAAAACCTAAATTTCACACTTGGTGCTCAGTAACGACTAGTTTGCTTGTTACTAACTGCCTACTAAATCTATTTGTGCTGTACATTCTTAACACAAGACTTAGTTATTTATTTATAGACACTTTTGTTATGTGTTGTTTTAGGCAGTTATGTTTAATTACTCACAAAACAAAAAGACATGTCCAGGTTTTAATTGTGAAAGAGAGGAAGAGCGCACAGCATATAGCACCACCATACATACATGTTTAGAAACATTAGAACCGTTTAAGGGTGTTTGGTTTCCTAGTGAGATAACTCTTAAATGTGCTAAGTCGGACCCTAAAGTGAAGTGATCTTTACCATCAGAACCCATTTTTGGAAGATAAGAACCACTAAAGAACCATTTATTCTGCATGTGTATTGAACAAGGTTGAATTTGCCAATTAGCTGGCAATAAAAATAAATATCATTTATTTTGTGCCTTTATTATATACAGCTAACAGACAACTCAAGATGTGATCTGAAGTCAGAGTTGAAGTGAAAGTTAACTGTTTGCCTACACTGTAAAAAAAACTGTTAAATTACTGTGGATCTTCAACAGTATCTTACTGTATTTGATAAAAAATACAGTTTAATAAACAAATCTTATATATCGTAAATTAACAGTAATGCAGCCAGTTAATTGGTAACAGTCATATCAGGTTATCAGCATAATACAGTATTTTAGGTGTGAAAATATGCGACACCTTACCTTAACCAAAAATTTACATGGTACTGCATGATTGTAGGGTAAGGTTTATGTTTGTACGGTAAACATTTTTTTAACTTCTTAAAAGGCTTATACTCATTTTGAGTAAAAAGAAATGTGATTTTGAAGTGATGGAGTGAGTCGAATCATTTGAACATGATTCATTGTTTGCACGCTTTTCTAGTTTCTGTGCTCTGTGGACTGTCTTGAGGTGAATTTGAAGCAGGAGGTATGTAGCTGCTAACATTGCTTATCTTCTGATATGGTCAGTGTCTGGTATTGTTTTGTCTGCATAATTATTGAACATTTAAGATTTTAGATGTTGATAATTATGTCTGTTTCATTAAGTTACTTAATTAGCGAAGAAGTTCGAAGCTAGCTCTGTAGCTTGATAAATCTTAGGTAACTAGCACTAGCCAACTTTGTCTGACCTTTTGTAAAGTTTAGAGTTCATCTAATTCTTTATTTGACATCATTTAAAACATGTTACAACCTAAGTTAGCCTATTAGCCCACCAGTTGTCCAACCATTGTTTAAATTAGTCCTGAAAATAAGGTATTACATCCTTAGACTCAGTTGCAGCAGGCGAAAATCGCCATTACTATACTGTAAAATTACAATTCATACACTGCATAATTACCACAAAATAGTTATTTACTGTCGAATACAATAATTCAATATACAGTAAAATACTGTGAAAATAAATTACAGTAGATGCACTGTAAAATGCTGGCGTCTCTGCTGCCAGTGTTTTGCTGTTAATTTTCAGTAAACATTTTTAAAGTATACTGTGCTTGCACACAATGAAATGTGACCTACATATTTAACTCATCTGTGCAAAGAAACACACATACACTAGTGAACACCAAGGGGAATTGAACACACTTGCCCAGAGAGGGGAGCAGCCCCAAACCATGATACCCAGGGAGCAGTTTGGGGGAGAGGGGGCAGTTAGGTGCTGTGTCTTTGATTAAACCTGGGACCTTCAGTCACAAGACCGGTTTACTAATCACAAGGCCACAGCTGCCTTGTGGATTGCTAGCATTGCTAGCATTGGCAAACATTGATTAATTCAATGGTGATAACTGTGACTCCACATGGCCACACTCTTTCTCAAGTGGCTTTTAAACAGGTGTAAAGAAAGTGATGTATTTATTTATTTGTTATTTTGTATATGATAACTGACGTGTCACAAGAGTAAGCATTGGACATAAGCATGAGGTTTTTTTCCTGAAGTGGTTCTCACCTGTCAAGGTTATTTGCTGTTTGTCCTGCTCTAGCACTCCTAATACAACTGATGTGCTAATAAACAGGCCTTTCCCAAGACAGCATGGGTGTGTCAGTAAAAGTAAAACGTTAGCATGTAGAGGAAAAGGTTTGGGAAACCGTGTGCAAAAGTACCAATGCTCAAAATGACCACATTTCGTTTTTTGTTATTCTCCACCTTGTTATTGGTATGTAGCCCACTTTATATCTGACTGATCGTCATATTACCTTATTCTACCTTTTAAATGAGTGTAGTATAGATTTTTTCGTTGTTATTTCTGACTAAACGTTCAGTTGGTGTAAATAGCTGAGACACAACGCACCTTTTGTCTGGAGGGATTTCTTGCCCCTCGAAAGAACTGACGTCCCGGAAGAGGAGGAGCCATTAAACACAGTTTCACAAGTATCAGCTCGTTCTTGAGCCTTCCAAAAAGATTACGCTACTTTCACGATGCCTGATATACGAGATTTGATGCGTTGCTGCAATGCTAAGCAAGATCTATTGTTGAAGGGGGCGCGCGCGCACAAAGAGGACAACACAGAGCTTTAGTTAACGTGGACGCATACAAAAAATGATCGCGGAATATCACCAGCTACACTTACATTTTTTAGATTTACTTTTATTAGATCGCCTTTGTAAGTAAATCTAAAGCTATCTAAACTGGTGTGTATTAATAACCGTTTGAAGATAAAATAACAACACATTTATTTAAGAGTACTGCTGAGGTGTATATTGTAATTGTTAAGGTTAAGTAATTCTATTCTAATTGCTGGAATGGAACAACTGATTAAAATATGTGTTGTCTGTCTGTCGTTTTAGTCCAAACGTGCTTATGTAGTTGGGCACACACATTTTGACCTAAATGGCGCTGGTTCTGAAAATAATATACTGTATTAAGCATTACTCTAAAGCAGCATTAATAGGGAAAATGGACTATCGTGTATCGTTATTTTTACTCGCAAACTAAATTATGAATGACTTTGTAAACCGCACAGTGACTTTATTCAGTGTTCAGGTGTTCGTGTTTATTATAATTTACTGTTTGTTAAAAATAATGAACTCAATGAATTTCACATGTAATGTGAAAATGGATCATGCCGCGTTGTATAAAAATACTTTATTCTATTGGTTCTCTTAGTAGCAGGCTTCAAGAGATATTTTAAAGTATAACTATATATGTGAACTCTCACTTATAAGCACAAAATTAGCCGAACTCTATAATAAAAAAAATAAATAAAAACACATTTGAAAAGACTGTAAGCTAGATTTTTTTTCCTGGAGCCAACAGAGTTTTAAATTTACAAAACATTTCATCGTTTGTTGCTGGAAGAAAAATGGATTTCCTTTCTTAATAGCCGCAAAAGAATGCTTCTGAGTTTTAAATTAAGCTGCTAAAAAAGAAACTGACGCCCGAGTCGGGTCTGCCGAAAAATAAAATAAAACAAAAATATCGTGGCGGATTTGAAATAACCCCCAGAAGAGTATTGCAATAAAAGCAATATTGCAGTATATAAAGCAGTATTGCAATTAAACGCTATGCTTTTCTGAAATTTGCTGTTCGGCGCAAGTAATGATGCACACAAGGCCTTAATAACCCAGATATTTAGAGCATTAGTACTGCTTAAACACGGTGTTAAAACGAATGTCCAAGACTGTGTCGAATGTCAAAGACTCGGATGTAATTTCACCTTCTCAGTAAAATTTGCTGGGTGTGAAGAGGGAGAGCTATTTTAACTGCATGTTCGAACTCAGAATAAACAACACGAACAACATCAAGACCCTCTGTGCCAAGGGTGGAGGAAGGGAAAACAAGGACATAAAGCAGTGAAGCTGGAATGACAACATGGGTCCATGTTAGTGACCTTCGCTGGTCAAAGATCTGGCGGCTCAGAACTGACTGACACACACACACACACACACACACACACACACACACACACACACACACACACACACAAATACTATAAGAATATACGTTCAAATGTTTAAACCGGTAAATAAGCCACCATATACATAATAACCCTAGCTGTCTAAAGTAAACATTTCTTACAATAATATTTCTGTTGTTACAAGTATATACAGCTTTGTTGGCTTAATTAAATGGGTAAACTCTAAAATTTTGAAATGTTAATAATCCTACTATGTATCCTTTAATCATTAATTAAAATGTAATGACAGAAATAATATAGCTATACCAAGTTGTTGCCTGATATAATAATTTCATATCATATCATGAAATATTATAAAATTTAATTCACAGAAAAATTTTATTATTTCTGTTTACAGATCATGTCGCTTGTTTAGAAACGACTGTAATTACAATCCACAGCCACCACGATGGCGCTCTTACACCGCACAGAAAGCCGGAAAAAAATCTCCACCTTCCTTCACTTGGCAGTAAAATAGAAGTGGACCAATGGACCGTATGCCAGTATCGTTGGTGATAGTGTGTAGGTCCTTATCTATAATCTATAGAAGAGTAATCATATGCATTGAAATGATGAAAAATCTGCTTTGTAGACCATTTCTGATTTAATATCCAGTTCCTGTAGGAGTAGCAAAGAACCAGGTGATAAAATGGTAACCACATAAAATTGTTTAGAAGAATGTTGAATTGTAGAATGTTGAATAATAAAAAAGTGAATGCAAAGGTTATGTCTGTTGTCTTTTTTTTAGTATACAGAAACTCATTTCACTGATGCGTAAAAGACTACATGACGTCTATGACATGTTTCTCGATCCTGGTGCCGTACAACCACTTAAGATTCTCCGTTTAAACGGCGTGCCATTTTTTCCCTTATCCTAGGCCCAAAAACTGCACACTACATTAACATGTACTATTTCAATTATTTAAATACACATTCACTTGTGACTATTATTTCACAGATTTGAGTTAATGAAGAAATCAACATGCTATTTTAATCTGTATCCGTGACCTCTACGAGATTTTATGTATAATTTATACTTTAGGCTTTTCATTATTTTCATCATCAATTCTGCTATATTTACAAAGTCAAAGGAATGCAAAATCGCTGCCGCGGTCGTGTTTTTTATTCAGCTTCTTAAAAATGTTCAGCAGGTTTCCATGGATATGGATCACTCCACTAGTAAAATAGGGGTGCAATGTACTGTACTTATTGTCTCTTACACACACACACACACACAATGTCGGGGAAAAGACATACTACTAGATTTATATACGTAAGTGATTAACAAACGTCTTCTTTTGAAACAAATAAACCCGCCACACAAGTATTAGTTAATCTTCGTAATGAGGAAGCGAATGAGCGAAATAGCACTGTTCTGCAAATATAAACTATTTAGGGAAAAAAACCCGCAACGATTGTTAAAGAACCATTTCTGTTCTTGTTGTGTTTATTGTTTGCATTTTTTGTGTCCGCATTATTAAAAATTATAAATATTATATTTAAAAATTATGATTATTTACTACTTATAAATCAGTATTTACGTAAAAGATAACCACGTATTTTACTCAGGTCAAGTCCATGATCAGCAACAACTTTTTATATGCTCGTCTGTTTTTCTGCTGGCGTTAAAGCCATACTAACAGTGATCACATGATGGTATCGTACAGCCAGCACGCCTTGTGTACATATGTTGGTCTTTAGGTAAAGAGACAAAATAACCACCTATCAGTCCGTTTTAATAATCTTTCAGAAATCCGAGAGCACCACTAAAATGTGTCCAGAATTTTACAATGTCTTTTGATTCGTCTTTTTTCCCCTGTAGTGACAGCGTGTACCCAAGCTGGCCTGGATTCCTCAAGTGTGGGTTAGAAAATTACATTAAATCAAAACCGTCAAAATGTCCTCTGAACGCTTTATTAGTAGAAGGGACATTTTTTTTTTTTTTTTTTTTTTACAAAGTAGTTAACATCAGACTTAGAATCAGGTTTATGTCGCCAAATATGTTTACAAACACATTGAATTTCGTTTCTGTACTTGGTGTCTCTCTAGGTACATTGATTTTTAAAAACAAGTAGTGTACATATAATTTAAGACAATATACAATTTACAAACAAAATACAACAATACAAACAATATTGTACGATGCAGTAGCGATGCTGGTGTTTCCCAAAACCATTCTTTATATTCTATATACAAATAAATCTTTATATCTTTTTAAGAGGCGTTGCCATTTTTATTATTAATAATTTTAAAAAATCATTTTCAATTGCATTTAATTATTAAATGTATTAATATTGTTGTTGTTTTATGATTACAATGAATTAATATGAATGTTAATAGTGCTATTCTTTGTCACAGATCTCATATTTTAACATCATATTAGAAAGTTTGTAAGTTTTTGCAAGTTTCTCACTGTAAAAGTAAACCAAAACTCATCTTTGGTGTGTTTCCCCAAAGCATAGCTGCTAACTACGTTTGCAACCTACATAATTGGAATGATGCAGATGCGATGCAAGCGTTCCCCAAAACCATAGTTTGAACTATAGAGGTTACCACGTTGATAACTTGCATAGTCCGAATCATCATTAAGCAACACAGGTGTTTCCCAAAAGCATAGTTCCACCGAACGTTCGTAAACACTGTCGTTACGCTGTGAAGTTGGAACTACAGCATAGCCCTGTGGTTAGAAGCTTAGTTCCTGAGTATTACGTCATCGATGATGCAGGACAGAGTGTAATGCTTTGAACGTACAGTTCTTAATATATTCATGAATGTATTTATGTGGTTCTAAGTATGGTGGCATTCATCAAATAATATCGCTATAACACACGTGTGTAAACTGTGTAACATACACCAAAACTATGCTCTGAGTGTACAGAAAGTGAATCAGAAATGTCTGTAAAAATATTCCTCATGAGCTGCTATTAACAATGTTGTAATGTAAACATGACTGTTAGTATAAACCTAGTGTTTGTTGTCTTAATATATATCAGTTAAATAATTATACCGTATACCCTCCTTGATAACTTGACCAATCTTAACCGAGTCATTAAATATTGAAACAAAATAACACGTCTGGTTGCAATGTTTCAACTAGTAAAAGGACATTAGGTTTAGTAATGTCATTAGCAGGTCAAATATGCTTGCCCCAATTCCCAGCCAGCTGTATGAATCAGGCACAACTAAACGTTCAGTTAATTACAACTTGATGTCTTATTTTAAGCTGTTTTTATTTAAAGATCGATTTCTAAAGGCAAAATGATTGTCCTGTACGAAGTGTAACCGAAATCCAACACACTGGGTTTCAAACATTCAAACAAAAAAGATAATTGTGCAATTCTACCAGCAGGGCTTTCTAATACCACGTATTTTAACGCAACATATTTAGTGAATGGAGATTACGGCATGTGTGTGTTCAGGACGAAAAAACGTAATGTAATTATATCATATTATGTATATCTATACATCCAGCAGTGGGTGCGTACTAAAAGAGCAAGCTTGGGTACACTGAGAGAAGAGCGTCTCCACGGGGTCAAAAGGAGTATCGCACTTTACGGATTGGGATTCGGTTCTGAAACGTGAAACTGTACAAAATTACTGCAGACTGCCGGAGCTAAGAGCTGTACTCGATATGTTTCTCACCTAATCATATTTTATTAATAATTATTTATTCGCGCAAATAGCTTATGTTATCTGCGCAAATGCACGAAGAAAGCTCCTCCTATATTTACCTTACAAATATAAATAGCACATTTTCACTAGTTCACAGCGAGAAATGCGCAGTGTGGAATCCACACAGTCTTCCTTTAGATCCAGGTGTAAATCTACTTTACATAATGCCACACATCAGCTATCTAGTATCTGTTGTTATTTAAAATAAAAAGGACCTTGTCTTGAGACTGTGTAGTAATGAAAGAAATGCATGCATTTTATCCTGTTATAGATTTAGTCCCACGCCCAAGACAAAGAGAAGAGATGGACAAGGGGAGAGCATTGTAACTGAAGCCATAACGTTGATTTAAATATCAGCCAGGTGACCATAATAAGTCAGACTCATAAAATATCAGTGTCACTGTATTAGATCCGGATCGCCTGAGCTGGCTTTTATGATCTGCAAATTACAATGTGCTGCTGTCGCAGTAAAAAGTGTTTTTAACGTTGGAGAGGAGGATGGGCTTGCTGTGCTCGGCCACAGAGAAGAGGTTCGTCTTTTCTTATGGTGTAGGACGAGACAGCATCTTACTTTGTGATGGTTGGATTTTTTAAGAAACATGGCAAGGCGAGGGATGCAAAAAGCAACGCGCTCTGTTGGGACGAAGGAACTTGTATAAAAGGAGCACAAGAACGTGGTGAAAGGTAAGATATTGGGCAAAGACATTGTCTTTTTTTTTTGTCTGGGCTGATACAGCGGACTTCATGGCCGTTTATCACTGATAGACACTTAGTATTGATTATATAACCTTAACGCTACGGTTTATCGACGATTTTGACGTCTGCATTGGCGGGAAAATCAAACACGGTATATTATATAGCTCCATTTGTTCTGTCAATGAGCACTGGACAGGTTTTGCTGCAACATTTTAGAATAGTAGTAGTATTATTATAAGTGCAAAAACAAGCATTTTCATTATATATGAGCATGAAAATACTTGTCTGTACGTGACACTGACGTTTTGTGCGCTAATCCTTTACTGTACAAGACATGCGATATTTATTTATTTATTTATAAATCTATTTACTTAACACGCAGTTATACACATATTTTTGCTCTAACGTTTGCTTAAAGGTTTTTGCCTGAAATAGAAAATCAAACACTGGTCACACGGTTTAGTTGTGCTTTATGTTGACAGCTCTGTTCTAGTGTTCTCATTGTTTGTATATTTCAATGATAGAATATAATATGAGCAAATAGGTCATTTTACATTTGAGATTGATATTCTTGGTTTTTTGCATTTAGATTTTTGCAGCTGGGCAATTGTTAAACAGCCTTGCATACAGAAGACGCTATTTGAGCTATGCTGACATTTTATTTTTTTTTAATTGTCATTGTCTAAAAGTCGTTCATTGGAGGCCCCTTCCATTCCAGCTGATGCGTGGTTTAGGTAGTTTCATGTTGTTGGGATTCAACTTCCTGCCTCGGCAACAAGAAACTGCCTTGATTACGTCAGTTCGCCTTCATCAAGGGCGTCAATTTACTTCAAATTACCCTTCGCTCTCTCTCTCTCTCTCTCTCTCTCTCTCTCTCTCTCTCTCTCTCAATTCAATTTCAATTTCAATTTAAGAAGCTTTATTGGCATGACAAATATTACATTCGTATTGCCCAAAGCTGGGGTACAAACAAGACAATAACAACTCTCTCTCTCTCTCTCTCTCCTTCCGGAGATGGCATTTGAAATGAACCACCGTCTCGCCTCTGTTATCTACAGAAAACCCCTGCCTGTTCTCTTTGGTTTTATGTGTCAATAAAAGTCTTCAGTGAGTTAAATTGGGGCTGTAAAAGAAAAAGGCGAGCTTGATGCCTCAAGGCATACAGACCTCGTTAGTTGAATTGATAGGATTTTTTTATTTCATTAGAATTTGAGGAATTTTAAACTTGTACTTGCTTGAATGAGTTTTTTTCGGGTTTTATTCAGAAAAAGATGCATGAAATAGGTTTCAGTGTATTTTTTGCCTAATTAACTGTATAGCTTAATATCAGTTGATATTAAACATTTAAACATTTCTGATGTTTATACAAACAAATTGTATTCATGTCAAAACATGGCAGTTTTAGCACGATGGGATTATGCTGCTTGCTTATTATGAATGATAAGCAGTATATAAATTACGGTTATTTTAAATTAAGTGTTTCTATTTTACATCTTTCAAAAATCATTAGCATTGATAATCCCTACCGGGTATTTACTTGTCTGCATACTGTTAGCCTACTAGTTCAATTACACGACCACAATTTACGTAATCTCGGAATTATGTTCAATTATTCGGGTCACGTGGAAAACTAATGGCTTACTTTTTACAAGTCCATTTTAAATATAAGCGATCAGGACGTGTTTGCCTGTACGTATTATTTTTCCGTAGAAGTAAATTAATTTCCAGTTTCCTCGATATAGAGCCTTCCTTGGTTTTAGTAGCATTATAGCTTCTTTGAGGTTTTATTTATTTAAACACATCTTAAGGTCCCAGAATTGCCACTGAACTCTCGGGACGGGCAGCACTGTCTTACAGGCAACTCCTGAGTCAACGCTAGGAATGGTTAAGTTTATGGTGAAAGGTGGGGTTAGCGGTCATAGTTCAGAATACAATGCATATAAACATCCAAATGATTACCTTGCTAATTCTTAGGGTTTTTTGAATGTAATTCTATGTACAACATATTACATGTACATTGAAGACCTTTCCTCTTAATACTATACGTGCTTACACTAATAAGCAATGTGAAAATAACCAGCATCTCATTGCAACTTACAAACTAAAATTCTTTCATTTGGAGTCCAGCTAAGACAAACTGCCAAGTTACTTCTCTTTGCAGTTATGCTTCTCTGACTGCAAGGCCCATGACAGAAGATCTAATTCTGTCAAAAATTACATAACCATGGGTAAAACGTTTACCTCTACGCTATTACATAATAAACAGTGCGGCTTGTACAGCTGGGTTTGTTTTCAGAGAGTGGATGTAAACAGTAAACGTAATTAATACATTTTAAATATTTAGTTTTCGTGGAAAGTAAGAAAAGCTCTGAGAGATGGGGACGAATTAATTTAATCATTTGAGTTTTTTTCTAGATGCAGTAAAGGATAATAGTTCATATTAACTCCACAACAAAGACGTAAAACACTGCTTCAAAATTTTATCTATGACAGAGTCTTAACATGCTCCACCTTGGGACAAGCGTATACTTGCCTGTATTTTACTGCCTGTAGTATACTGCAGAAAGCTTGTTCACGAATAAATGTAGCGGTAATAAAATTGCATCATGAAAACACACGGAGAAACCAGATTTTCTTTCAAGACCTCTTTCATCTGTTGTGCAGCACAGGGCCAAATTACACAGTAAGACTGTTTTCTTTTTTAATGCAGAAATTATAAAATTGTTACTGGTAGACAGACAAGAGAACGTAAACCAGAATAGAGTCACATTGGATTTACTGTAATATAATCTTTACAAAATGTGTCTAAAACAACGTTTCGATTAAACACATTTAAAATAAAACAATGATTAAAATATCTTCATTTAAACACACTTTGTAATCTAAAAAATGAATGGCTCCTATCATTTTAGCTTAGCTATTTAACACTTTGAAACCAGAGATACAGTTAGGCCATGCTAAATAAAGTTAGTCTAGTGAAGCAGCTAACGTTAGCTAGCTAGCCTGATAGTTTGAATAGATAACGTAACTGTATTCGTATAGGCTGCTGTTTATTTATACAGAAGAAATACTTGTCATGTTTTACTGATATGTAGTCGTATAAATTTTTTTATTTAAAATACAATGCAATTACTCTACATTACATGTAAACAGATACATTCTAAACTTAACCTAAAACTACCTTTATTAATAAGGGCACAAAAATCTTATACATATGAAGTGCACAGTTTTATTAAAATCTTTTAGCCGTTGTTCTCTTTAATGAAATACATTTCCTTTTGTGGTGTTTCTATCCAAAACGTTAGAGGGATTTGCTCTTAAAAGGTCGATGAACCTTGAGCTTAAACTAAACACGTTATAGCATCATTTGCTAAGTTTTAAGATTTATCGTATAGTGTAAAATTGTTTAAGCCATCAGTTTTATTTGTGGCTCTCATAATGAGTCAAAATGGGCAAAATGCACTATTTGTTTTCTAATATTAGACGTAGCATATATTATAAATATTTCAATAATTTAGAAATTTGGGTATTTGGAAAAAAGTTATATAAATATATACATTCATTCTTTAGAAATACGTTTGTTTAAAGTGTACATATTTGTAAAACAAAACATCTGAAAACATTTTCAGTTTTTCCCCTCACGTTGCAGTTTTTTGTGACAAAAAATAGCCTCAATGAAATGTAGGACGTTTAAACAGACCGACCGTCAGCCACTTCATACCAAACTCCGATTGTTTCATAGTTAATTTAGCAGTTTACTGTCCCGTAGGCTTTGTTGTTTTAACCATTAGCGGTGCGTTTCAAGTTCATATTGCGCATTTTATTTATGCTGTGTTTTATTACGAGTCGTGTTACGATTTGTTTAGTCCAAGTCCTCGGCCACGGATATAGTGCAGTCTTGTAAGGTGATACTTCGGTTAACATCTTTCTTAATAATGACCCATGTTACGAGAATTACACAAAAATAAAATGCCAGATACAACATAAAATATTGTCTGAGTAAACGACAATGCCACTGTGTGTGTGCGTGCTTGCGTGTGTGTGTGTGTGTGTGTGTGTGTGTGTTGGAGTGGGTCACAACATGTAGCGCTCGTTATATATAAATGTTTTTTTTATATTAAACAAGTCCGGCTTGATTAAACTGTTTGATTAATGTAGCTAAGGCGAAAGTCACTCGAGCGCACTGAAATAAGGGGCAGTAGGCCTACTGTCCAAATATTTCCACTGCGTGGATTTTTTTCTTCCTCACGTGTTTATTGTCAGCCAATGGCAGAGAAGTATACGCGAGAGAAATAATTACCTGTCTTGACTGTATCACTAAACACAAACAGACATTACACACCATATTAATCTGAATGTGTGTTTAGGAGACTGAGGATATCGTCATGTCGGCGAACTATTTTGTGGATTCACTTATAAACAATGAACCTCAGAACCTCAAGGCCAGCGCGCATTTCACAGATATGTGTTCATCGCCATTTTTATCAGCAGACTGTTCACACATTTCTTCCTGCAGTTTTGCATCTAAAAGTGCCGTCTTCATGTCGTCATGGGATCCTATATATTCACAAAAATCTGTGTTTTATGCCAAACATCCGGGTATTAGCGCAGACTCTAGGTTTTTACAGCCGTGGATTGAACCTGCAGTAAACAGAAATTACGAGCTGAAATCTGATGACTTCTCAGACGTGAGACATAAAGAAAATGCGGGATATTTCTGTAAACCATCGACTCCTACAAAGACTCAGCAGATCAACCCTTCTTCACTCAACTCCGAAAAGACTAAAGACGACAAACCCCGGTTAGATCCCAGTAAGTTACCCACTTCACATTTATTACAGAGATGACTATTAAAAGTTGCAAAATATGGATTTATTTAATACAAATAAGAAAAACACATTTGATGCTTTTATGTCTAATTGAACACATTGGGTTGAACATTAAATAAACTATGTTAAGATGTGTAGTCAGTTTACAGGAACATGACATTAGTACGTTAGATAAGATCTCTCTGTTTACACTGGTTTACACCGGAGTTTAGTAATAATATGATTATGACTAAACTAAATAGTCTACTTTAATGCGTTATTAACTTTAAGTTATTTGCAATTTACGGACAAAAACGAAAGTATATTCGAATATATTCGGGAATAATGAATACACGGAATTTAGAAAGAAGGAAGATTGCACAGGAAGATTTACAAAATATCACTCACAGTAGCACAGTTTTACATACTGTAAACGTAAAATACTTTAGTTTATTACAGGACGATGTTTAACTTGAACATGGTGCTCCTATCAAGTTTTGGTTAGAAACCATGGAGCAGCATTAAACTTAATTTTCAGTCAGTCTGATAGATCGATAGATATTTGCCATTCGCCAGATACAAATGTGCATAGAAGTGCTAGTTATGTCCTGTTTATATTTATTAATTATAGTTTACATTTTCAGACTAATTATAGAGCAAATGCCACGCAAATTTGAAGGTTATAAACAGACATTATCTAAAAAGAGGTTATACAATCCAGTGTCCAGGAAGGTACAAATTAACATCAGACACTTTTGCTAAATTCTTTATTTTTCGAAATGGACGGATTTAGGGGATTTTCTGCACTTACACTCAACAGCTCGCTATATTACTGCAAAAGTTTAGATTTGCTTTAGCGAATCACGTCTCATAATAATAAGCGTTCGCAAAAAAATCTGTCTAAACGATGTTTTTTTTAAATTATATATTGAACATCTTAAACATGTAAAATCTTACAAATACAATGTTAGAAACTTTAAGGGTAATTTATGAGGCAGTAAAACCACGAAACTACTGCATAATAATAATAATAATAATAATAATAATAATAATAATAATAATAATAATAATAATAATAATAATAAGCTATTTATTTATGTATTTATTTTCCAGATAATCCTGCGGTCACTTGGATAAGTGCAAAGTCTACAAGAAAGAAACGCTGTCCTTACACTAAATATCAAATTTTAGAGCTGGAAAAGGAATTTTTGTTCAACATGTACCTGACCCGGGACCGCCGGTACGAAGTGGCACGCGACCTCAATCTCACAGAGCGGCAGGTCAAAATCTGGTTTCAAAATCGACGCATGAAAATGAAGAAAATGAACACTGATACGACTCAAGGCAACAAGTAGTGACTAACGAGCTATTTTTAATAAAAAATGAAACACTCATTGGATTGAACACAACACATTGGACTTTGATACTATCCAAAATGTAACATAATATTAACATGCTTTAACATGTTGTGTAATTAAGTGAAACCATTTACCTAAACATTAATTAAATGAAAACATTTACCTAAAAATCAAACATGCTTTAGTTTACATTCAAACTCTTTAACCCTGTCGTTGTCTCTGTTGATGATTTCTCCTTCTGTTTGCCTTATTTTATATATTTATAATATGGTATTAAATGAGCATCTGTCTTCGCTTTTACAGATAAATATTTTGTATGTCGTTAACAATTTTGTATGGAATACATAATTCTGCTGATGGACGGACTACTTTCCTGCAGCCTTATTTTTTTAAATTAAAAGCAGCTGTGATTGTGCTTTATATCTTTTTCTCAAATATAGCGTTGGAGAAAATTGACCTATAGTCTGTCATTACTGTCTGATTTCTAATTTCAGCCATGTTTACAGCCATGCTGAATGTAAAGCTTAATATATATATATGATGCGTACTTGTGTTTGTGTGCTTTCCCAATTTCTTTCCGTCGAGGCCTCACAGAAAAGAGCAAGGACGAATTTCCTTATTTTTCTGACTGCATTGCAAACAGTCGTGACAGGATGTGAACAGATTTTAAGGCTCTATCTAGCCAGTCTTCAGTTTGGAGCAATGGAGCTTTACGACCATGATTCGGAAGCGCTGTTTGTCTCGGTGGTCAAACAAAACAAAACGGAACTGGCTAGACGTCTGGCCTAAATGACTTTATTGTTTTTATTGGAGGCGACGCTAAGGGTTGTTACAAAGGGATTACCACACTTGTTTTTGGTCCACAACAAACGCGTCCACAAAGTTTTCCTTTATCACACGCCTTAGTCAATAGGAAAAGGGGGTCGAAATCCATGAAATTTTCGTCAAGGGTGAGTGTTTGCTATTCTAGAATATACACATCTATCTTTATGTATTTGTTTGTTTGTTATGTTGTGTATTTGCATATGCTAAAATATAAAATACTGTTACACTTTAGTGCAATTTAATGTAACTTTCTTCAAATTATTAAATAGTCCAGATCCAATACGGATCTACTATCTGTAGGTCATTTACGAATATGGTTGTTGGTTGGTATTGTTTGAAGGCAAACGTACAACTTTATCAGTTATATGTTTTATAATGGTTTGCGTTTACAAAATAAATCGGTAAAATGTACTCAATTGTGGCGAAGGATAGCAAACGAGCTCATTCAAAGTAATACCTTGCAGCAAAGCATAAACAGAAATTAACATGAATAAAGTATTAAAGAATAATTGACTTGACAATGACTAAAGATAGAAATATTGGAGACATTCTATACAGATAACTATATTTATAACATGCAAATCTTAAATTCAGTACTATTCATATAACGTAAAATTTAGCTAATATCGATGTAAAAAGCTAACATTATCTTTCTAATAGGAACGTTAAATGTTAAAGCAGTAAATAAAATTACCACTAGATGTCGCTAATCATCCATCTTCAGATAATCCTAGCAACAAAATGATCGGGCAAACCTGGGTTTTGATACATAAAAGTGATAATTATTTAAAGCCCGATTATAATACAGTAAAAGACGCTTCGTGACTTTTTCGTGAAAGCATTTTATCTTTTTTAAACAAATTCACCCCCCCCACACACACACATTTTTAAAACTATATTTTAGAACAAAAGTTCTAAAAGCCCGATATTTGTAATTTAAAAAATTTGTAATCTGGATCAATAAGTGCATCAGAACAACACAACGCAGTGTAATAAACATGAGGGTCAGCAGGGATTATTTTGGAGAAGACGAATTTCTGTTAGCCTGAAATTAAATGACAAGCCATGTTTAAAAAAGAAAAAAAAACACTGGAAGAATGGTTATTAAAAAGAAACAACGCAAAGTAAAAAAAAAAAAAGATCCTTACTGTCCAATTGCACAGTTAAAACAGAATACACACAGTTTACATTTAATTCTTGTTTCGTTTGAAATAATGTATTAAAATTTTAGATATTGAGCTATTAAAACCAAGTAAAATGACATTAAACCATTGAATATAATTAATTAAAAAAAATTACTAAAAAGCTTTAGACAAAACCATAATAACGCAAAGCAAGGATTAAAATAAAGCCCTTATTACAGTTCTACTAATTTGTCTAATTACTTTAATTCAGTAAACAGCATATTTACATAGAATGCTATTTTTCTATATCTCAACAATTCATAAAATATCCAAAAAAAGATTTATAAACCACCATGTAAAATCGATGTACACCAGTTTAAATATTTACATGCATAAACAAAGTGAAATAACTACATCAGTTAAATGACGATGCCAAATTTCAAATAAATAAATAAATAAATAAATAAACACTTCTCCCCTACTTTTTACTTCCGCTAGTGAACTTCAGGAAGTTCGGAAGTGACATTTGTCCAAGAGTTTTGTCCATTCTTTAGATCTTTGAAGTTTTATACTGCCAGTAAATGAAAAGTCCTAAATGGTTGTGAAGGCCTGTAAACTTTATTGGTGGACCATAAACTAATTAAGGTCCTGAAAAAGGAAAAAGGAAATAAAAACTATATATTTGTCAGCTCCAGCCTGAGTCTACAACAAATGAACAAGGTTATGAACGTTGAGGTCATTAGCTAAGTTTAATCACAACGGTACCACTGGCCAGAGTGTACAAAACACATGAATTATTTATGCATATGACTGAACACATTATAACTTTATGATTTTTAGAGTGAAAGTGACTATGACTACGGCATTATAGGTTTTTGTTGTGTGTGTAAAAATAAAGGTAATTTTGCGACTACTACTACTACTACTACTACTACTACTACTACTACTACTAGTGGATACTATAATTAATCTAATTATAGACCCTTTTTGTCTCTTCGGTCTCCTATTTTACTGCTTATATTACTGCACTTTTGTTTTATTTTATATTAATTAGGAGACTTTGATCATAATTATTATTTGACACTGAGCTGAACTATTGATCTGAATACAGAGCGGTATAGCTCGGTAGAGTGCTAATTACGGTAAGATGTATATTAAAATGGAACAAAATTAGCGTGAAAATGCAGCAGTAACATTTACATTTATAATATCATGAAGGACTGTTTCACACACATCGCGTCGTTTGTATCTTTATGGATAAAGGTTAAAGGTTAACAAGAAAGAAAGAAAGAAAGAAAGAAAGAAAGAAAGAAAGAAAGTCGATTCACACAGCTAAAAGAAAATTAATGAAAGATAAATTTTATATATAAGTATATAAATTTATATATAAGTATAAATCTGCTAAGTTTAAAAACGCATATTGACCATTAAATAACGAAATAATGTTGTGGTGATTATTAAATAATAATTATAAAAATAAAAATTGGAGATCTTTATTTTCATTCAAGTGTTCTGGGCCTAAAAGTGTGGAAATTAATAGCAGAGTAGAAATAAACCGCTTTCTAAGGTTTTAATACAACATTATAGTGTACTAATTGGCTATTAGAACATACATGGGCTGGGTGATGTAACGTAAGACTGCTCTGACATCAGGAGTTTATCTGTTTTTCTTGTTCTTTTGACAAATTTATCATTCAGTCAGATCCACCAATTTTTTGTCTATACTTCCCTCTGCAAGCATTTTGTAAATAAAGATAGATGTAAAGTGTATATAGAGATCTAAGTATGGAAAGATCGTAGCATGGAGAGAGCTTCGTGAATAGCTCGGCGTTAGAAGGGGGAGAAACACATTCCTGGATGTTTGGTGGTAAATTTACAGCTAAAGTAATAAAAACTTTACGACTGAACTAAGAAAGGGATTGGGTAGAACTTGCCACGTGACCTGCTCTCCGTGAACATGAACTTTATGCCGTTGGCGTTTGGTTTGGTGACTCAGATTCACTCTCAATCTCTAAAAGGGGAGCATGCAGTTCTTACAGTAGATGGAATTTAAACAATAAAAGAAAACACGACAAAGTGGGCTGGTTTGGCTTTCTCTTCTTCTTTCTCAGCTTCACAGCATCCTTAACCAGAACAGAGCAAACAGATTTACTGATCAGGGGGTGTAGTGTACAGAATTTCCGGCACTGGCTCTTAATAAAACACAGTCTTCAGCATACGGAATATCTGAATGAAATGGTGCCATTATCCACGTAAGAGTGTTGGTAAGTCTCAAATTCTGTTTTTACTGGTTTACTGCAAAAATACATGACACTTTACGTCGCAGACTCATATAATGTGCGATTTGCAGTTGTTTATGGTAATCTAACGGTTTTTAGTGGAAATTATCTACTGAAAATATATAAATAAACATCAAACCATTATTCGACAACTGCAGATATATATAAAATAATAACATCAGAAAGAGTAGAAATATTATAGGGCATGTGTTAGTAATGCATGGCCGACATCAGCGTATAATGAAATAATATGAAGTGTACAACAATAAAAAGCTACTTTCTTTTAGCATTTTACTGCACCGCGTTTGCGTCCTGAATGTGCATTGTATTGTGCACTAGCATTAAAAACCAATAATACTGAACACAACTAAGTGTAATCACATGTTTATGTGGCCGCATCTATTAACAGATGTGTTCTGTGATGGCCGTTTAGTCATTTTATTTCGTTACGTCATTCGGGTATGTAAAAGTAGATTCAATATGTATGTAATGTTTGTAAAAGTGTTTATCAATGGTGAAGATGTTATCCATCCATCTATCTATTCATCTATCCATCTATCTATCTATCTATCTATCTATCTATCTATCTATCTATCTATCTATCTATCTATCTATCTATCTA
>JAOVVF010000001.1:11592795-11604371 GCA_028565595.1 Duopalatinus emarginatus
ATCTATCTATCTATCTATCTATCTATCTATCTATCTATCTATCTATCTATCTATCTATCTATCTATCTATCCATCTAACACTTATAACGGAAAAGACTTGGTTTGGGGTTTTTTCTCTCTTCAGGAACCAGTAATGGTTCTCTGTAGAACTTTACCCCTTTCATGACAATTCCAAAATCAAACATTAATTATCTTATATACTAAAAAGTGAAAGATTAAACTACTTCAGAACCCTGTAGAAATGTTTTATTACACGCTCAATAGAGACAGGTAATAGAATTAAGCAAATTACTGTAACAATTAAATAATTAGAACTATTTTTTTCATACAGTTACAATTTGGGCGAATTTAAAGGCCATCGAGTATCAGTGTTCTGTCAACAGACACAGTGACACTAGAAGCATCCGCCCATGTCGATGTTGCCATCTAGTGTTTAATAATATATCGTTGTTGTTTTTTTGTTTTTTTTTTACCACGAAACAGTTCATATAATTTTTAATCTAATACAGTAATATTGTAATATTGTAACATGCATACAATACACCACGCGACCATCAGCGACTGCAGACAAATTAACTTAGATAAATCAGTATGGAGACAACATTTCCTAGAGTTCACGACAATCAACATCTTCAACCTTTAACTGTGGCCAAAGAAAATTCACTAATATTATTTAGTAAATTAAATCACCAAGTACGTTTACCATTAAAGGAATCAAAACAAGAACGTGCATGCATTATACAAGTAGTGCTATTACGTAAGTTTAAAAAAAAAATCATAAAATCGTTTTAAATAGTTAAACGTGTTATAATTTTATGTAATATAAAAATGCTAAAGTAAAAATATGGGTGTAAATTTGATAGACATCAAATTTAAACAGAGTTCCTGTTTTTTTATTATTATTAATTAATTAATTTATTTATTTATTTTAATCAGAGAGCCAGTTTTCTGTTACTAGATCTACAGTAAGTAGCCACTTAAAACAAACTTGGAACACAGACATCCGTCTATTCAGATATTAAACTGTAGAGCTTTTGTTTTAACCAGCAAGAAAAAAAGAAAAGCAATGTAATAATTTTCCGGATGTGTGGTCAGCGGTGTGTTTTCTCTGAGTAGGACTGTCGCAGAGATTTCACTTTACGGCCCCAAAAGGTCGGAAGTCTTCTCCTGTTGTCCTTTCCAACATCAGCGACACTTCATAATGGCGATCAGGCTAAATGTGAAGCACACACATGCACTCACACACACACACACACACACACACACACACACACACACACACACACACACATTACATTACTCTAAAGCCAATATATAAAGACTTGTATATGAATATATGTAAAGTGATTAATAAATTTAAATTATGTAAACATAAAAATAAATGTAAAAAACAGCTAAGCAAAGTAGTTCATGCCTCATATCAGAGCAGTATAGTACATGACGAGAAAAACACGTGATCCATGTTTATGACCACATTTGACAAAAGAATCTACAATCAAAAATCGGTTTGTCCCAGTGTAGTATGTCATAAAACACTACTGCTGCAAGCTGCAAACAGAACATAGGGCCACTTTCTGTTTCTATTTTAAATATCCAGAGGCCGCGTGTGTGTGAGAGAGAGAGTGTGTGTTATAATAATAATAATAATAATAATAATAATAATAATAATGCTGTATTAATATAACATCCAATGAACAAAGGGTGATGCAGTAAAACACTACTGAGAAGTCTCTCTCTCTCTCTCTCTCTCTCTCTCTCTCTCTCTCTCTCTCTCTCTCTCTCTCTCTCGCACTCGCTCGCTCTTTCGCTCTCTCGCTCTGCGAACTGATGATCAGTTATCCATATGTAGGTCTACACCGTAAACACTGTACCCTTTTTTGTTTAATTAACAGAATGTTGTCATGTCATAATTTAATCATGTTGCTTGTTTTACTAATATTAAAATTATATAATTGACACACTGGAAATATTTAAGAAACAGCGAACTTGGGCAATTTTGCACGGCATCATTTACATTTTTGGTAAATCTTTATACATTTTTGCTAAATATAGTCTGCTTTCAGTCTTTATTTTTTTTATTTTGTCATGTGAATTGTTGCTGTAAAATTACATTGCTGTATGTTCTCGTCTAACTAGTTCAATTGTAACTTAAACAGGTTTCTTATTTTTATCTAGTTTACTTAAAACTGTTACATTCCATAAATCAACCTTTTGTTTTATTGTAGTTTATGAATAAGCACTGTCTATCAATGTATAATTTCTTTAATAGATACATGCGCGTGCTGGCGGGTAAGTTCAATAAAAGTTATTTATTTCGGTTTTTAAACATGTCTAATCGAGTTCGCGCTCTGTATCATATGGCTTTATTTATGGAAATAGACCTCTGGAAGTGTCCAAAATTACGGATCAGAGAAAATTTTCATATCTGTAGATGACAAAGTAAAATGTTCGTTAAAATACTGCAATTCTGCAACACAATCCTTCTTTTTAGCTTTTGTCCTTCCCAGTTTTAGCCTTGGTAAATAGACAAGGCTATATCACATCGGCATTCACGTCTTACAATACAATCAGGCATGCAGGTAAAATAAAAAATAGGTTACCCTTTGCATTGCACTCAGGTTTAAACTAGATTCCCTGGTTAGTGCTGGTCTGGGGGAGATTCACCATAACTATGCTGGCTGATAAACAACACTTTGCTGGTTAAATAATTTTTGCTGGTTATTTGCAGTCAGTGTTTTTGTCCTGTTTTTGCTATTGGCCAGACGTACTAGTCCAAGTTAGCTCTTTCCACAGCGAGGCTATTTGATGTTCTCTTACTGTCTTTTTTTCCCCAATATGTCGTTTTTACTTAGAAATGAATATCTTTCAAGACTGCATTAGGAAGAGTAATGTATTGATTTCTCAAGTCACTGTAGTTAAATTTACTAATTTGTGGCCTACAACGTTTAAAATAAATCAGTTTCTGCTAGGCACACTGACCACAGTACATGAAAGGGATTTATTAAAATGTCTGTGGGCAAAGTTTGTTGAATTAGGATAATTTTTCACCCCTCAAAATTAGCTAAAATGAATTGCACTGCCGTCCAGTGTTGTCTTTTAACAGCTTTATACAAATGAAAATTGTAAAAAAAAAAAATAGAAAAATACTAAAGAGAATATTATTATTGAAATGAACACGATTGAGTCGTTGCGCTGCTTGTAAAGACGATTTTGTTGGAAGTTGACATTTGTCTGGTTTTATGACTTTCAGCTCAGGCGTTAAGCAGTAAAACTGCCATAAACCTCCTCCTGCCTCCCTATAAATTTCCCTTCTGCACAAAAGGAGTCAACACACAAAAGTATGCACACAACACACTCAAGTATCTCTAGTAGTTTTACCAATTATACAGTAGAATAAATGTAGTTTCTAAAGTATGTTTTATAGGAGTAGCCACGAGACTGACTTTCGGGTGTGTCCACGATGATATCAACTACAATTTATTTTGTTTAGCCGCATAAGTTGATTAAATGGCACTGTAGTTAGAGACACGAAATCAATAACGCTTGAACGCGTAATATATTTTAAATAGATAGATAGATAGATAGATAGATAGATAGATAGATAGATAGATAGATAGATAGATAGCGCGTTTAATCTCTCGCCGATGATTTGAATAAAACTTTGCAAAAACTAATGTAATAATTTACTAGTACACCAGTACTAGTAAATACGATGTAAAAGACGTGTGTTAAACAATGTAAAAGGTAAATAATAACAACAACAACAACAACAACAACAACATATATAATAATAAAAATAATAAATTATAATTATTGATACAATGTAATTCATAATATTGTATTTATTATTATTAATAACATTATTATTACATGTTATTTAGTTAATTAAACGTTATGCAATATTTTTAGTTTGCCTGCAGTATTTAATGAACAGTTCATACGTGACTTATTATTTTATTAAGGCCTTTTCTCGTCTCTACAGTTATAGATGAGACTCAACAGTTGTGTACATTAATATTGCTATACTTTATTGCATGATGCTATCAGTGTGATAAATGAAAGATGAACAAGAAAAGTTTGTCGAAATGATAACAGAAAATCGCTGAAATTTTATTGAGAACTGAAAGAGTGATGTATTTTTTTATTAACAGAGCAGAAAATTAAGAAATATTGTGGAAATGTGTAAGATAAGAGAGAGAGAGAGAGCGAGAGAGAGAGAGAGAGAGAGAGAGAGAGAGAGAGAGAGAGAGAGTAAGTAATATGTCACCTTCTAAAAACTGTATAATCTGATGTTATGGGAGAGAAGGTCAAAAAAATTCAACTTCATTTCTCTCTCTCTCTCTCTCTCTCTCTCTCTTTATCTATCTATCTATTTATCTCCATAATCAAGTATTTCATTGGATGAAGTGTGGTCAGCTGACCCAGTCATCTCTGTCCATCTTAGAAAGGATGCTCTGAAAACACGTTGAGCTGCGCGCGTGAAGTCTTTCATCGGTGTTCCGAAATAAATTAGATATCATACAGCAGAAGCATTCAATAAAAAAGACTGCTAAGAAGAACGAACGAAAGAAAGAAAAAGCGTGAGTGAGGGAGGGAAAGAAGGAGGGAGGGAGTAAAATAGAGAAAGAGAGAGAGATCAGAGAAAGTAGTAGAGGGAGGGAAAGAGAAGAAGAGAGGTTTGGAGTGAGAGAGAGAGAGAGGGAGAGGGAGTGAGAGTGGACGGTATGAATTCCTATTTCACCAACTCGTCCCTCTCGTGCCATTTAACCGGAGCTCACGAAGTTTTGCCCAACGTGGCCCTGTCCAACTCTAGTACCTACGACCCAGTGGTCCGCCATTTCCCGTCTTCCTATGGCGCAGCTAACCGGATGTACCGCGCTCCCTTCTACCCGCCGCAGGAAGACGTGGTGTTCGGCGCTAGCCGCGCACCCTACGACTACGGATCCAACGCGTTTTACTCGGACAAAGACGCGATTTCCGGTTGCAGACAAAGCTTTGCACAGGACTTCACAACTTCGCCGTCGTTAGAGCAATGCAGAAGCGCGTGCCAGGATCCAAAAGGCGGCAGCATACAGATTTATCCCTGGATGCAAAGGATGAACTCGCACAGTGGTGAGTTTAACAGATTTATTTGTTGTTAGAAACAAATAGTTATAGACATGTATGTAAAGAAACAGTAGAAGCTGCTCGGGCTATAAAATTGTTTTTTAACCACTGCAATTACAAATTTGCGTTTTTATTGTTTTATTACCCCATAAAGTATTGGACAGAGCTACACTGTCGCTTAGGCAGTCAGTGTATATCACTCGGGGAAATAAATCTCATTTGCTCACAAATAACCAACAAAAACATTTAAAACAAAACCCCTTAAATACGGAAGTTTTATGGCGCTGTTTGTGGACAAGTGTGCCATTTAGTGGGATTTTACTGGCTGTTTTCGTTCATCTTTTCATTACCAATTTCAGCAAAACGGACTTTAACGTAAAGGTTAAAGAGAAAACGACGTTGCTACATGCTCAATCACCAAGTAAAAATATTTTTAGCTAATCTCGTACATTTTCTTGTGTTTAGCTGTTAGGCGGTGAGTTGCAGCATGTATGTGAGTTCATAGTTAAACAAAACACTATGAACAAGAGAAATGTCCACAGCATGATCCCCCTGACAATCAACTGATCTTTTCTTTTCAGGTGTTGGTTATGGGTCTGACAGGCGCAGAGGTCGTCAGATTTACTCTCGATACCAAACACTGGAGCTGGAGAAAGAGTTTCACTACAACCGATATCTAACACGAAGAAGAAGAATTGAGATCGCCAATACGCTGTGTCTGACCGAGCGACAGATTAAAATCTGGTTTCAGAACCGCAGGATGAAATGGAAAAAAGAGAACAATCTGACCTCGACTCTGAACGAACAGGATACACGGAAAGAGGATACAGAAGGATCCACTAATGACACTAAGGAGTAGATTTTTATTATTTTTTATTGTATTATTATTTTTTGCATCAGGCACGTTGTATATACATGAAACTACCTAAAACCCATGTGCCAAAATTATGCGTGATATTTCATACATATATGGTATGGTTAGAAACTACCTATTCAACTACCTGTTGAATTTTGCCTCACAAACTGTTATGCGCTATTGTTGTGGCTTTTCCACGTATATCTATACTCCACGTATTCATTATATAAAAATGTACGGTTATATAAAACTACCTGTTGATAATGCCCACCAGATTTTGTTACGGATTAAAATCTGAGGGAAAAACTGACAAATTCTCATAATTATGTATACATTTGCATATATGGAAAACATGGTTGTATAAAATGACCTTGCCTTAGCTGTTAAACGCAATGAGACAAAAATAATGTATTATAATTGTGTGCCTCCTTCATGCATACAAGCAAATGTTTGGTTACACTAAACTACCTACTGAACTGATACCATTTTTAAATAAACATCAACATGTATCCTCAACGAGTCCAACTGTGTCACTTTGATGTTATTTGAGATTGCAAAAGCAGATTCAGCTTTTGATTCATGATGAACTCGTAAACACATCGCCTAATACAGATTTTTGAAATAATACTAAAATAATAAAATTTTATAAGTTTGTCATTATTGTGTACATTTAAACTGTACTTAATTTCAAAATGTAGTTAAAATATTCTGTTTATACGAAACAATGACAAACAGCCAACAAGACGTCTATGAATACGTTAAAACTTAAAGTTACTTAAGTTAAAACAACTTACACCAAGCTAAATTACCCAAGACTGAGCTTTGTCTTGTTTGTTGCGGGAAGTTTAAGCTTGTGCTTATTAGTTTAAGGTTTTTGATTAAACGCTTCACCATTTAAAAAAATGAACATTTAACATACTATTTGAACTAGGATAATTTCTACAAACAGGGTTTCAATAAGTATTAGTTCAATTTTATTTTTAGACTTTTTCCTGTAAAAAAGAAATAAATGCATAATTACGTTTTAGGTGACACGATCAAAAGGGTAGCTTGGCACAAATTTGGAAATTCTGCATTAGGAGGCAATAAATAGCGTAATAAATAAGTATACATCTCTCTATATTAAATTCTGAGTATATAATAAAATATCGAATTAACTCCAAGAAGCAACAAAAAGGACAAATGTCCAATTATAGAAGGAGTGTAGTGTTGGAGTTTGGCTTCATTAATGGAAGTAAACTCAGAGATTTGGACCATCAACAAGAGGGCAAAATCCAAGGTAAGGCAAAAAAAGTATAATCAAAAGTAACCAAAGAAAATCTGTAACAATAAACTTATAAATACTTTGGCAAATATCCGAACTAAATAAGCCTTGCATTATTAGTGCCGAATATGTGCAGTGCACGAGTTATAAGCTAGACACTTTGGAGCATTACAAAGCCATAATACAACAGTATAAAGCTTTTATTAAAAAAGGCTTGAAATAAGTCAATTAAAATAAATATAAAGAACATAAAACTGTAATGTAATGATTAAAATCATAATTTAAGGTAGTGAGTTTTAGTCTTATTAAAATCACTTACAGCAAAAAGACCACATATAGAACACTAAAGTATGCGGAAGATTATTAAAATTGTTAATATATATAATTCTGCCATAAACTCTTGTGTTATGTTAGATTATTATGTTTAAATAGTTTGCTATTTTAATTACGTTTGGTCTTATTTTATTTGTTTAGTAAATCTGTAGTAATAACCATATAAACAATATAGAAATAAAGTTAACTTATAACTTATAGTATTTCATGTTTCAGTAACAACTCCTCGGTTTTCTAATTGACCTTAATCACAGTATCACAACAATCGCACATTAGTGTGGTTATGAATAGTCCAGACAGCTGTGAATAAAAAAAATAAATAAAAATGCTACCGAAAATAAATGTTAAGAGAAGAGACAAAACAATACCGAGTTCACGAATGTTCAGGGGGAAATAACATTACACAGTTTGCAGCAACGGGATACCGAACCTACGCGGCGGATTAGTCCATAATTTGACTTAACTCATGAAATATAAAATAGTAATACTTAAAACAATCCATGTTCTAATGAAATACAAACAAAATTCTTTCCTTTTTCTAATTCATAGTTGGGTTTTAGAAGAGCTGCAGCTAATTATAATTAGCTATAATTATTTTCCTAAGAATTGCCCATGACTTATATGAAATTGACATATAGATGACATTATGGCTGTCTCGAAGATTATTATTATTATTATTATTATTATTATTATTATTATTATTATTATTATTATTATTATTATTACTACTACTACTACTACTTAATTCTTCTGTTGTCCAGGACAGTTATGCTCTTAATTTGATGAGAAGTGTGATGTTTTAAATTTAACTTTTAAAGAATCTTACACATAGTCACTTGTTCTCAAAGACAGCTAAATTAATTTCTGGGCAGCTGTCGCTTTTTGACTTCTTAAGTTGGTGTGAAATCAACAAAAAGATTAAAGACGAAGAAGAAAAAAAAATGAAAAATTAAATGTAGTCCAATTAAATCCCCCTGTCTTATACAGTCTTATTCAGCAGGTGACGCTATTGGCCCTTCTTTCGAGTGTCACTGTCGCGCAAATTATCATGTTTTTACATCTCCATTAATAAACCTGACATGATCTAACTAAATGTACGACTGGAGGAAACAAGCACGTGATCCACTTGAAACGATCTATATTTAGCCAATAGCAAATGAAGAAGTAAAGAAACCTTTCACCTATAAACTCTGGATTAATCTTATACAGTTCAAGCAAGAACAAATGAGATACAGCTAGAAATATTAAAAAAAAAAAAACACCCCCAAAGTTCTTCTTAACGCTTTGCGAGATGTCATCTTACGTTTTCGACTGAAGAAATCGAGTCACGCGTCTGCCTTCGTAAAAGCAACGACCGCGCCCACGAACTCCACGCGAGTGCGCGCGCCCTGCCCCCGTTACAGCTACCGCCGCCGTCGCCGCGTGCGGGAGATGAGCTCCGGTCCACCTGCTGACCATCACCACAACCACCACCACCTCGACGATTATGAACGCGCCTCGGAACCGTCTTATGACAATCAAAGCAGAGACGCAGAAGACCGAAGTCACAACGATGCCATCGAGCTCGAAAAGAAAGCAAAAATCGTCGCGGAAAAGACAGTGAAAGCTGCACAGCTCACGCACACTCGTCCACAAATCTACCCGTGGATGACTAAACTGCACGCGAGCCACGGTAAAAAAAGTTTTCTCCTGTCCTCATGTACGAAACTCCGCGTGTTTTCCTCTTCGTTTCCTCCCCCCTCGTTCATTCATTGTTGTTTTTTTCCCCGAGTTTTATAGACCTCATTCGGAAATAATAAAACCGACGGTCGTAAATTTTTATGACAAAAGGCTTCAATTGCTCGTAAAACTGTCCGCTCGCGACCAAGAGACCATCCGCGACCAAATTTATGGTGGCCTAATTGGATAAGGGAAACAACAAACCACCAAACCGAGCTAAGACTCTGGATCAGTTAAATAAATAGAAGAAATAAATGTTTTTAAAAAACGAGATTCCAAGTGCACTGTAAAGTGCTTTCATTCACTTGCTATGTAAGGAATATCTCAGCTGGAACGCGTGCATTAATAAACTATATAGTATACGTTAGGCTATAATAAAGTGCCGTTCTCAGATGAATAAACATTAACGACCTGATTGTCTAATTAAAGCTACAGAAGCTATTATGTTTGTGAACAGTGACCAAAACTAAGTCCTGGTACAAGTTAGTGACCTTGTCCCATTAAGTATTGTAAGTGTTAAGAGTTAACACTTAAAATTAAGTTAATTAAGTTGATTAATTGAACACTAGCGATAATTCCTCCGCCATCTCCGCCAATCATGTATTGAACAAATTAAGTTTGTATATCAATCCAATTTATTATTTTTTTTAAAGAATGGAAGGATAAAGGCAGAAGAAGGATACGCTCATAACGGTGCACTTGGTCTCTTTTAAATACCCCAATGTTAAAAGCAGACTTTTGTGTGTTTATTATGTTTTTTTGTTTTTTTTTGGGTGAAACTTTAGAATCGGATGGAAAACGAGCGAGGACGAGTTACACCCGCTACCAAACACTGGAGCTGGAGAAAGAGTTTCACTACAACCGATATTTATCCAGACGAAGAAGAATCGAGATCGCAAACACGCTGTGTCTGAATGAGAGACAGATCAAAATCTGGTTTCAGAACCGAAGAATGAAATGGAAGAAAGACAAAAAGACACAAAATTAAGCATCAAAAACAAACAAAAAAAGTCTTAGAACTTGCTTTGTCTTATCAAGCTACTAAATGTAGCAATATTACAATTTCTTACCGTGATAATCACATCTCATTCAATTTCACTGTCATGATATTTCACATTCAGGAGAAAAAAGATTACTAATCTGACACTTCCTTGTTGCTGGGGTGGAACCTTGAAAGGTAAATCCTGTCTAGATTATGTGGATATACATCTTATTCTGCAATCCATTTATGGCCTATTTGTTGACTATTTTTTAAACATGCACTATCCACATTTCCAGGTCAAATTACAAAACATGTAGAAAAGGTACTAATGCAGAGAAATTGTACAGCTTAGGACCATTTTTCTGAATGTCTTGGCATTTGGCATCTCGACTCATGAAGATACAGACCGCCATATTTAATTTTCACTGAACTTCAGTATGAGATGAGAAGTGCACACGCGCTGGTCCTTTAAATTAATTAATTGTATGGAACATTTCCATAACGGGCCTTAAAGTCTGTACTGTATACAAGGCAGGCGGGGTTTTTTTGTTTGTTTTTGGGACGCTGGCCAAAATGATTTCACTTCCAAAATAATAAATAAAGCTCAGGAGGGTCATGAGAGCGTGATGATGTCCACAGTATATCGAATAGCAAATGATCGGTACTCGCCTACTACTGATATAAAAAGCATGAGTGTCGTTTATACAGTGTAACAGGTTTAAATGTAGGAATGCATGAGTTAGATGCTCTTGAGTGTGTGTGTGTGTGCGCGCGCGCGCTCGTGTGTATACACGTGCAAAGATGTATTTCTGTCTAATTTATCAGATTATCAGACACTATGACTACCCCAAATTCAGTGAACAAGATTGAAGGTTTAAGTTTTGCTTAATCCTTAATGTTTGTAAATGTTCTCTTCTCTTCTTAATGTTCTTCTTTTTGCCTTAATAAAAAAACTTTAGTATTTAATGTAAGTCACTAACAAAGCAGATGCTGTGTGTTCGAAATATTTCGCAAAGGCTTAGCAGCCTTCGTGTCTGTGCAAACGAAAGTTTGCAATAAAAGGCCCCAATCATGTACTGAATAAACTATCTTAAAGTGTCACCTGTGTAAGTCGGTGTGTGTAAGTTGTGTTAATTCGATGCTCAGCTGCTAAAGAGACACTGAGTGGCTTCCTGTCGTGGCACTTGTCCAAATAATCACATCCGCAAAGTGTCAGGTTTATTTCCAGAATGTCAGCTGAAGGAATGTCAACTATTTGCTCCATTCGGTTTCACAAACCATTTAAAAAAAAAAAAAAAAAAAAAAAAAAAAAAATA
>JAOVVF010000001.1:11604471-11618051 GCA_028565595.1 Duopalatinus emarginatus
TTTAAAAAAAAAAAAAAAAAAAAAAAAAAAAAAATATATATATATATATATACTGTTCATAGCAGACGTTCATAGGATCGGTGAATTGCCTTAAGCGAAACGATATTTAAATAAATTTTAGAATAATCTTAAAAAAGGGGACAAACATTGGAGAGGTTTGAAAGGCTAACCTAACTCTTCCTCCCGCCGTCCTTCAGTTCCTTTGTAATTATTTACAGTACAGACAGATGCCTGTAAAACGTTTTATGGCTCTGACACCTAATAAAACTTTATGACTCTAAAACGACGACAGTTGTATCCTGTCTATTGAAACAGATGGGAAATGAGAACAGGCTTTATTCTGACTAGTTGCTGTCCTGTGATGTTTATTCCAGAGTTGTATAACGGTTTAGCCCTTTAGCCATACGAATACAGAAAACGTTCAAATAATAATAATAATAATAATTATTATTATTATTATTATTATTATTATTATTATTATCACAGCAACAATAATACTTGCAGACCATATTAAACTGGCAACGTAATATTACAATTAAAATAGGCAATTAAATCTTTTATCTATTTTTAAGCATTTAAATGTCCTGTAAAACATTTATTTTGCCAAAATTTATAAAACACTATTTGTGACGTGACACCTATTAAATCAGTCTAATAGTAGTCTAATCAGTCTATAGTCAGAACTTACTGCAAGTAGATAGATAGATAGATAGACATACGATTTACATTACACACACACACACATACAGAGAGAGAGAGAGAGAGAGAGAGAGAGAGAGAGCGAGCGAGAGAACGACATCTATTTTTTAATTATGCAGGTTACTCACCACCGCAGCGTTGCTTAAAAGCTCACAGTACCAAAACGTAAACGTATTACTAATGAGTGTAAATAAAATAGCAACATCTAGAACCTGTGTGGATGCGTGTTTTGTCTACTTTTTTTTTTTAAAGTTTTGCAGCCTGAATGAGGCCTGTTGGGAGTGTATGTGTGAGTGGCCGGAGTGCAGCACGTGACGCCATTAGAGTAAGTTTTATGGTTTATAGGCAGAAGTGACAAAAAAGCTCTCAAGTTAGGCCCATTGCGAGTGGACAGAAGACCACAGAGGGTTCTCTGGATGATTTTGACTCCAAAATGGTGCTGTAAGTTAATAACCTAACTCCTAATGAAATAGTCACGTGCCCCTCCACCACCCTAGGGGGATTAATTAATACTCTAATCCAATGTTTTCTTCAGAAAATGCTCATTTAATGTTTCCTGAGCAAATGCTCGTGGTCTTCCCCGAGCTAATGTGTTTCAATTAGGGTTTTTAAATGCTCTGGTTAATCTTATTAAGCTTAGAGATTCCTTGTTTTTGTTGTCTGATGTTATTTAACAGCGCCATCAGCATCAAATCCACTTTGTCGACTATGAGTACAAATGGACGAGACGTTTAACTTTTAGTTTTAGTTAATTTATGTTCATTATAATTTATGTTCATTATAAAAGAGAGATTATATTCTGTCTTATTAGGCTTGGCTAACAAGTTCTCCCTCTCTCTCGCTCTCTCTCTCTCTCTCTCTCTCTCTCTCGCTGTGTGTGTGTGTGTGTGTGTGTGTGTGTGTGTGATTCTGATAGGAAATCCCACTTACTAACTAAAGTGGATTCGCATTCACAATTCTTTTGTCTGAAAAGTCATCAGACGAAAACCTCTCTCTCTGTAATCATTATGATGGAGTTCGTTTACAAAAGGTAAATAGCAACGAAGGCCTCAAAGTATTAATTAATTGTGCGTAATAATAATAATAATAATAATAATAATAATAATAATAATAATAATAATAATAATAGTTTGCGTTATAATTTCATGGATATTTTTTATTAATCGATAAACGCAGCTAGTCACTCAGGGTATCAGTTATCATAAAACGTTCCTCAACCACATAAGCAAATGATAATGTATGTATTTATTGGTTCCTGTGCATTGGAGATTAGCATTACTACAATTTAGTGAGCACTACATTTATAATACATGTTACCTATTTGAACTCCTAAATGTTACCTGCGAGTTATTACTGACAGAAAACACGCTTTGAAATGTAGTATAAAACAAAACCCAGACAAACATCTTTCAGAAAGCATCGGGGTCTTGACGCATATTAAGTCTACATTCACTCGCGTGGATGAAGGGAGGACAAATGGCGTTTTGTATCGGGACAAATTTCATTGACGGTGTCTCATCAATAACTCCTTGGCAGTGAACTATTGAAACAGATCTGATGGCGGGGTGAAACGTCGGTCACCCTGTCTAATATTAAAATATGTCCTCAGCAAGAGAGGGAGAGCGAAGAGGACAGAGGGGGAGGTGAAGGGATAAAATGGGGGATGGGGTTGGCATTGAAGATTTATGGAAACATATAAAATAGCAGCTGGATCTGATCAGATTTTTCGCCATAATAAGCAATTTTGTTTTTTCTCTATAAAATTCATTTAGTGAACTGAACATTGGTCATGTACAGCGATTAGACTATAATATAGGTGGAAATATGCAGTAAATATCAATAAACCTTATTATTAATAAGAAGCTATATATTCAGAGAGAAAATGGTGGCGTCACATTATTGCTTTCTTTATAATAATGTTGGTACGTATGGGTCTGCATTTAAAATTAAATAATTTTATTTCGAGGGCCAAAATAAAAGTTTGTAATACTTCTGGCTTTCCCCGACAACGAAATACGAAATTTAGCTGTTATTAAAAATAAAACAAAAAAGACCTTGAAGGTTTTTCTTTGGGTACTGAAGTTAGCATTAGTGTAATGGACTGGACTGTTAACGTAGTCGTAGAAAAGCATTAATTAGCTTCAGTAATAATTACGTCAATGCGAAGCCCGTTTGTTGTGATATACCACTGTGTCTTTTGCTGCTACTTGTTTGCAAGTCGTCTATATTCACCCTGTAGAACCGAATTTGTGTGACATTCGGACACCCGCAAATTTGAATCTACGGGACTACATGGGCGATTTCTAACCCCTGATTTTATACAGTATAGTGTGCTTAAAACGTAATATATCATAGTGTGTTTGCATTGTATTGTATTTGAATTGTATTGGAAACCAAAATAGATAAGTATGTGCATGGAGGGGTGTATAAATGTTTTTGTATTATTTTGTATACATGATTGCAGAAAGATGCGGTAATGGGAGTGGTGGTGGTGTAATGGGTTAATTCCCAAAGTTAGTTGGGTGGGTTCACAACTATACTTTTCAGTACAATATTTGTGTGTGTTCTTAAATAGTACGATGCGTGATCCAAACAAATAATTAAACACGGTGCGACAGACGCTGATAATGAATGTCTTTATTATTTAGCATAGTTTCTAATAATAAGTATTCATTTTAAATAATACTTAATAGTAGTAGTAGTAGTAGTAGTAGTAGTAGTAAATAATAGATTGACTAAGTGACAAACAGGGCCGTTTTCCCTCTGTTTCAGTCTTTTAGAACAGATCTGAATCTCTAGATTTGAGCCTGTGGCCGATATCACATAGATGCTTATACAAATAAACCAGTACTGGGATTTTTTCTTTGCATAATATTTCAGCAGGTTTGGATGTTGCCAAGAAAATCTTGGCTTTCTCATCCGGGTATTTTGACCCCAGTGCCTGCTATTGGCCTGAGCCTAGTCTCGTGATCAAAGAAACTTTGCAGTCTCTGCTTCTGTGCTGGGAGGGGTGGGCTTTTATAGAGCAGTAAAACGACACAAAGAAGGAAAATTTATTTCTTCCCCCTCCCTAAATTAATGATCATGAGCTCGTATTTGATGAACTCGAACTACATCGATCCTAAATTTCCTCCGTGCGAAGAATATTCGCAAAATGACTACATCAGTGCTGAATGTTACAGACGCGCCCGGGACGCCGACTACCAGCAGGAGTTGTTATATCCTCAAAGTGTCACCTACCAGGAGGGCAAATATGAGTGTGAAAGCATTCCCGAGCACGGGGGGCATTTACACGGGGCAAAAACATACACACCTCCGACTGCTGCCCCTGCCACCCAGACAACTGCCCCTGAACTGCCCTCCGACAGCAAAGAGCCCGTCGTGTATCCCTGGATGAGGAAAATCCACTCCAGTGCAGGTAGGCAAACGCGTAAAGCCAGAACCATCTATAGCTGATTTTTCTCTTTATTATTTTATTTTATTGGACTATTTGAATTGGTCATTATTTAGGACACATCCGTCTTTCCCAGTCCGGCTCCATTTTACTGCACGTTAGTGTTTTCTTGTCCTCACACATACATTTTATCTTCAAGTTGTGAATGATCTGATCTGCTGAAATAAGATCAGAAAAATGCTAATATGTCCAGTACAGGGGGAATAAAGGAGCACAAGAGCAACAACTCTCATTCTTCTCGTTCCTCCATCTCTTTCTCCCTCTCTGTTTATGTTCCCTTCCCTGTTTTACTTTCCCTTTATGTTTGCCATTAAAGCCCACCAGTCACGCCGGCTATGTGATGTTTGACGGTATTAAGAGAGAAATCCTTTGAAGCGACACACACACCAGGCGGATTTACTACCGAGCGTCGGCTATTACACCCGCCATAAATTTTACAGCAGGGCCAATAGTCCGGACAGCTTTTTTCAGTTATGTGTGTGTGTGTGTGTGTGTGTGTTGGAGGAGGGAAAGTATGTGAAGAGATTTTCCCCCAAAAAATCCCAGTGATTAATAATTCAGATCATTTATTATTTGTATAGAGTTCATCTTGTGCTAATGCAAATAAAACCGATTGCAAATGAATTAACCCGATCAGATATGAATGTGGAGGTTATAACAATTCTGGTGTACTACACGAGGTTTCTGCTTTACAATATTAATCATTAGATTAGCCATTTAGTGTAATGGAGTGGGTTTGACTCCGATAGCATGATATCCTATTCTGTCAAAATCGTCGTTTAAACTAAATTAGCCGCTTCTCGTGGCAGGGCTATAGAGTGCGTATTACACTGTGGTTCCTATACTTAGAGAAAATGTCAGCTTTATTGTTCTTATATTGTAGTAGGTCGGTCAATAAAACGGGGTCCTTGTGAAGTGAGGTTGCAGTGCGAGTCCAATGAGAGTGCACTTTATTTGTAGTGCGATTACAGAAGTACACTGCACTTAAGACTTTCTGAAGTCTTAAAGGTACATCAGGTAGAAGGCAAGGTTTTTCAGGGTTTAATTAACTAATAAAACTCCAGCTGAACAACACTGTAATTTAAAATAATCATGAACTGAGTTTTGATTTCTTTTTACCCATCATGGATTTTCTTTAAAACGAAACCTCAAGCCTGTGTCTTTGGCTCATTTTTCTGTGATGAACATTAAAAACTCACAAATCTGCCTCCTTTTGAAAAATCCCCTACACACTGCCTACTGCTCTTGTCATATGGACAGGTAATAATATTAAATATAAGTCTGTGCAAAAAAAAAGAAGGAATAGAAAAAAACATGAATACTGGCCGAGTTAAATCATCCATGTCTTTTTTTTTTTTGCACGCACACTTGCTGGTAGGAGGATCTGCAGGTATGAGAAGTGTGTGTATACCTGTTTCTTCTAAAATCATAAACGTGGTCATGGTCGACTATTTTCTAATACATGTTCTTTCTCAGCTGTCCAGAGTCAGTATATAATCTGTGAGCAGTATCTATTACAACTAGAACACAGCATCTATTACAAACATAAACCAAGGATTAAAGATAACAAGCAACATCTTTACAATTTTTTATATTATAAATAATAAATGAGTGTTTCATTATTGTTTTATTTAGGATATATTTAATTATTTTTCCCTCCAGCGAACTCGTATGGTTCCGAACCCAAGCGTTCCCGCACCGCTTACACTCGCCAGCAGATCTTGGAGCTGGAGAAAGAGTTTCACTACAGCAGATATTTAACCAGGAGGAGAAGGATTGAGATCGCCAACACGCTGTGTCTGAATGAGAGGCAGATCAAAATATGGTTTCAGAACCGCAGGATGAAATGGAAGAAAGATCACAGATTACCCAACACCAAGATCCGACCTTCACCCTCCTCCTCCTCTTCCTCAAACAGTGCAGCGCGAGACCAGGACATAACAAAAATTTAGACTAGAGACATTCCACGGACACCAGTATGCAACAAAACAGCATTTCATCTTCCTTTTAATATGATCAAATGTTAATGTTAGCTTATTTATTTTTTATTTAAAATGAAGTGTATTAAATATAGCTGAACAGTAAGTATTTATTTCATATTTTCTTTATATTAATACTTGAACAGGACACATTCTGTCCGCTTCCATTTGCCAGCTTGCACACCGTTACGTATTTATTAAGTTAATTTATCTGTTATTTATTTGTTGTTTGTTTGTTTTCCTCAAATGAAGCTAAAGGTTTTAGCCTTGTATAATAATGGGCACTTACAGAAAAAAAACCCAGTGTATGGTTATTTTCGTTTTTGTGATGCGCTGTATATTAGATGGTGATTTTTTAAATGAATGTCAAATTGACTTGGTGTCATTGTGTAGTCAATAAAGTTGTCAATGCATCAAATGTGACCGAAACGTATTTCATAATATTTCTTCCACCAAATAATTTTATGGCAATTTCTCGAATAAGAACAAATAAAACGAATCAAAGCAAACTCAATTCTGATTATCTACGTAGCACGTTTATATCAGTAGCGTTATTAGTGCCGTGTGCATGTGTGATTATAACTGCTGAATGATTCCTGATTACAGCTATTTGACGAAATACACTGTTTTAGAGTTTTAAAAAATGAACAGCTGTTTCTGGTCGCTCTTCACTTCATGTAAACTCACACGGAATTCTTCAGGCAGATGATGAGCAGCTCGTGGGTTCAACTGGAGGCCAAATGTCTTTAGCTAATGGGTGATGACCTTTTCAGAGGCGTTCCCCACCACACTGGCTTTAGCGTGTGTGTGGGTGCGCGCGGGCGCGAACGAGCGTGCGTGCGTGTGTCTTATGTGAACATATTAACGCACTACCAAACATTCAGTATCGGTTTTGCTCAAAAAATATTATCTACTGAAAAAACTCGAAGTACACATGCATGAAATTAGCTTTAAGGTCTTTAATTTCAATTATGCACTCCGATTTTTTTTATTTTAGTTATTTCCATGTTAAATATTCAAACTAAGAGGCACAGACATGGGTATTTAAATATATTAATGCTACAACCACAGCGACAGGAAAAAATAAATCTGCAGTTCTGAAATTTCCTAAATTGTTTAAAAGGAAGTTCGAGTAGTTTTGTTTTTTTAAAACGGCTGGTGCAATTTTATTTATACACATTTTACCCCGTAGTACATAATAAAATGGTCAAAATCACGTAGTGGCTATAAAATTCTGACAAATGGAAAAAAATTAAATATACAGTGTGAAATAAGCAAGTTTTCTAATAAACTTTATGGAAATAAATAAAGACAGAACTTTAAGGAGAGAGCTTTGCTGTACTGTTTTATCACATTTTCTATTCCCAATTTCTAGTGCATGTAAGCGAATTAGATGCCAAACTGACAAAGGCATCTAAAAAGAAGAACAGGTAATAGGAAAAGTGTAACCGGCTGTATATTTGGGGGTCAGGTATTGTGTGTATATAATCCTAGCCTACTGCATGGTGCACAATTTCCCGAAAACGTCTGTGTCGGCTCGTTTTTAAAGGCTTTAACTTCAGTCCCAAGGTTAACCAAAGGTCATCTGGCTATTGAAGGAGAAAAGAAGGGAAACGTTGGGCTGCTATTCTCTGTCTCCCGTGAGCGCAGGCGCAGATGATCCACTTTTAATCTATGCAAAAACTAAAAAAGGTTAGTGAGGAGAGTATCTTTATATCGTGCCGATATTCATTCTAAACCCGTACCTGGAAATTTTCAGCAAAAGCTGCTTTAAGCTCTGAGTTTTCAAAGTTCAGATTTTAGATAATAGCATAATTATGCAAAGAAAATGAAAGAAATTAAATGGCATTATTTACAACCAAAGAAAAAAATCTAATAATTTATTGCAAAGTTTTTTTTATTCATTATTAGATAATGATCTGTGTACGTTGTGTAAAGACAAAAAAAATATATGGTTAAAGTCACGAAATATTAAACGTATCGTATCATCTCTTGTTAAAATATAAACAAAAAACCTAATTATAATTACAAGTTTATTAGAGAATTAAAGAGGGGTGGGGGTGAAATCATACCAGCGTTATTTCTATTTCTACTGTTTATGACGAGAGAATTAACGCGGTTATTAATCAAATGTTCTATCACTGATTTCCAGACAGGATGCAGCTTCAGGCGTCTCCATGATGCTGTCAAGCTATTTAGAAATATGTCCTATGAATTAAGAATGAATAAACATTACGTTGTAATTTCAGTGCATTTTAAACGTGTCTGTGTTTTTTTCTTATCTTTGATGCCTCAAGCTCTCTCTGATGGTAATTACTTAACGAGATGCCATAAAAAGACACACACACACACACACTTTCTATACACAAGACATGCTCTGTTGTTTGTGCCTTGTAGTTAAGTTCGGAAGTTATGAGTTTCTGTGACACGGAAATGAAGCCACCGATTCCCACTGTGAAGAAAGTGTAATTATCTATTAATTTATTACGGCGGAATCATCCGGAGTTCATACAGAGTTCACTGTAGTCCGGTCCAGAGCACTGAAAGATTGTGCTTTTCATGCATCTCTAGCCCCTGAAAATGAACACAATGATATCAAGATAAAATACTTGTTTAATATTTAGAAAGCATATGACCAAAAAATTATAATGATTCAATAAATATTATTTTAAAATATTAGAACCACACCCAATCTTTTACTCACCAAAAACTGCAATTAATAATGAAAGTCACTTTATTAAGTGTGTGATAATGTGAACAAACAAATAAACAGTTCCTCTCCTTGGTTTCTGAGAACAGTAATTGAAATGAAAAACAGAGTCTCTTTTTTTTTGTAGCTTTTAACGTAAATTAAATAATAATAAAATAACAGCATGTGTAAAAAAATATATAATTAAAAAAGTTTTTTTGTGTGTGTATGAACCACACAAAGCTCCTTAACTTAGGATTTCATAAGCTTCAGATCTGAAACATCAGAGCTAACATTTAAAAGAAATACTGAATTACGTGTGAGAGCTTTAGAGCTGAAAATAAATTAACTGCTCCACTGGGAAAAAATCTCCAGACAGGTCAAAAGTTCAAGTGGATTTATTAGCGAGGGAAAAACAGATCTATAAAACAACTTTACTCGAAAGATGTGGCTGATGTTACAAACAGGAATATAATCAAACCCTCCAAGGATTCTAGTGACAAACTGTAGGTTATCAGAATCTTTGTTTTTAATCTTTATTATTTAATATAGATGAATGTATATAAAATTAATGTAGATTGTTAAATGTTATTGCATCCTTACCTCTGTAAAGCCTGTCAAATACATTATTAAAATGTTCTTATAATGGTATGTCTGATGGTCTAATTGATACCCTAACAACAACAACCTGACACACACTTTCCCTATTTTTTTTTCTCTGTAGATAATCAGATGTTGGGCCATTCTGGTGTAATATGAATCCATGCTCTGGACTTTCACCTTATTCTAACAGTAAATTTGATATTAAAGGAACAAAAATCACCAGCCTCTGATTAGACAAGAGAAAACGAGCCATATTATTTATCCAAGCTAGACAGTTTAACTAAATTTAGGGTCATCAGTAAACATATCTAAATACTCAGTAAAGTTAATTTTAAATCATCCACATTACTCCATTATTCTCATTGTCTACATAATTATGAAACAATGATGTAGAATTGTCTATAATATTTTAACAAATCCACAAATGTGTAAATGAACAGAAATTTTACCCAGACACCCCCTACATTATACTACAGAATATCTACATATAGTGCAAAAGAATTCTGTATGCAGTAGAAATGCACTACATCAGACTGCACTACTTATTTTATATTGCATTATTTGTATCATGTCTGGAGTTATGTTGTAAATGAATATTTGTTGGTTTGCTACTAAACTGAACAGAAGAATCGGATCTCATAACTAAAAGTAATGCAGTGTGTAACTGCTTTTACAGAATCATGAGGGGAGAAAAACACCTTGAAAATGAAAATCATACACATTTAGCCATACCTGCCAAAACAGCTCTGACCTATCTAGACATGGACTCCACCAGACTTCTGCAGGTGCTCCGTGATATCTGGCACCAAGACGTTAGTAGCAGATCCTTCTGTAAGATCTAACCTTAACCCCTGTGCGCATCAGGGAGTCTTGGTCTCTCATGACCATGTCACTGGTTCACCGATGGACAACTTTTGGTAGGTATTAATCACTGTACACTACACTGTTTTGTAGATGATCTGACCTAGTTTTTTAACCATTAGTATTTTTGTCCTTGTTAGAGTCACTCAGATTCTTTTCCTGCTTCCAACACATGAGATTTGAGAGCTGACTCTTCATTTGCTGGGTAATATATTCCACCCATTAAAACGTGCCAATGAAATAAAATTTTATTTAGTTGATCCATCAGTGGTTTTGATGCAGTAGATGATCTGTATATTTTATGGCTAACAGGATGGACATAAAAGCTTAAATGAGATAAGCAACTCTATACATCTTGATATGTTCCATATGCGAAACAGATTTATCTTATATCTATATAGTCTGGATAGCATATTACAGTACTACTGCAAACAGAGACACTTTATAAAGCAGAACACACAAACACACACACACACGCATCAACATTTCAGACTAACTGTAACCAATTATGCATTATGCTAATGTTACAGTGGTTATCAAGATATCAGATTGAAAGGGTTGAATATTGGACTAGACAAAACACCTGCTCTTGGTCTGAGGGGAAAACACCACCACCACCACCACCACCACCACCACCTTATAACTGTAATAGGGGCTAATTATTCAAGATTTTATTGTTTTATACTTTTAGCTCAGGCTAGCTGAAAATACATTTAAAGAAAACTTCACAAAAAAAGGTACTTTAATTGGAAAATTTAAAAAAAGTTAGCCAAACCTGGCTGTCTACATCTGTTACATGCATTTAATTTGACGGTAAAATTAATAACACTGCATACTGTGTGTTATAGCAGTTACACATCTAATTGCAAAATATTTTCCCAGAATTCAATAGAATCAACAGCATTGACCTGTAAAACACATTTTAACACATTTTCCTGATTTGAATGTGAAATTTATTAACATGTTCGCAGACAAATTATTTACGGGGGAGTTTTATAAACCTCTGGATATTATTCAGACAACTATATACTGAATTTTATCCGAATGCAGTGTGTAATGTTCAATTTGAGACACAGTCCTCATAAACTAACTGGCTCTGAACTAAATTTAGAAAAAATAGTAATCTTAGGAAATCAGTATAAAAACAGAAGGTTTAAGTGAAGAATCCAATCAAGTTAATGTTCTGTTTAACTAGATTAACGAAAACACACAAGAAATTGAATAAAATTCCCAGTAGACTTGTTCCTATGCTACACTTTTAGTCATTATGGATTATTGATATAGAAGCTTTACATTTCTTCTTGCTGAGCATCAAAAAGATGATGAGGTGTTCTTCTATTCTTCATGTAAACCTAATCAGTACCAGAGCAGAGCAGGAGCAGAAACACATTTGATCAGATTTTCTTTTCCTCTCTGTGATGGCCATGCTTCATCACTGGTGAACTAGACGTTGCTCAACCATCACACTGAGAAATGAGAATGCAATGATACGTGTTCAGGTCAAAGGTCACACTTTTAGCATCAGGTCAACTGATCAGGGCTTGTAATCTCGTTCAGTGTTGTCAAGAAGGTGTGAATTTAATATGAGCAGCTAATATGCTGTATTATGAGATATGCAATCCTGATTACACTGTTTACATTTATTAATAAAAAGGAAGCTGAGGAAAGACAAGGTGTCCAGAAAGAACATGGTGATAATGTTTCAGAGAGTTTGGAGATAATATATTAACACACAAGATAAAATATAAGAAAGAGGAAGAATAAAAAAAAAAACACCACATGCTTGGATGAAAACAGAAGCTTGTGCATTTTAATTAATCGGAAATCATGATGAAATAGAATGAGCGACATTCATAAACCCACTTGGAACTGAATTACACCAAGTGAATATTTTGCCATTTTTTCTCTATACAAACACTGTAATGAAAATTTTAATTAATTATTGAATTCAAAGTGTTTTTATTTAATTCATTACTATTTAAAAGATATAGACTATAAATGCTTATGTCTTCAGAACTGATTATCCTGACATTTCTGATCACGTGTATAAATATAGATATATTTGTGTATATTAATGCACACATTTCCATATGCATATATTTGCATGTGTATTAAATTAATCTGATCTGTGCAATAAAGCCACTTTGAACTAAACTGAATGAAAAGAGAGAGGGAGAGCAAGGGGAGACGGCAAGCAAATTGATATTCTGAGCATAAACAGAGGAGCTGCCGTAAGACATTCATCATGTGGAGTGCATGTAGGAGAGACGCAGTGAGACGCGTGTCCCCTGGACGACCCCAGGAATCTGTCACACGCAGAAATATACACTTATTATGCAAATGTATTATGTGGTGCTATTGATTGCAGCCTGTAGCGGGCCATTACCACTCCCAGCTGGGACTGTGCGTGGATGTGAAAGAGAGAAAGAGAAGCTACCCTTTCCAGGATGATTTTGTCTGCATTTTGGTTGTAGATCTGATCATACATCACAGCAGAGCAGGACAAATGAAATTAGTTGTAAAGCTGTGAAGTCCTGAAGACCACCTGCTTGGCACATCTTAGCATTTTCTTGCTTCTCCACCCCAAAATTAGCTCATCACCTAACAAACCCTTCACCAGGATTTAAACCAGTGTGTTACGGGTGTGTTCACAGTTGTGTTTCATTCTCTAGCCCCTGTTATAAGAGATACAGTAATCATAGTAAACCTTCTGTATTATTACATTTCATTTTCAGTCTGTTAATTAATTAATTAATTAATAATAATAAAAAAAAAACTATCTTGAGCTTAACTCAAGATAAAATGGACCACAGCAGGCATCACAATCACATTTAGACACTTTCTAAGAGTATAAGAGAAGATATTATACAATCCATTTTCCCAGTATAAGCCACATAATCTGTAAGATTTTGTAACATTAACTAGTAAATTTGTAATCACTGTCTGACTTCTAGTTAGAATATAATTCAAAGTTGTAAATGTGAGGTTGCTTGGAATAAAAACATCAGGTGTTGCTGTAGCTGAATTCTGGTAACTGGCAAAATGACAAAAAATGTTTTGAGCAAAACAAAGATACCAAAATGATCTGGAAATTTTTCATTAATTTTCTAACCGTGTCTTGTAAATATATCTAAAACCTCACTAGCTACCTGCAGCTTTCTCATTATCTACTCAGAGAAAATTAATTCAGATTAAAGCAGCTGCCAGTATATCAATTAAATTCAATTTTATTTATATAGCGCTTTTAACAATGGACATTGTCCCAAAGCAGCTTTACAGAAATAATGAAAAGGGT
>JAOVVF010000001.1:11663738-11673844 GCA_028565595.1 Duopalatinus emarginatus
CTCACCCACACACACACACTCGCACGCCTCCCAGCACTGACCTTCCCTCCTTTCCCCTCCTGCTCTCGGACTTTACAGGGCGTTCCCGATTTCCTGTTCTTCTTCTTTAACTGCAAGTCCTCATTGGGTCTCATTTCCTTCTCATCCAATAGGCGGGGAGTGTGAAAGTCGCCTTCTTTACGGACAAGCTAAACACACACACACGCACACATACACAGAGAGAGAGAGAGATCACAATGCGAATATAGCGAAATGTGGGTGTATGTATGCATGCATGCATGTATATAAGTACACACACACACACATTTTATTTATATATACATATATATATATATATATATACACATATATATATACACATATATATATATAAAATCATGACGCTGCTTGACGTAGTGACAGTGACCTGTTCAGAAAATATAAGGCAGTCATGAGGCAGTTATGTTCAGTTTGTTACTAATGTTACTCAGCCAGCATAAACATTCAGACTTACATTTAGTAGCCATGTTTACTGCACTCCAAACCAGTTACCATCAAGCTAACATTGTTGTATATTGTACAGTTCAGTGGTTACATGGTTCAGGTCAGTATCTGTAGCTAACATTCCGTAGTTACTGGGACTGTCTCTATTCCCTGGTTTGTGTAGTGTGTTTAAGTTCCTAACCAGTGGAGGACAGGTCATGGCCGCCGTTAAGCCCATGTGTCCTTGCGGGTCCCTCTGAGCGGACCCCGGAACAGGGGGTGGAGCCAGTGATGTCATCATCTTCTTTGGAGCAGAAATGGTGCTGGCCTGCATCAAAGCCATGCTGGAGAGGACTGCTTCACATCCGAGCAGCCCGGCCTTCAAACACACACACCTATGTTACTATGACAACTATTAACAATACAATCACACACAGTGAAAAATGTCCACATACACATGGGGATGGGAAAAACAACGAAGAAACAAAAAAACAAATAAACAAACAAAAGGTTGTGGGTTTGGACCATGCACAGACTGACCCATTTCATATGGTCACGGACCGAGGTGGTTGGGATGTGAGACATCACTGAAGAGGACAGGGACAAGAGGGGAGGGGCCAGGAGCTGTCACTCAGGACGATGTACTAGACAATAGGACACGCCCACTGCTATCATCTGGCACCAGTTTTCGTCCTGTCCTAGAGATACGAGAGAGATACGTAACAGACAAATGGAAGGATGAATGTCAGATCGAATTGGAAACGTGATACAAATCAGTAGGAGTGGGATGTTAGCATCAGGTTTTCTAATGGCTTAACCCTGTTACCATGACAACCATGAAGGGTCCATAAATGACAAGAGAAAACTTTTCAAACCAGACAGTTCACACAAATGCTAATTGCAGCCTTGTACGCGTTTGTCTTTTGGTTTATAAACCGAGACGGCCTTCTCTAAGGACAGCAAGTGTTCAGCACAGCTTGGAGGCTTCTCTAATCAAACACACCTGATAGTGTTAACCTGCTAATTGTCAGGCATGGTGGGGTTGGTTTGAGCTGAGATAAATCCAATGCTATGTTCAAAACTGTCCGCTATTCACTACGTAGTGCAGTATTTTTGGGGTTTGTTATTTTGTAGTGGTGACTGAAAACACAGTGCATTTTCAATACACCGTGCACCAGCTGTACACTAACCAGACTGGAAATACCCAGAATCCATCACGTATGAACACGTGTTCACATCTGCACACGTTAACAAGCGCCTGAAATCGTGCTCTACACAGCGGACTAGATTTTCACATGTAGGAGATATTAAATAGATAGTGAGATAGTGGTTGTGCTGGACACAAGCCTTGGTCTGTAAAATTTCCTTTATTAGTTATATCAACTGTTAAAATACTGCAGAATCTGAGAGAAATAATACAAACAACTCTGTTTAGATGCACTTTGATAGATATTAATAATAATAATTACTGCTTTTATTAAAAGAGGAACCACTAATGTAAAATATGATAAATCGGGATAGTATTGTGATGAAAGATTTTCGATATTATCGCAGATCCGTGATGTCACGTGACGCCTTTACACATCCTCTCGCATGTATTTAAACAAGAAACTTTATTATTTAACCCCCCCCCCTTTTAAATATTTGTAGAGAACCGATACCAGCGTTTAATTTCTTATTAGCAGAAATAACCAAAGATATAATTATTTAATGGATCATTATCTGCTAATGGAACTGAGCTGCTGGAGTAAGTTGTGGTTCAGGATCAGCCGTTAGCTGTAGATGTTTATTTATGCTAGCTAGCCAGCTAACAAAATAAAGAATTAAACACCAGAAAATAAAGCTATTAATAAATTAAATCTGTTTAAACATGATGAAAAGACCATCTAGTTCGATGTTGTGTGTTAATACATGCTAAGAGAAAGATGTGTAGTTAGATATTAAAGTAAACCAGGCCAGCGCGAGCTTAGCTTAGCATCCACAGTTAGCTGATGTGCTAATTACCGTTAGCGCTCCACTCCCTGTCGAAAACGATTCCTTTTAGAAGATATAAAATCACCCGCGCATCGATAAACAAACATCTTAAACAGCCCCGAACACAGACGGATGTTTTCTGAGATGTAAAAGTGTGTATTTATTACCTTCGAGTCTTTTTGGTGTGTGGTGAAAAAACATAAAACGGGTTCCTTATCGCAGCGTCCACATCAGCTAGCGCGAGCTACAGTTTACAAACACAGGAAACAGCACCGGAAGTGCTCGCCGAGAACGCGCTTTCGGCGCAAACCCGGAAGTATCTCCCGAGAACGCGCACCACCCAGATTAAAGCCATTTTAATAATCCTGATTTTTGTTGTCTCCTGAAACAAATAAACGCTTAAATTTATAATTTATGACTTCACTGTTGACTATAGTTAACTGTCAGCAGGTGACCAGGTAGCTAATAAATTAGATTAGTAAATAACATCAAATAAAGTCGGTGTTGGAAACAGATAAATATTTTATTTATTCAGAATATTAATCACATAAACTCACACAGGTTCTGTCATATTTATTTCTCTTTTATAGCTGATAAACTTTCCACCTATGAAATCAGTCAGTCAGTCATTAACTCATCCGCTTAGTCTGTCAGGGTCACGGTTTCTCCAGAGCTCAACCTCATTCACACACACACACACACACACACACCTGTGGGAGGAAACCTGAGCACCCAGAGAAAACCCACACAGAAACACAATGGAGAACACACCAAACTCCTCACAGACAGAGAGCAGAGCGAGGATCGAACCCACGACCTCGCTCTCTGGAGCTGTGTGACACACACAAGCTGTGGAATCAAATACTCAAACTCGGTATAATTACTCAAATGATCACACTTTATCACCAGGATGAGCAGAAAATCATCACGTTCTTTTAACATGACATGCAAAACATACCAGCAAACATTGATACGTAGTGACAACCTGCTGCTTTGGAGCCCACACCGTGGTCTACTTGGTGTTCTCTACATTGCCACAACGTTAAAATGATAACGATAATTTATTAAAGCTTTGATATTTACCAGGAATTCTGGGTCAGATGTGCTGGGGCAGGGATAATTATAGAAGTATGTTACTTTTTTAGCTCTATTTGGATTGGATTCGTTCACTGGGCGTCACTTCAGTCATAAAACTCTCCCACACAGAACGAGACAATCGCATGGTCACATGATTACACTCCATTCACATAGTGGGATTAAATGGTCTGGAAAACACTGGAGTGAAGAAATTGCACTGGCTCAGACTTCAATTTGAGGCCAAACAAAGGTCCAGATAACTGATTCCTTGGAGTTCCTTGGAGTTCACCTGGCAGAGGATCTCACCTGGTCCCTCAACACCAGCACCATAACCAAGAAAGCCCAGCACTGTCTCTACTTCCTGCGAAGGCTGAAGAAGGCACATCTCCCACCTCCCATCCTTACCACATTCTACAAAGAAATCATCAAGGGGAACCTGAGCAGCTGCATCACCGCCTGATTTGGGAACTGCACTGTATCGGATCGCAAGTCCCTGCAGCGAATAGTGGGAACGGCTGAGAAGATCATCGGTGTGTCTCTCCCCACTATCACAGACATTTACACCACACGCTGTAGCCGCAAAGCAACCAGCATTGTGGATGACCACACACACCCCTCACACACATCTCTTCACCTTCCTACCATCTGGAAAAAGGTACCGAAGCAACCAGGCCCTCACATCCAGACTGTGCAACAGCTTCCTCCCACAAGCTATCAGACTTCTGAACAATCAGATTCTGGTCTGATAAACTGCACACATCTCAGTGACTGGACTGAACACACACACACAATCTTACCTGCAAAAGACAAAACAAAAAAAAATTCTGCCTACATAATCGTAAGAACATAATGCTTATACCAAAATGGTCAATATTGCTGCTAAAACAAAATGTCTATGTTTACATTTACATAATATATGGTCAATAACTGCTGCTACATCTGTATATTGTCTTGTGTATTTATTGTAGATTGTCTGGCGTCATTGCACATGCTACTGTACTCGTGCACTTTACGTTCTACTGTGTAGTTTATTGTTCTGTGTAGCACCTTGGTCGTGGAGGAACGTTGTTTCGTTTCACTATGTACTGTAAAACACTGTATATGGTTGAAATGACAATAAAAACTACTTGACTTGACTTGATTCTGGTCACTAGTTTTTGGTCACTAGAGGCTCTCTAATGATATGTGCTCTTGGAAACCAAATACGGCTTCTAAAACAAGCCAAAGACCCTTTTTCTGAACATGAGGGGACTCGACCTGGGAAAAATTCTGTTGTGCATGGAATTATCTCCAGCATGTAGTTATAATACATAGTACAATAATACAAGACGGCAAATGACATTGTGACGACACCGTGACACCTTGTACAGATAACGTGGCAGCATTGTTGTAAGGAAGTGGACTGCATGGTGACAACATTATGTGTTGGCTGGGATTGAGGCAGATAAACTAGAAATACAAAAAGTTCAATTGAAAAGTGTCATCTCTGACTAGAAATGAAGACACATTTATGAAATGGCACATTTATGAAGAAATGAGTAGTAATGAAGACGACATTACACATCATCTAATGCTTTAGGCAGCAGGATTGACACCCTTAATGACTCACACTGATAATGAAATCTGTTGCACTTTTCCCAGAACTTTCTTTGATGGACAGTTTGGACTCCAGAACTTTTATAAATCTTTTTTTTTTTGTTTTTCTGTTTTACATAAAGCACACTAAGATTTAAACTTCACATAAAACCATCAAAGGTGTATTAAACTGTGTTCTGCTGAACATTGTAGAGTCTGTGCTGTGACTCACAGTTCTTTCACTGCTCAACATTTCACTCCTAGACATGTCGGCTCCTGTTCAGCTTATAAACTACTCACCCCTATATTTAATTTAGAGCTTTATTTTACTTTTACAGAGAACAACTAAACAAAAGGTGTGTAGTGACACACCCACCCACATTAAATCTACGTGACATGGCTGGTTGATTCCTTTGACACTCATCTTTATACCTGCTCATTCATGCTGCCACGCAGTGTATAAACCCGAGCTTCTACAAGACACAAGCTTCAGTGTCGGTTCACAATAAACATCAGAATAGGGATAAAAGTTGATCTTAGTATCTTTGATCATGATGTAGTTGTTGGTGCCAGTTTGAGTGTTTGCTGGGATTTTCATACATTTTTATAATAATAATAATAATAACAACAACAACAATAATAATAATAATAATAGCGTAAATGACCACTTTTTAGCTTCTTTTTAACTGGAACCGTTTAGTCAGCATCTCGGGTTTCTCAGTACCATGTAGGTGATGACGACAGAAGCTCACTAGATTACACACCTAATGTTTTTTTTTAACATCTGAAATAAACCCCGTCATCACACACACTGATTATGACATTACTGTGTGATGTTGTGTAAAGTGAAACCACATGAACCAGAAATAAAAATGACTCTTATATGAAATATAGAAAAGTTAACAAAAACATCCAAATCAGTTTTAGTGCAGAAGTTTGTGCTCTCTGTATTCAGTGATACATTATGTTAACAACTCTATTTTCTATTTATTATTATTACTATTATATCATCAATTATTTACCTTTTATTGTTTACCTCTTTACTACTGTTCCACTGTTACACATATACATTCATTGCATACTCATGCATATACTATTTATATACTTTATATACTTGTCCATAGTATTCACTGTAGTGTCTATAATATCCATTGTACTTACCACATCATATCTCTTACCTTTTATGTATCTTACTTCTACCATCACCTGTGCTTCACCTGCACTTTAATTACTATTATACCATATTTGCACCACCTACTGCTAAATAGCAATTGTGCTGCTGAGGTCTACAGTCTCACAAATGTTTATTGCACATCACTTTCCATAATGTATATATTTACTGTATATAACCTCCTGTTTATACACTACCTGCTCATGTTTACAGACTGCACTTTCTTTTGCTTCTTCGCACTTCTGGTTAGATGCTAAACTGCATTTCATTGTCTCAGTACTTGCACTTTGTGCAATGACAATAAAGTTGAATCTAGAATCTAATCGAATTAATTATATGTTATAACATTAAAACATAAATTATATAATATAATGCTATTTGACATATTTTGTAATATATACTATAAAATAAATAAAACTTATATCATGTTAAATCAAATGAACGTTATTATACACTTTTAAGAAAAGGTCTATTTATTTATTTATAACTGGTGTCCCTGTTGCAATAAAGTGCGTGTCTGTGTTTAAATCCTTCTCTGTAACATTGACATTCACCTTTGACATCACACTACAATAAAGGTGTGTTGTACTGAAGGCTGTAGGCTCATAGCTCTGACTCACAGAGCTGCAGAAATCACTCCTCTACCAGTCACTACATGTGCTACAAGTTTATTACGTTCACTCAGTTTCACCAGTTTGGCCCATGCAGATTTAGAGGGAACACCAATGATAGCCCCACCCACTTTACATGCACATAAACATAAACATAAACATACACATAAACAATAAACCACTGGTTGATTCATCTGTCAGTCTGATCCATCATATACACAGTCACATCCTTCTATCAGTAACATTAAGTAGTTACTCTTAGATTTACTACCACCATAGTATTTAGTGTGTTGGTGACTTTGTTAAAGTGTTTAGATTAGATTGGATTGGATTGGATTGGATTGGATCAGCTCAGATTAGATTAGATTAGATTAAATTGGACTGGATTAAATTGGATTGGATTAGATTAGATTAGATTACATTGGATTGGATTGGATTAGATTAGATTTAACTGTATTGTCATTACACATGTACAAGTACAAGGTGAGGACATGTAGTTTAGAATCTAACCCATAGGTGCAATAAGCACGGCCACGGCTGCCCCTTTTACAGGTTAAAAATGGAAGGGTTGAATAAGTTTATATTAAATATAAGTAAGGAGACCGCTCTGGGGTAAGAGCTGCTCCTCAATCTGCTTGTCCTGGTTCGGAGGCTCCTGATACGCCTGCCAGAGGACAAGGGGACACAGACCAAAAGCAGGGTGGTGGGAGTCCTTAAGAATGCGGCGAGCTAGACCAAAACAGCGTGTCTTCTGGACGTCTTCAGTTGGTGGAAGTGGAGTCCCTGTGATCTTCTGGGCCGTTTTGACCACTTGCTGGGCTGCCTTGCGGTCTGTGACAGTTCAGTTCCTACAACAGAGTGTGACACAGCTGGACAGGACACAATCAACTGGACAACGATAGAAGTTCACCAGGATGGCTGAAGACAGGTGTTGTCTGCTTAGTGTCTTCAGGAGAAAGAGGTGCTGGTGAGCCTTCTGGATCAGGCTGGAGGTGTTGGTGGTGCAGGTATATTAATAAATAAATCAGTAAAATATCCTGATTAGAAGGTATCATTAGTAGGACCTCCTGATTTCCCCAAAAACACATGATGCAATGTTATGCTGAAATATTAACCATGCGTTAATTAACCATGCACTGTTGTGTTGCATGGAGGCGAAGCTCAGCGACAATCAGGTTTCATTGTTTGTTCCTAAAAACAAAACTTCTGTTTCCCGACAGTGTTCAACATCATACTGATGTAGATACGGTGGAGAGACAGGAGCAAGTACTGGACCCAGAATGTCCCAGAGTGCAACGTGGCTAGGAGACACTGGGAACGCTTTTCAACCAGCATGGAACGGGTAACTCTGACCCATTTAGTGCATTCACACTAAAAATGAATAGGTTCCTGAAGCAGAAAGGTTTGTTCCCCGATAGAACCAATGATGATGACATACAGGGTGTGTCTCGGACAGAGTAGTCCTCTATGTCTTCATATCTCCATTAGATGTCGTTTGAATAAAAACAGGTAACTCAAACAACAGCACAAGTACTGGTAGGTAATCTACACACTCCACCGTCCGCCATGAGACTGGTGCAAACGTGGGCAGGTTCACTGAGAAGCCTAATGAGAACCTGATATATCAGTAATGATGGACAGGACTACGAGTGTGATGATGATCTTAATGATGTTATAAATGTGAGAGGTAACAACATCCTGGGTCTTCTTCTTCCTCTTCTCCACCACAATGCCTAATCCCATCCGGCATCCGAGACGACGGTAGTGTACACCACAGACAGGTCAACAATCCATTGCATGGCCAACACACGCTCACACTCACACACACACACACACAGGCAGTGCGTAGGCTGCTGGGGGTTCCCTCTCCTCATTATGTACAGGCAAAAAACAGACCCAAAAGACACTGAGCGGCAGCCCTGGCGTGTGTGTGGTGTGTGTAAAGTGAGACGTGTAATGATGTTGTAACATGTGAAAACCTGCAGAAGAAAGTTTGATCACACAGTGAGTCAGCTTACAGCTGAACAGGATCCCAGCATTCTAAATAAAACTGTAGGCGTCTAAGGGCATTCCCTGTCTGTCTGTGTGTGTGTGTGTGTGTGTGTGTGTGTGTGTGCGTGTGGATGTGCTTTAAATATAAGATAAAAAAATTGTACAATAGGTCAGTCTACCCCCAGATATTTGATGTGTTTATGAGCATTATGTAGCTCAGCAGTTCCAGCTGCATGTCTCTAATTCAGCTCTTGGACATCTTGATTTTAATAATAATAATAATAATAATAACAATAATAATAATAATAATATAATAATAATAATAATAATAATAATAATAATAAATTCTGTGACTTGAACAGTTTGTGTTGTGGTGTTTTAAAATGTTACATTTACTCTTTCAATTTCTAATTCCTTTTTTTATTTCACTGTTTAAAACTTAGATGTATTTGACAATTTGACAAATATTAATTTTTCTTAATTATTAATTTATTTTTCCTTTTCCAATCATTTTAGCCAGATAATATTAGTGTCATTAATAAAGCAGTGTCTTTCTTGTGTTTATTTTGTCATATTGTCACTCCGTGTCTAAAAATGACAAATTAAAATAGATTATAAATATAGATGTTTAAAAATAAACATATAGTATATTACAAATATATAAGATAATAATAGATATTATAAGTATATAAAAGTCTCCTCTGTATCCTCATGTAATCAACATGGATTTAAACATTTTATTAAATTAAAAAACTACAAAGCACTTTGTGTACCATAAATTACCCAAATATTGTTTATGTAGTAGTACTAATAATCTTCATCATCATCATCATAATGTTCATCATCATCATCATCTTCATCATGTTAATCTTCATCATCATTATCATCATCATCATCATCATCATCATCATCTTCTTCTTCTTTATTATCATCATCATCATCTTTATCATCTTTATCATCTTTTTCTTCATTATCATCATCATCATCATCAACCTCATCATCATCATCTTCATCATCATCATCATCATCATTATCATCATCATCATCATCACCACCATCATCATCATCATCTTCTTCATCACCATCTTCTTCCTCATCATCATCATCATCCATCACCATCATCTTCATCATCAACATCATCATCATCTTCATTATCATTATCATCTTCTTCTGGTTCTCCCTTGTAGTTATGCTGTCTTAGCTAGTCTGCCGGAGTCTCTGCTTGCTCTCTGCACTCCTTATAT
>JAOVVF010000001.1:11758078-11775049 GCA_028565595.1 Duopalatinus emarginatus
ACCGTATGAGAGACGACCCCTTGGTGATTGTTGTTATGTAAAATTATTTGGCTTGAGCAGTATTTAAGTAATGCAGGTTGACAACTGAAAACTGATAAAAATTTAGGAACGTTAATTCTCATGGCAGTGAAATTAACATTGAGTTTAAAAAAAAAAAAACTCCCTTATTCATTCCTATAGGAATTTTCTAAAATATTAATCTCACCAACACCAATATAACATTGCACAGGTCTCACCATGATTATCTATGAAATGGTGTTTGAACGGAGTCTGTATGTTAATCAGTTCAGGCTGTATTAATTAGAAGAGGAATAACTTTAGTGCACTTTAGATTTTTCAAGCACTCTATCAATATGAATAAAATAATATTAATAAAACAATATTTTAAATAAGATACAAACATGATAGAAATAATTAATTAAGCTATAAGTAATAAATAAATGCACATTCATATGTTAAATACAATAAAATAATATACTAATGTGTGAGAAATATAAAAATTCTGTTCAATTTACTATAACTGTAGTATCATAAAATATGTAATAAGTCAAATAATATAGTGAAAGTGTAAAAGAATGAAATCACAGTAAAAATACAGTGAAAATAAGAATATGGGAACAAAGTGATCAATTTGGTGTTCTGTTCTAATCTTTTTTTTTTTGGGGGTGTGTGTGTGTTTCTATTTAGACGATCTATGAGAATAGGATATACAGCCTTAGGGTGGAATGTGGACCTCGGTACCCGGAAACTCCGCCGCTCGTCCGGTTCGTCACCAAAATCAACCTGAACGGAGTCCACAACTCCAGTGGCGTGGTGAGTCTTATGAGACTACCGAGTCGGACTGATGCGTATAAACCATGTGGACTTTTTAAAAATAATGTTTGTGATGTTTCAGGTGGACGTCCGCGCCGTCTCATCTCTGGCCAAGTGGCAGAACTCGTACAGCATCCGTGTGGTTCTGCAGGAGCTGCGCAGACTCATGATGTGTAAAGAAAACATGAAACTGCCTCAGCCACCCGAGGGCCAAGTCTACAGCGTCTAAACTACCCCAACACACACACACACACACACACACACACACACACACACACACACACACACACACACACACACACTCCATGTTCCACATTCCACATTCCTGCTCCTTTCCAAGACTCTCGTCGTTCCCTTATTTTATATTGTGAGGCTTCAAATACACCTCCCACCCTGACCCTCACCCCTTCATCAGAGCGGCCAATCAGCAGCTCTCATCACACAGAGAACCACGGACGCATCGCTACGACACGTCATACTGATCATCTTACCGATCGTCTGGGTTTTTTTGGTTTGTTTTTTTAATCTTTATTTGTTATACATGCAAATTGTAAAATAACATAAATTATCTTATTGAATGTATCTGTGTGTTTGTGTGTTATTTAAACGCTCGCATGTAAATTCCTCCTCAAGGCTGATTGTGCGTGTGTGTGTGTTTAATGTGTTTACCGGTTAAAATAAACCACTTGTGTTTAAAACGCTGCCTGATACCCACAGTTATGACCTATTATATCATGTGAATAGTGTCACATGACCGACAGAATTGTTGTATTATGAGGTAACAGCTAGTAATAGTAACATTCTGTAGAATTTCTCTAGATACTTTGAGTTTAGAGTATATTACAGAAAAACTTAGATGCCCAATGTAGCCAAAAGTATGTGCACCCTCTCCTGAGGAGGATTGAGTTCAGGTGTTTCAGCCACACCCACTGCAGACAGGTGTATAAACTCGAGCACAAAATTAATAAATATTCATTCATATATATATATATATATGTGTGTGTGTGTGTGTGTGTGTGTGTGTGTGTGTGTGTGTGTGTGTGTGTGTTTTAATGCAGCTGTACTGCACAGGCATGTCCTTTAACATTACTGCGAACGGGAGTATCTGCGCTTGGCATACAACTCGCGCATGCGCAGAGCGCTGACTGGAAATGTGTTACGCATGCGCAGAACACTGCCTAGGGAAGTGTGCCGCGCATGCGCAGTGCAGAGCGCCGTTAGCGCTCAGTGTGTGCCATATTGTGACTGAGACAGCAAAAAAAAAAACGGTGCCTCAGAAAATAAAAATAAATTAAAATAGTGCGACGGGGCCGGTGAGGACATCTCACATCAGCGGATAGATTTGATCTGAGAGGTAAAAACACAGTCAGTTAATTTAATATATTTATAAAACTTTAAACCACGAGCCGGGTGGTGCGGCTAAGCTAAGCTAGGCTAAGCTAGCGGTAACTAGGAAGCCGGTTAAACTAATGATTGTTAGCTAACCGTTTGAGCGTGTTAGCATGTTAGCTAGCACTGTAACGGTGGGTGAGCTAATGCTAAACCAGCTAATAAGTTTATATTCAGACTCTGAGGAAGCTGCGGCTAACCATATGACGTAATAGCTAAAGGTTAGCATGGGGAATTATTTCACTGTGTTTTATACAGTAACATTAATGTGATAATTTGTATTATTATTTTATTATTGTTTTAGGTTGATTATATAATTAAGTATATATTTAAAAAATAATAAAGTAATGCCTTAATGGGTTATTTTGAAAATTGTGGTTTGTGTGTAAATATAAATAAATTAAAAAAGTAAAAAAAAAACAAAGAACATACAAATATAAATTCATAGTATTATTACTATAGTATTAATAGTACTATTTTTCTATTTTTATTACCTCATTTGTCCTCTTCAGGATTTAAACAGACTTTAATAATTCCTCAAATCACTGACATTATTTAACTGTAATCTGTGAAAAATAAAGTCAGAAGTAAAACTAAAGTCCAGCATGTCGACACGGTCCACTGTTTACTGTCTTATTTATTTCACGTTTAACTCGTCCACATTGAACATCATGTATATTTATAGTAGTAATAATTATACCATTTCTCCTCCACGGTACAGAATACGGCAGATAGGCCACGCCCACAGATGTCCATCCACACACATCAGTCTTCTGAATGTTAATAATGAAATGAATCGTCTGTTTCTGTTCTCAGGTGTTCAGGAGAGTCAGAGCTTCAACACATTCCCATTTCTCTCAGAAGTCGACGTCTCCTCCTGTGCCAAACTGTCGGACATGTCGGGTCCAGTGCCGAGTCGAGCGCGGGTTTACACGGAAGTCAACACACACCGGCCCCGGGAGTACTGGGATTACGAGTCCCATGTGGTGGAGTGGGGGTACGGAACACACCTTCTGATACACACACAGCTCTAAATATGCCTTAATTATCATACCATAAATAATGGCACACACCCTGTATATATATATATATATATACACACACACACACACAGCTATAAATAAATATTAAAGGGAACATACTGTGCAAAACACACTTTTTCAGTTTGTGTCCATTCTCTTTTTATCTGGAGACGCTGCCAGCCCACAAACTGTGAAATATTTGTGGCCGGAGTTATCAGTGACTTTTTATTATTTAAAGCAACAGTCACTAAAACTGAGCGTTTGGAAAGAGCTTTATGAAGTATATTCAGCGACAGACATTGTGGAAGCCTCATAATGTTATAGGGTTTGTTTATCTGCCGTTCCATGTCCCCCTGGTACATCTACAGACGTCTCTGACAGGTGAACACTGTTGTGTGTCTCTTTTCTGATGAGTTACACCCAATCTGATGGGTTTGTCCTCTTCTAACAGGACAATGGACCACCACACACGTCTAGAGACACCAGATTATAGTTAGAGGAACACTGAGTTTGGGGATTAGTCACTCACACCTAAATGACCAAATCTCAGAATTGTGCAGCGTTCTGCAGATATTTTGTAGCTCATTGCTAACAGAATATTTCCACCAGCTTGTGGAGTTCATTCCCCCAGTTTTATTTTTTATTTAGAGATTAGAGACTCTTTCGTATTCACATGAATACATGATTGTGTTTCTGTTTTATTTGCTTCCTGTATTCAGAATAACATTTCTTACAGGAATGTCTTTTCCTCCCGTCTGTGTGTCCCGTCTCTGTGTTTGTCTCTGTGTCCTGTCTGTGTGTCTGTCTCTGTGTCCTGTCTGTGTGTCTGTCTCTGTGTCCTGTCCGTGTGTCCTGTCTCTGTGTCCTATTTCATTAAGTGTAACAAACATTTGCTTATGACAGGATTTTAATTGTACATTGTCAGTTTGTCCTTCTTTCTGATTTAACAAACCGAACCATGTTTCTGATCGGATGAATCTTACGGATGTGCTTTATAGAAATCAGGACGATTTCCAACTGGTGCGGAAGCTCGGGCGTGGAAAATACAGTGAAGTGTTCGAGGCGGTAAACATTACCAACAATGAGAAAGTGGTGGTGAAAATACTGAAGGTAAAAAACTGTTAAACACACAGTGTGGAAACAAGAGTGTGTGTGTGAGAGAGAGAGTGAGAGAGACTGTGTGAGAAACAGAGAGAGAGAGAGAGATCACTGTTGATTTTGTTTATCAGCCTGTGAAGAAGAAGAAAATAAAGCGTGAGATAAAGATCCTGGAGAACCTGCGAGGAGGTCCAAATATCATCTCACTGACAGACATCGTCAAAGATCCAGTGGTGAGAGTACAGTCATTTATTCATTTATATTATTTTAATCTAAAGTAGAGTATTTGAAAAGCTCATTATTCTGTCCTGTTAATGTTGTTTATCTCGCCTCATCATCGGTATGTTATTCTGTTATAGTAAATGAATCAGTAACAGTGTGGTGTGATCAAACCGTCACTCTTTCACTCTGAAGTTGATTCTTTTATTTTAACAGAACAGATCCTGAAGTGTTTTACTCCTCTTACACCAGACCGATTCACAGCCAGCTGAATAACTGACGTGTTTTTGTTTAACTCTACAGTCCCGAACTCCTGCCTTGGTGTTTGAACATGTCAACAACACAGACTTTAAGGTATTTAAATAAATAAATTACAGGGAGACTTTAAACTTCTGTAACTGCATCGTTGTGCTTTTAGCTTTCTTTCTTCAGCTAAATAGAAATATATAAATATATATATCTTTATGTTGTAAAAAATATTATAAATGTTTGATTATTAGTGGTCAGAGATGTGACCTGTGCATATTATTGTTTAAGTTTTTTTATTTTCTTTTAAAAATTATTCTAATAAATAAATGACGATCACTTTATTTTGTAAAACCTGTTTAGTCTGAATACCTTTTTTATTTCATTTTAACATTATATGTTCTTTTCTGTTTTTATCTCAAACCCCCAACATGTCAGGTTATACAACCAACCACTAACAGTTTTAAAGTCATTAAGATTCATTAAGAGTGAAAAAAATCATTTGTCCAGTAATTTGCATGTTCTCATGTAAACTGTAAATATGGGACTTTTATTCTGAAGAGTAAACAAAACAGGACGTTATTCAGAGGCGTCCAAGTGACATTTATGTCTGAGTGAAAAGGTTTGTAGACCTCGGTCATAAATACTGCTGAAAACAGTTCTGTTGGACTCACAGTTAGACTGGACACGTCCTTATTTTAGTGTAAAACTCTTTTATTTTGTATAAAAATGTTAGAAAGTTAAAGTCTTAATACACACATCTATGTAAAATACAGAGTAAAATAATCATACACTATGTGGACAAACGTGTCGAGACACCAGGTCAGTTCAGCTACAGTTTTTATGACGTCCCACTGTGTACCCATGGACATTAATATAGAGTCGTTCCCTTTACATATTATATCCCATTATATATAAAGTCAATAGGAATGGTCAGGGTTTCTTATTGCATTGTGTCTGTTACACATCTGAAGAGCTTCTCTCTCTTTTTATCTCATCAGCAACTCTATCAGACGTTGACGGACTACGACATTCGGTTCTACATGTATGAAATCCTGAAGGTAAAACAAACACGTGTTCCAGTGACTCTCAATAAACTCCTTTACTTTCTATTTCTTATGTTTGTGTTTGTTTGTTTTTTCCCCCGCAGGCTCTTGATTACTGCCACAGTATGGGAATTATGCACCGAGACGTCAAACCTCACAACGTCATGATTGATCACGAGCACAGGAAGGTAAAGTGTAGAGTTAATAACTCAGCTTTGAAGATGTCTAGCTGTAGCTTTTTTATTTTCCACCATATTAATCAAATCGTTCTTTTGTTTTCCACCTCAGTTGCGTCTTATTGATTGGGGTCTGGCGGAGTTTTATCACCCAGGACAGGAGTACAACGTCCGAGTCGCCTCACGATACTTCAAAGGACCTGAGCTTCTCGTCGACTATCAGGTCAGAGAGAGGAACGCTAGCCGATAAGCTAACGCGTTAATCCGGCATGTTAATGTTAATGTTTCCTAATTACAGCTTGTTTCCATGTGTTACAGATGTACGATTACAGTCTGGATATGTGGAGTCTCGGGTGCATGTTGGCCAGCATGATCTTCAGGAAGGAGCCCTTCTTCCATGGCCATGACAACTATGACCAGGTGAATAGCATTAGCGCTGTGGTGACGCCGCTGCAGGTGTTTATAATAAACGGTCTGAGTAAAAGAGAGACGGTTTACATCAGCGACAAAAACAGGACCAAACCCACGAGTAACTCAGCAGGAGGGCGAGCAGGGACCCTGCGTCTCTGTTCATATCTGCTCTGTTTGTGGAGGCAAAATCGTGTGCTACAGAACTGTACTGGGCTAATGACGCTGTTTTATTAACACCTCGTTCTCTCGTTTCTGTGTAGCTGGTGAGAATAGCTAAAGTCCTGGGAACTGAAGACCTGTACGATTACATCGACAAATACAACATCGAGCTGGAACCTCGCTTTAATGACATCCTGGGGAGGTGAGTGTGTCCGGTCTGAGATACAGATATATACACCCAGAGACCTCCTCCTTCTTTATCTACCTGCTCTTTCTCTACTTCTCCTCCTTCTCCTCTACCTGTTCTCCTCCTCCTCTTCCTCCTCTCTACCTGTTCTCCTCCTCATCCTTCTCCTCCTCCTCTCTACCTATACTCCTTCTTCTCCTTCTCTGTACCTGTTCTCCTCCTCCGCCTCTCTACCTGTTCTTCTCCTCCTTCTCCTCCTCCTCTCTACCTGTTCTTCTCCTTCTCCTCCTCCTCTCTACCTGTTCTTATTCTCCTTCTCTCTACATCTCCTCCTCCTCCTCCTCTCTACATCTTCTCTCTACCTGTTCTCCTCCTCCTCCTCCTCTCTACATCTTCTCTCTACCTGTTCTCCTCCTCCTCCTCTCTCTACATCATCATCTCCTTCTCTTCCTCCACTCTGCATCTTCTCCATTTTCCTCCTCCTTCTGGCTACCTCTTCTCCTTCTTCTCTCTACTTCTTATTCTTCTCCTCCTTCTTGTCCTTCCTACATGTTTTCCTCCTCCTCCTCCTCTCTACCTCTTCCTCTCTTACGGTCTTCATCTGAGTACCGTTTAGTCCTGACGTTATTTGAATGCATTGCTCCAGATTCTGTGTATAATTTGCTATAATCATGTGTGTGATGCGTCATGTTCTCTGATCCTGTCTGTCACCTCAGACATTCCCGTAAACGATGGGAGCGCTTCGTACACAGCGAGAATCAGCACCTGGTGAGTCCCGAGGCTTTGGACTTCCTGGATAAACTGCTGCGATACGACCATCAGGCCCGACTGACGGCGCGGGAGGCCATGGAGCATCCCTACTTCTGTTAGTCACTCTTTACTTCTCCTTCACTGTATTCCTCCGTCTTCTTTTCCCTCTGACTTTTATATCTAATCCTTCTGTCCTCCTTCAGACCCTGTGGTGAAGGATCAGTCTCGCCTGGTGGGTTCTGCTAACGTCGCAGCCCTTAACCCTGCAGTGAGCACTGCCAGTCTGATTACAGGTAAGAACAGGAAGTGAGGTCATACACCGGATAAACCCTGAGATCCTGCTTGACTTTTAATGTTTTTGTTCTGATTGATTTCCTTGTTTATTGTGTGTCCTGAACAGGTATCGCTGCTCTTCCTGCCTCCACAGCTCTCGGCCCGCTGGCCGGCTCACCCGTCCTTTCAGCTGCCAACAACCTCAGTGCCGCCGTGCCCACCGCCGCCGGAGCCACTCAGTGACACAGAGGGAGGGGTGACCTCTGGCCTGTTGGTTCAGCCTGCAGGGGGCGATGGGAAAAGACTGTCCTGGCGTCTGTCCCTCCCCCTGCTTTTTCTGCCCGCCACCCCACCCCCACACTGCCCCCCTCCCACTGATGCCACAGTCATAAAAAAGACTTCACCTCAAGTTAAACAAACTTGTTTAACAGTTTACCTGAACTACACAGACTATTATGTGTGTGTGTGTGTGTGTGTGTGTGTGTGTGTGTGTGTGTGAGAGAAACATTAAATGATGATGTTAAGCACATTTTCCCATGTTGTAAAGGACTGGTGGGTGTGTGTGTGTGTGTGTGTGTGTGTGTGTAAAATGCTGATTTTAAATGAGCTCTATCCTAAAAACTCACACAGCCAATCACAAAGCAGGTTGTTGGGGTTTTTTCACCGACACGGAGCCACTGCAGGTCCACTCGTCTGATAGTCGAACCAAATAAAAAGAAAAGGAAGAGGCCAAGAATCAGGTAGCTTTTACAAGGTTCCCTTCTGTTTTATATTTTTCAACTTACTGGTTCGTTTTTTTCTCTCGTTTATTATTCCTATTATTTTTGTATCTTCTGACTTTTATATTTGATTGTATCTTTTCTCTTATTTTTTCTTTTTCTTTTATTTTTTCTTTCCTTTTTTTCTTTTTTTAAATATGACTGAAACAGGATTAGGATTAAATACAATATTTTTGTTGTTGTAATTGTTTTTCTTTTTGTTCATATTTTTTGTCAACACTTTTTTTTTATTCCTGTGTGTTAAATGTTGACAATAAGAAGCTGCCTGTCACTTGTCAGCAGTCTACCGCCTGACTCCACCTCATCCTCGAGCTCCACCACGTCACATGTCTGCTGTTTCCTCTGTGATAATAAATAGTGATGATCAGGGTGACCGAAGCCCGGCATCAGGTTAATTATTTATTATTTCAGGTTTGGGCTCCGTGTGTCGGTGTAAAATCTTCAGCGCTGATTTGGACTCTGTGGAGTTTGAACTGTACTGGTGCTGTTCTAACACTCACCTCGTCCTCATCACCGTAACACACCGCAGTGTCCTGAACATAATAATGTGTGAGTTTAGAGTCTGCAGGACCGTCATGTGGAAACGCTGGAAGAGGAAATGAAAATCGTCATGCAGTGTTTACTCAGTGTGACACTACACACACTTTTCTACAGGTTGTTTTTTTTTTAGTTTACAAAACTTGCTGCTCTGCTCAGATCAGATCTTGGATCAGATTAGATCTTCACTTCATTTCATCTTTTTATTTATAAACGTGTTGATTCCATGTGACCAACCTGTCCTTTATTATTCACAACTGGGTGAAGCTTCACTCTGATTGGTTGATGGAGAGGACGGAAAAATCTTCTCTGGTCATTTATGCAGTTTTTTTTTTCAGTTTATGCCTGCAGATGATTTTGATGTGGGATTGGTGTAAATTGAAGCTAATGTGATGTTTAAGTTGTGTAGAAAAGAATAAAGTAAGAAGTGTACAGACTGTGTACAATAAACTGTTTAGTAACATGACAGGTCTCCACCTCACTCGACTTCCCTTCACTCGACTCCACCTCACTCGGCTCTACCTCACTCGGCTCCACTTCACTCGACTCCACTTCACTCGGCTCCACCTCACTCGGCTCCACCTCACTCGGCTCCACCTCACTCGGCCCCACTTCACTCGACTCCCCTTCACTCGACTCCACCTCACTCGGCTCCCCTTCACTCGGCTCCCCTTCACTCGGCTCCCCTTCACTTGACTTGACTCCACCTCACTCGACTCCCCCTCACTCGATTCCCCCTCACTCGACTCCCCCTCACTTGACTCTCCTTCACTCGATTCCCCCTCACTCAACTCCCTTTTACTCGACTCCCCTTTGCTCAGCTCCACCTCTCTCCGCTCCACCTCACTCCGCTCCACCTCACTCGGCTCCACTTCACTCGACTTCACCTCATTTGGCTCCACCTCACTCGGCTCCCCTTCACTCGACTTCATTTCATTTGGCTCCACCTCACTCGGCTCCCCTTCACTCGACTCCACCTCACTCGACTCCCCCTCACTCGGCTCCACTTCACTCGACTCCCCTTTACTTGACTTCACCTGACTTGTCTCCAACTCACTCAACTCCAACTCACTCAGCTCCCCTTCACTCGACTTCACCTCACTCGACTCCCCTTCACTTGACTCCCCTTCACTCGACTCCCCTTTACTCGACTCCCCTTCACTCGACTCCCCTTTACTCGACTCCCCTTCACTCGACTCCACCTCACTCAACACCACCTCACTCAACACCACCTCACTTGACTCCCTTTTACTCAACTCCCCTTTACTCAACTCCACCTCACTCGACTCCACTCGACTCTCCTCCACTCCGCTTCACTTGACTCCACTGTTTTTTTTTCTTTTCACTCGAAGATGATTTTATCTCCACCTTTAACACGTCATAAAGATCTTTACTTTTACTTATTGTTTTTTAACTGCAGGCGTTTATCCATGTAAATCCACACACACACACACGCTCACTTACACTTGTACATACATATGTCTGTGCCCATGTAGATCAGTAGTGTTTTAGGACCTTTGTGTAAATAAACATGTTTTATTTATTACACGTCTACGTTTATTTTTTTATTTGATATTCTTATGTACAGTTTTACAGTTTTTTTGGAGGGGGCGTCTTTAGTTAATATTAAAGTCGTTCTCAGGAACAGCTCAGGTAACATTCAGATTTACAGACAGTTTGTTTTAATATTTAATCTTTAGGTGTGATTTTTTTATTTATGAACAGTTTATTTTAAAGCCTAATTAATCGTAACGTCTTACTTTAAAGTTTTAACAAGTTTTAATTTAACACTTTTAGTTTATAGGTGTGATTTTAATAGAACTTTAAATAGAGTTTATTGTAGCATTTAGTTTTAAATTAGTTTTAGCAAATTTACTTTTAAAGCATTTTTAATTTTAATGTTCAACCCCAAAATGTGCTTAACTTTAATATTTAAATATAAAATTATTAAAAATTTAACATTTAATTTTGATTTTATTCTTAACTTCGATTTTATTTAATCTAAAAATATTTTTAAATGTAATTCTAAAGTAGTTTTAACAATTAAATATTAAACACTATAAAAGTTCTGTGACTTATCGAGGTTTACTTACACAAACAATCTGAAAAATATTAAAACTTTTTATTTAACATTTATTTAACAAAAAAAAAAGTAAAGTTCATCATAAACTTTATAACAGTAAAAAGATTTTCTCACACTTTCACATGATCATCAACTTTATTCTATTAAAATAAAACGTTAAGTTTTTTTGTTTTGGTCAGCTGATGAACATTAAAGTGTTATACTGATGAATGTTCTGTTGATGAACTGGACCAGGTGAGTCTCTGATATCCAGGTGAAAATCGTCTTCTGTGAAAAACACTGTAGAATTCGTCTCTGTGAGGAAACCTGAACAAAACAACATAGATTTAATTTCTTTTATTTACAAACCTTTAAAAAATAATTAAAAAAATCAACTACAAATCAGCTTCCTTCTGTAGCCAAGGAAACTTTTATTAAACGTTTTTTTATAATTATAAAATGTAAAGTTTTTATTATAAAGTTTTACACATGAAGTCTGTCCAGGTACACAAGTTTACATTTAAACCAGACAGTAGATTAAATTTTTTTTTAATTAATTTTCTTTTCAGACTACTCTGAGAATCAGGGTGCTCTAACCGCCTGCCACACAGCTCCTTGTCGATGTCCTCCAGCGCTTTGCCTTTAGTCTCAGGTAGAAGGAGGTAGATAAAAACCACGGCAGCGACTGCGATCACACCGTATGCCAGGAACGTTCCGGAAAGACCCATGACATCTGACGGAGGAAAAAAGAAAATCACATCTATGAACATAAAGCAGAGCCGGATTAGCAGTGTACACAATAACGAGTCCATGTTTCTGTACACACCTATAACGTTGAGGAAGGAGAAGGTGACCATCAGGTTTGCTGCCCAGTTAAAACAGCTGCTGAAGGCAAAAGCTCGTCCTCGCACGTCTGCAGGGAAAATTTCACTCAGCACCACCCACGTCACTGCGATTAAAAACAACACAACACTCGCTCGTTAGAACCTCATCACCAAACACCAGAAGACCAGATGTTCTGACAGAACAGGATCTCCACGTACTTGGTCCGAAGCCCATGGAGAAGGCAGCGACGACGGTCATCATGCAAAACAAAATGATCCAATTAAACGTTCCTGCGTCATGAGGAATCGCAGTTGCTTCCAGACGTCCAGAGCCGGCGGTCTCGTTTCCAACCACAGGTAACACGGTATCGTTTAAACCAGAGCTGCAGTGTCTCACGGTATCAAACTCCGAACGTCTGCTCAGGAAACCAATAACCATCAAACCCACAGCCATGACGGAACATCCACCCATCAGAAGCGGCCTCCGCCCAACTTTATCTGCCGAGAACATCGCGGCTAAGGTGGCGATAACTTTAACTATCCCGAGTCCGAGCGAGGCCAACACGGCAGACGCGTCGCTCTGGAACCCCACCGACTGGAAGACGGTGGAGGCGTAGAACAGCACGTTGGGTTGACCCGTGAACTGCTGGAACAGCACCAGGCCGAGACCCACTGTGGTCCTGGTGCGCATGTTATCCTGCCGCTGAAACAGGCTAATGATGCTGTACGTCTTCTCGTGTCTCTGTGTCCCGTTTAAAGTCCTGTTTTCACCGCTCTCGTTCAGTTGCGTGATCGGGTTGTGCTGAGGAGGCAGAACCCAAATCCAAACCAACTGCGCAAGCGACGGCACCACGGCCAACCCGAACATGTACCTCCACCCCCCCTGAGCTCCAGATAAGGCGTAGTTGACTGCATACGCCAGCAGAATCCCTACAGTGACTCCGACTTCATAAAGAGTGACCATCAGACCTCTGCGCTCAGGAGAAACCATCTCAGACACGAAGATGCAGCAGGACATCGAGGACACGCACATGGCAAAACCGACCATGACACGGCCAGAGATCAGCATCAGAAATGACATGCTAACGCTCAGGATCAGGCTACCGCCAATGATCAGAAGGTTACTGAGCAAGATGGACGTCCTCCTGCCTTGGCGGTCGATCAACCAGCCGCCCATAACAGATGCCAGAATGGCTCCAATGAGGAGCGAGCTGACCACAGCCTCCTGCTGGACACAACTCAGCTGGAAGCGAACCTGCAGCTGAAGCAGAGCACCAGAGATGATTCCGAGTTCATAACCGAACACCAAACCACCGAGGGTTGATACGGCAGCGGCCACGACTACGACAGAGCAACCTAAAGAAAAAAGGGAAATGGTTTTAATTAACACTGTTCAAACTAAAGGCAGCGCTGGTTTCTACTGAAGATATTTCCTAGAAAAAAAAATAAATTATTGTAGAAATGTGACAAAAATGGTGGAAATGTTCCTACAATGCCCAAATTTTTCTTTGGCCTTAAATTCTTACGTTCCTGAAAAGAACTTTTGGTGGAAATGTGCCAGATGTTTCCAGACTAAATTGATACAAGTGTAAAAGTTCCTGCAGTGGAAACACACCTACAAATGCTGAGTTCCTGAAATAGTTCCTGGTCTAAAGTTCCTAAGGTTCTGAAAAGGTTCCACCTGGTGCCATAGCTGTGAGCTGATTTGTAATTTTCTGTCTTTTTGTACAAGTGTGTGTTCTTGTTCTTCACAGCGAAACCTCTCACACGAGCATCTCACAGTCAGCACAACATTACACAACATTACCACAGACATCACAGTGAGAAGGTCTTCCACAGTGAAGGAGAATCAGAGAGCAGGTGAATCATCTGACTGTGACTTGTTTGTTCACTTCTGAACCCACAGTCATCAGTGTCCAAGACTTCTGTTCTGTTCTGAAACCTGATATTAAATCTGTCTTGTGCACACTTCTACACCGGACTGCACAGTGAGATCAGACTGGAAGTGGACATTCGACTCACTCACCCATCTTGGCTTTATTTCCAGGAGCTTCAGAGTTTCATAGCTTCATGTAGAAGAACCACAGACAGACCTGCAGACAGAGGGACCCTCATTAATCCGCCTGTTGACGAAACAACCAGTTGCGTTTGTTTTGATGTTTCTGTCCCATGGAGCATGTGCCTGCTGTAACCACGGCAACAGTTTTATTGATGCTCCTGATTTAATCCCACTTCAGGTTGCTGAGGGCTGACAACAGCCTGGCTAATTAGCATCAGGAGCCGCGTACAGGCCAAAATCAGGCCCTGATTAGCATGGCTTGCTGTTTGGTTTTCTTAGGATGTAAACATACATTTAATCTCTTCACAAATGACTTGATGAGAGTTTATAGTCAACATGAAAGATTTAATATAAATTAAATTCATTATTTTGTATCATAATTAGCATATGAGCATCTGTTGGCTAATTCCTTCATCTGTCCAAGTCTCTGGTCATCACAGGTAAATTTAATCTTATTATTATGATTATTATTATTATTATTATTATTATTATTATTATTATTATGTGGTTTATTAACAGATTAACTGATTTATTTTAACAAAGATTTGTCTAGATTAATATAAAGGAAATATTGAAAAAGATGAAAAAAATAGTTTTATGAAAATAAAACATTTTTTGGACAAATCTTTGACATATATGTGAGACGTGTTTGACATCTATAAGTTAGTTTTCCTCCTGTTATTCAGATTATTTTTTATTATTAAACATAAATTAAATGTTATTTATGTTTTAAGATATTCTTATTAAAGGTTATAAAAGATTTAAACAGATTAACATTTTAATTTCATAGATTATCAATTACCACTAAACTGATGCACTACTATTACTACCACTACAATCATCATCATCATCATCATCATAATGCCATTTAAATAATTCACACAGGTGCTGTAAAGATCATTAAAGTTAAAACTTCAGCAGTTTTCAGGTTTCTAAATCCAGGAGCACATTAGATCTTCCTGAAACTTGGTGATGAATCAGATGTTCCTCTTCACCTGGTCCAGGTGTGTTCATGAAACCTCTTCTTTAGTCCTCGATCTGATCTGCTTTTAGTTTTACTGCTGGATGATCTTCATCACATCTGCAGCAGCTGGAGTTATAAAAAACACTACTGTTTATAAATAAATAAATAAATATTCTGTAGTCTGTTAATCTACACTTATTTACTATTTAATCTGTTTTACATCTCAAAATCAAGAAGACTTCGTCCTTAAAAGGGTAAAAAAAAATCCTTTTAAACTTTTCTTCATTCCTCTACACGGTCCATGGAGGTGCATGTTGCCAGATTGAGGCTTTCTACCCCGTTTAGTTGTGTTTATTTCAATATGTTACCCTTTAGATCGGGTTAATCTCCACCTGAATGCGCATTCTGTATCCTAAACTACTCAGGTTTAATACAGAGAGAGAGAGAGAGAGAGAGAGAGACAGAGAGAGAGACAGAGAGAGAGACAGAGAGAGAGAGAGAGAGAGAGAGAGAGAGAGAGAGAGAGAGAGAGAGAGAGAGAGAGAGAGAGACAGAGAGAGAGAGAGAGAGAGAGAGAGAGACAGAGAGAGAGAGACAGAGAGACAGAGAGAGAGAGAGACAGAGAGAGAGAGAGAGAGAGAGAGACAGAGAGAGAGAGAGAGACAGAGAGAGAGAGATTGTGAGACTGGTTTTAAGAGTAAGGGGTTTTAAATCATCAATCTGGCAACCCTGTGTACGTGGCACACTGTATGAACATAATAATAATAATAATAATAATAATAATAATAATAATAATAATAATAATAATAATAATAATAATAATTGAATTAATGCAACTAATTATTTTAATGACACTGATTATAACACACACATTATTACTATTATTATAAAAAATAAAAACGGAATACAGTAAAAGTTATGGTCCTTATTTTCTATTAAAGTTAGATTTTGCATATATGTTTTTTAAAATATGTTCTTTAAACATTCTTTTGTGTATATACTTTATTTTTTAATATAATTTGACATAAGAGGTTAAAGGTTCCTGTTTGACCCGGAAGTAAACAGCAGAAAGCATCATGGCGGCTGCGGATGGTGAGAGCGCGCGCTCAGTGCTGCCGTATCTGCGCGAGGCCGACCTGATTAAACAGGGCGCGGAGGCGCGCGTGTACCGGATCCGGTTTTTAGGTAAAAGCGCCATAGTGAAGGAGCGGTTTGCCAAACGGTACCGACACCCCGTGCTGGATGAGAAGCTCACGCGCCGCCGGACGGCCCAAGAGGTCCGGTCCATCCTGCGCTGCCGGAAAGCGGGTCGGTACTGTCGCGAAGTTCGGTCTTAAAGTCGTGCATTTAACCAAGTCGTGATCTGAGTTCACAGAACAGACATGTGGACCAGAGTGTGTCCTGACCCTCAGGTGGTGATTAATGTTCTACAACAGCAGTAGTGAAGGGTTATCGTTTCCATAGTAACAAAAGAGTCACGTGGAACTGATTTAAGATTATTTAACTTTAACATCACGTGTTTTATTCCTTTTGTAACACAGCAATCTACCAGCAGGTACCGAGGAATGTGACGTCCACATTTAATCCTGAAACACACTAGTGAACACTAGGGGGCAGTAAACACACTTGCCAGAGCTCCAAACCATGCTGCCTGAGGAGCGGATGGGGGTGGGGTGGGGTGGGGTGGGGTTTGGGTGCCTTGCTCGAGGACATTAAGTCGTGTGTGTCGTCTGTTGCAGAGACTGAACCTGTTTTTACAGCAGCTATTAACAGGACATTTCCTCACCAGTCTCACTGACTCTGTCTCTGTCTCTGCCTGTCTCTCTCTCTGTCTGTCTCTGTCTCTCTCTCTCTCTCTCTCTCTCTCTGCCTGTCTCTCTGTCTCTCTCTCTCTCTCTCTCTCTCTCTCTCTCTGTCTCTGTCTCTCTCTCTCTCTCTCTCTGTCTCTCTCTCTCTC
>JAOVVF010000001.1:11782468-11794995 GCA_028565595.1 Duopalatinus emarginatus
AGAGCTTCATATCGCCTGGCTTGTACAGTCATTCAGGAGTCTTGCCATGTGTCCTGTCTTCAGGAGGTGCATGTGTGTATTTGTATATATGTATATGTATGTGTGTGTATATATATATATATATATATAATATGTGTGTGTGTATGTATACACCATATTTTGCCAGACGTTAGATTCCTCTTTGAATTCTCTTCATCTGAAATCAAGATCTTCTCGTTTTCCTGTGAGGAGATTTAGAGCTGGTGAGAAGCTGGACACCAAAGCTGGCCTGGCTGGTTTCTGAAACCTGATCCGTCTTAGATATGCCCCATTCTCATATTCTCTGTCTGGGCAGTAGGGAAGTTTCCAATACACTCCACTGTGTGGTCTCGTGAGGAAATTAGCGTAACGTTATCTCACCTTGTGAGCAGCCGTTACGGCGCATGTGACACCGAAAAGTTTGCATTATTCGAATTTTACATGATATTTTAGATTTGATCTGTCTCGCCATTAACACGTCATGGCATGTTTTGCCACTTCGACTGTGTTCTCGGTGCATGAGAAAGCAGATAGCTGATTTGGTGTACAGTGCACCGGTGGGTCAGGCAGCTGGTGAAGGTGTGTGCCAACTCATTTATCAACAGATCTGTGAGAGCAGCGCTCGGGTTACTGAGGTTTCCAGGCTGTGACAATAGCCAGGGCTAAAAATATCCATCCGGGCAGAGGGTTTTCCACTGGTCTCCTGGTCTGGCTTCTGCGCTGCAGATTGGGTGATGGAGAGCACGAGCGCGCATGCACGTATGAACGTAATGTCAAGGCTGATATGCGACCTGTCGGGTCACACCGTGTATAATAAAACTCAGAAATGTGTACATGTCACGCACGGTTGTACACCAACATCAAACAGGACACGTGCTTTTCATTCAGCAGGACGTGATGTGCTTTCAGAAGGCGTGATAAACTGTTACACGTCAGATTAAACTGATAGCTGATAGTGGGTGGAATAACAGACACTGTAAATGACCACTCGGTTTTAATTTAAATGTCTGTTTATTTTTAGAGACGAGGAATTTTGTGTTGGTGTTGAGGAAATGACGATGGATGGAACAGAAAGTCTTTGGATTTCGTGTCATTACAATTGCCTGCCAGATTTACATCACAGTCTTTTATGTTATTACAGAGTCTGAGATAAGGTTATATAAGAGGCTCACCTACCTCCATGAGCCGTTCAGACAGTTTGCCATGATATACTTCCCCTTCACCTCTGAGCTCCTGGTATTCCAGGCTCAGCTCCATTCACACTTACCTCTTACCTTGTTGACAGGCAGCATTTCACTCCCATATTCAAAACCACAAACACTCCAGTGATCCTGTTTCCCGTGGTGTCCCTCAGGTCTGTCCTCTGGGACTAATCCTGTTTAAGGTTTACAGATTTCACTTCAAGGCCTCGAGTATTATTACGGCACAAGATTGCTGTCTGATTTTCTCAGATTAAGCCAATTGTGCAGTGAAAGATTCCACACTGGAGCATATAAATTCTTCATGGAATTAATTTCCAGCTCTAAGGGTGAAGCAATGCTAACTGATGGTACGTGGCTAGATAAAGAGTATCCTTGTGCTAACGTTTGCTAGCTGTATTCCTGTTCAATTCCTTGTCAACTGAGCGTCTCACGCTAGATATATTTACTCATACACTCATCAGTTCTTTTTCTCTGGTCTACTTTTACTCTGGATTTAACGGCCATCATTGTTTATATCCCTCCCAGACAGTTTCTATAACATTGGGGCTGCAAGAGATCAGGTTTAAAAAGCCTATCTTGGTTTTATATGTGTATCATTAGACACTTCATTCACACTAGCTAGTGACAAGGTGCTCATTTTACTAGTATTGTGTATGTGTGTGTGTGTGTGTGTGTGTGTGTGCGTGTGCTGTGTTGCGAAAGTTATTTTTATAATTTGTGGGTGTGTCCAAATATAGTAGCTATATATTAATCGGTTTGATAATCGTTGTTGCATCTTACACTCTCAGCTTCGTCGCTTTGTTCTGTGGTTGGCAAATTTACATTTACAAATTACGGCATTTGGCAGACGCTTTTACCCAGAGCAACTTACAAGGTTACTGGTATTACAGGTAGGTCAACATAGTGTTAGAAGTCTTGCCCAAAGACTCTTATTGGTGTAGCACAGATTGGCTGCCCAGACCAGGAATTGAACCCAGGTCTCTCACATGGGAGCCAATGAGGTTACCACTGTACCACACCAACCACCACCATGTCTCTGTATACGTTTATTAAAATGTTGCTAAGATGAAACCATGGATTTCTTCCATTTTTGGGGGGGTCAGACAGTGAATGGTGTTTATTTATTAGCAGCAAAGTACACGCATTAGTATGTTATAACCCTAGTGTTTTTATATACGGCAATTAAATAAACTGAACATCTCCGATTCACTTAAATCCATTACGCTTATAATTCTATTCAATCAACACCAGCGTTCAGTCTGTATATGGAAGATTTGAGATATCTGTTCCTGTTGGGTTTTTTTTTTCGCTTAACAAATTTATTTTAGTGCCACTGATTCCATCTGATATCCATCCACTTGCTTGCTATCAGGTTCTGGATGGAGACTAGGCCAGATCTTTAAGCAAAGCAAAAAACATGTGAGGGAATTAACCAAGTCATCAACACCATCATCCAAACCCCCAGGTGACTCCATAATCATTAGATAGTCCTGAGATGGCTGACAGAACCACATATCGCATAGCCGCGTCATTTCTCACCTCCGAGCCACAACCAGAATGTTGGTCTGGACCACACTGTACGTATTAGCTATAGCTGGGGAATCGAGTAGGTATGAGAAGCTGTAGTAGCATACTGTCTTCTCCATGTCCTACTGCATGGATGAATTATCTGTTGTTTCTGAAACACCACATTAGTAGCAGAACCTCAGTCAGCTGCTGCACCACTGACATCACAGGAGTTACAGGATCCTTGAAGCTCGTCTAGAGTTGTTGGCTGGAAAGCAACAGGAAACAAATCACAAGTCCTGTTGATGTTTAGCTAGATTAGCTTGCACTGTAGCCTGCGAGGACAAAATTCTATGGATTTATTATGATTCATAATTAATACTGAAAACAAATGTAACCTACTTCAGACAGAGTCTTATTTGCAGAACGTAGTCAGGAACCAAGTCAGTCTAATTATATAACAGGAGTCCTGAATTTCAACATAGCATAGTGTCATGTTATTAGGCTAAGTGTTTATTAACTGTGCAAAGTGTTGTGTTTCTGAGATTGGCTGTTAATTGCGTGCAGCTTCTTGCCGTTTTGTCTTTTCTGCTAAGAGAATTATGTGATTTTTTTTTTCTCTTTCACAAATTTCACTCAGTTAATAGTCATTAAATGAATGTTTTGTATGACAGTTAACGCTATAACACTTACCGACGCCTAAGATAACTCGTGCGACGCAATGCAGCAGCCATACATCGGCCCTGAGACAGGACTCGGTGAACGATTCTTGAAAAAAATGTGCAAATGAACTAGCTACTGCCTTTTTCTTGTCGTTTGCACTGGTACAATGTAAGGCAGAAATAAGCATTAGGGATTAAGTGCCTTGATTTTTAAGATGCTCAACTATTCTGGGACATGACATACATACTGGAGGTCAGGATTGGTTAGCGTCAGAATGGTTCCAGAGTGGTGCGTTACCTTGATACGTTGCTAACCATTGATACCGTTTCTCGCCCCGCCACATATAAGGCAAGAAATACAAAATAACCACGGCTGCAGTACTATAAGGTTCCTGGTCACATGAGACGACCGGTTACCAATCCTCCCTGTGAAGAACGGTTCCCTGATTCAGTTCTCTTCATCCTTACTGTGTCTAAAAAAAAAAATAAGTTCTCACTGGTTCTTAAATATATACTGAAGGATCCTTATTGTCCTCCTGTATCTCTATGATTGGGCCATCAGATGGTCATTAATTCTTTGTAACTGATTTGACAGTAGTGCAGGTTTATATGTGCTCGTTCTAATAAGGTATTGTTTCCATAGTAACAGGCCGTCTATTGGGGTGTGTACAGTGAAAGTGCCACATAAACACCTTAAAGAACGTGTAATTGGTGACATGCTGACGTTGTCTCTGAAGGAGATGTTTGTGAAACATATAAGGAAGGAGTCTCCAGTCTCAGTGCTTTTGTAGCAGTCTTATTGTCTTATTATCAAAAGAGTAATAAAGAATAAAGAGAGGCTGGTGAGGGAGGCAATGTGTATAGCTACTGTAATGTAGGAGGAAACAGGAAGTAACTTTAACTGTGATGCAACTAGAAATGGAAAAAAGCAGAATGTTTTTCAGTAAAGCGTTGTGGTATAAAAGGCGTGCAAAATCTTCTGAACAATTTTCCCAACAGATAAATCAACAAAACCAAATTTTCATCTAGACTTCAAAGTTGTAGTCTGCAGTTGAGAGGTTTGTTCTGAGAAGCCGGCCTGGTTCCTCCAGCCTGGTTCCTCTGGCCTAGTTCCTCTGGCCTGGTTCCTCCGGCCTGGTTACTTCAGCCTGGTTACTTCAGCCTGTTTCACTCTGCTCACACTGGTTGAGGGCCTTGCACAGCGTACTTCATCTGGTGCTCAGTGCTGATTGGTTAAAGGCTGATCTAATGGTTAACATTAACCTGAAGTCAAGACCCATCAGGATGCAAAGACTGGAAACAATTCCCAGTGGAACATACCAGTCCATATTGTCTGGTTATAGGAGACTCACTACATTAATAATCGGGGGGGACATGACGGCGGGATGCTTCTTTTAGTCTGATACCTGATTGTAGATTTCCACCTGATTTGGTTTGTATGACCGCTGATGAAACTTTACCGTTCATTCCCACTTTAACCAAACCCCTGCCATTAAATTAACACCAGCCCTATTGATTGAAGTGTTTATTTTGTGTGCAGCAGCATAAATATAAACACTCCAGGTGTTAATGAAACACTGCTCTGTTTGCCGCGTTGATGTATGAGGCCTCGCCGGGACGCTCTGAGATAAAGCCTAACTCAGCAGAGCGCCTAGCCAGAGCTGGTTCAGCTATTCAGGAGCTGATATTAAATTTTATATCAGAGTGTTCTTCCAAGATTACGGCTTAAGCAGTGCACATGAGCAAGGGGATCGTTTACCGCAGAGCTCACACATGCTCAGATAACTCAGACCGCCTGCTTCTGCCCCGGAACCCCCACTGTCTTTTTTTTTTTTTTTTCCATTGTGCCTGCCAAAGTTTAGAAAAGACATGTGGATGACTCCAGCGTGTTCTGACTGGCACTGCGGTTTTCATCAGATTCTCAATTGGCACTGCAATTTACTGACGTCAGACAAAACCAGTATTTAGGATCCTACATGTAACAGGAAGTGGAAGAAAAGACGCAAAGGGCTTTATTTGGGCAAATCCAAAAACATGAGTCAAAGAAGCTACGGGAGGCATCAACAAAGCAGAGTTCTGGGCGGCACAATTAAAGGAAAGGACATGGGGGTCTATTCTTCAGGTGAAGGGAATAACATTGATTATGTCGTTACAGTGGCACCTGTCAAGTGGTGAGACATATTAGACAGAAAGTTGATGTGTTGGAAGCAAGAGAAATGGGCAACTGTAAGACTGTTAGGATCTCAGTGTAAGGTTGTGGTGGTGATTGCACAGTAAAACTCTGTTCAGGAGAAGGACCTAATCGCAGGGAATGATTTTTATTGTGAACACAAACAAAAAAACAAAAAAGTAAACGGACACAAACATCAACCATAAACTCAACCTGAACAGGAACAGGGCAGAGTCAAAGTCCAGACAGGGTCATCCACAAGACAAGGTCAAGAGTAAACAGAATTCAGGAAGTCTTTACAGTTCTGAAGTCCTTTAAGTCGTGACGTGCACGCTGTTCAATTGGCGTGTACGCGTAGCTACAGTACGTGCCTGGGGTCATGTGACCATGGTTCACACTCTTGCACCCCATACGTGACATTGAGTGACTTTGACAAGAATTGTGTCCAGGTCAGATCATCTCCAAAACAGCACGTCTTGTGGGGTGTGTCCCAGTGATAGTACTTGGACCAAAAGTGGTCCAAGAAAGGACAAGCAGTGAACCAGTGACAGGGTTATGGGAGGCCAAGTCTCAGTGATGTGTGTGTGTGGGGGGGGGTGGTGGGGGGGGCTATATCAAGAGGCTATGGCAAAGGCCGTGTCCCACAAGGTACAGTGCTTGGGTTTGGTGACGGGAGTGAGGAAGTGGGAGTCTTCGATGATCGAAGACAACAGGATGGGTGGTGATGCTGCAGGAGGTCAATGAGATATCGGGGGGGGGGGCAGGTTGTTGAGGGATTTGTTTGTGATGAAAAGTGGATTCGTTGTTGTATGGGGAACCAGGTGAGCTTTTGGAGGACAGGGTGATGTGTTCTCTGGAGTGGGTGCAAGTGAAGAACCGGGCAGCTGAGCTCTGAACATATTGTAGTTTTTGTAGGTGGGTGGAGGGAAAACTGTAGAGGAGGCTATTGCAGTAATTATTTCTGGAGGAAATGAAGGTATGGATTAGGGTTTTTGCAGCAGAGGTGGATAGGGTGGGGCGAAGGTGGGCAATATTGCGGAGATGGAAGAAGGCTGTTTTGGAAGGCTGAGTTGTCTGATGTGGGGTTGAAATGAGAGGGTTGGGTCAAAAATAAATCCAGGGTTTCTGATCTGAGGGAGTCCATGATGGCGAATAATGTGCCCAAGGGGTAACATGAAGAGGAGGGGACCGAGCACTAAGCCTTGAGGGACTCCATGGGTTACTGGAGTGGCGCGGGATGCACAATTGTTTATGGAAATGTATTGGAATCTATTGGAGAGGTTGAATGACAACAAAGAAAAGAGCTGAACCAGTGATGCCGACGTGCGTCTGTAAACGGTGGAGGAGGATGGAGCGATCTATTGTGTCTAAGGCTGCGCCAAGGTCAAGAAGGAGGAGGATGGAGAGGGAACCAGAGTCTGAGGCAAGCAGGAAGTCATTGGTCACTTTGATGAGGGCTGTTTCTGTTCTGTGGTTGGTACTGAATCCAGGTCTCATAAAGCTGGTTGGAGTGGAGATGTTGCATGCTGATAGATTTTCACACACACTACATAGGAAGCAGTGTGAGTAGAAATGAGACAGTCATTTCTAAACATCATGACGTAGGTCATGTGTAAATCTATCTCAGTATGGTGCCCCTCAGTTCATTATTGAATGTTTGTTGCACATGAACACAGCTGTCGTAAACTGCTCACTTGGTTACATGAATGCTAACAGGCCGGCCATGTGCTCAGCCTACAAAGAGGAAGAGGAAGGGGGGGGCTGGCCCTATTAGCCTCTAATGTAGAGGTTTCTACATTTTCTAATGTAGAAGTATAAACATTTTACAGGGGTTCTCTTCGTGTTATGTGGTTCTCTTACAGTAAAATAGTCAATGATAACGCATTTCTAAATAGTTTTAAAATGATAAAGAACATTAAAGTTCACTATTTTTATCCATTTGTAGTTTTTTTGTTGTTGTTGTTGTTGTAGATGTTCTTGTTGAACATCTGCTAAACAAGTTGGTTCTTGTTTTCACTTATGTTATAGCAGCTGTAAACGGCCCTGAAGCTCACCAGAGCATCTTTTTCTGTTCTTGAAGTTAATAAGACAAAATGTGACCTGTCATGTGAGGAAACCGTGAAGTGACACATTGACCACTGTGCTTGCACATAGAGGAAATTAATGCCAAATTTTACAGTGAAACACACTCAGTAGTGAACGTAGTCAGTAGTCTAATCAAAGCAGTGCTGTTCAAGCAGGTGGGACACATCAGTCTTCACATTTAATATAAAATAAATTTTACAGTCTTTCAACTCCAACTGGAAAAAAATGCTTTTACTTTTTTGCTTTCTGGGAAAATATTTCATAATGAATACAAAATCAACAACACATGTCGACAGAAGCTTTAAGTATAAAATCCTGCTAATACTAAAATCTACATCAAAATCAATCACCAAAAATATAAAGATATTTGCATAGCAGTGAAGTCAAACCATAACCACACACACACACACACACACACACACACACACACACACACTATTTAAAATATAGAAAATGCCCTCCAATGTTCTCCAACATAAAAAAATAATCATCCATGGTGTAGGGACGGCCTGTTTTCCTTGCAGTTCTCTACAGAACACTGTTAAAGTCACGTCTATGAGATCAGCAGTCTGTAAGAGTTAGGGGGAAACTTCATCTCCCAGAAATGCTGTGGATTTCACATCCATGTCCTGTCAAGTAATTTTGCTCGGCTCACGAGTTCGATGCTCAGAATGGAAGTGTGTCCATGAAGATTTTCTCCACGATGGGTGGAGGAGGAACCAGATCCTCCAGCTTCAGGTAAAAGATCCGCTGCAGACCCTGCGTGCACAAAGTCCTCAGTTCTGGCAGTTTGCTCAGCAAACGAGACAGACACGGCTGAGATCTGCTCTGGTCTGCACTGCTGCCGGAGATGTGAGTTCTCAGGCAGGAGACCAAGCGGTTCTGAACTTCTTCCACACGTTTGGGTTCCTTGAGACCGTGGCGATCTGGAGAGACCGAAGAGTGAAGTGTTAAAACATGTCAAATAATAAAGCTGAATAAAGGTTCTGTCTGGAATACACTCTGAAAAAAAAACTCGTATTGGAACGTATGTAATGTAACCTCATGTTTGGGTTCCTCAAAGAACACTTTTGAGTTCCAGATGGAATGTTTTAACACTATAAGTTGGTTCTAGCCTTCTAAATGACTTCTGTTTAGAACCCTTCACTTAAAGGTGACAAACAAAAGATATTTTTTCAATCGCTTCCAGGCTTTTGGCTAAACTCAAGTGTAAGCATGATGGAAGCGGATTAACATGGGATGGCCCATGTGGCGCGGTTCAGAATTTTTTTGGGGGCAGCCGTGGCCTATGTGCATTATGGTTGGAAACCCTTTGTTCTGAGTTCTAAATAGAACTATAGAACCTTTTTATAGGTTCTTGTACAGAAAGAACCAATTTAGGGCGCCAGATAGAACATAAGGGTTCTGCTAAGACAAAACCAAAGAATCCTTCTGGGTGCCAAATGGAAACATTAGGGATCGAAGGATCTGATATGGAACATAACATAAAAAGCAAGGAATCCAGGGAACCCATTTAAGGTTGTAGTTATATTTGATATTTTACCAAAGATTTTATAGATATTTTTTTCTAACATTCTTCTGACCTGTGATGATGACGAGTGCTGCTAAGCAGGAAAACGATGTTATGTCCAGGTTCATGCGATGAAGACTCTGGGAGAAGTCCATGATAGAATCAATCCAATCTCCAAACCCCCGTACACACTGTGAGCGGTGTAGCACTACACCATTACAGAATATCAGTTTGTGTTCCTCTGGATTCGATCTGCAAGAACACAAGTTGAGAACGTCATCTACAGTCCTCACAAGTAAAAAAATCTTTACTGTAGCCCTGTGGAGATCCTTACCTGTACGCCAGTCTCAGTATGAAGAGCTCGACAAACGCAGCCTCCAGAAGGAGCTCCTGGTCATCATGACAGAAGGAGCGGAACCCAGGAACAGCCTCTGCCCATTTCTGGATAACCTCCATGGTCCCGGTGAGGAGATCGTAGAACTGCTTGATGTCCGTGGCATCCACCTTTTCAGACTGGTTCTTCACATCTTCCTGGTACTGAACATTGAAAAAATATATTTGTGAATAAACTCATGGCAGAAACATTTCTAGAAAAGTCTCTCATGTTCTTGAAGTCTGAGATGTTCCTCCTGAGCTTCCTCACCTTGGAGTAATCCAGTTTTGCCAGAGCAGGATTGGAGTCGATGTGAGCCCTTACAACCGAGGCGGTAATATTCACAGGAGTAACGGTGTCTGGAAGGTTCTTGGGCTTTGATGGAAGACGTCCTCTTCTACCTTTAAGACTGTCTGTTCTCACCACTAAGAACATGGACAAGACAGAAGGTTCTCAGATTGGTATCCTTTTATGTCTAGAAGTGATAAACCATTTTATCAAATAGACCTGTCTACTGGAAAGAACTACTTCTACAAGAACCTTTTCTGAAGACCCCTTTATTGTACTAGAGTATACATCATGTTTGGTTCTAGTTTTCAGGCTCTATTTCTTAAAGCAGAACTTTCTGTACTGGGTTCCTTATAGATGCTATAAGATCTCCAGGAGAATGGACAGCATGAAGAAAAACATTTACACAAAAAACCTTTTTGTCTAATAGTGTGTAGAACATAGAACCCGGTTGGTTCTAGCTGTCTAAACAGGCTCTACCTCACCTGAATAAAAAAAAGGAAACCCTCCCTTTTTTGGTTCTGTACCTGGCTCTGGTACCTGGCTTCTCTTGATGAGAAAACCAAATTATTGTGTAGGTTTGGGGTTTTTTTCATATATTGTGGATGGTTCTACTTTTTAAATGGCTCCATTGGTTCCCTTAATGGGCAAAGCTCTAAGGCTCTATTTAGAACATTTTCCGAAAGGTCGTTAGCTGGCAAACTTCATCCATATTTACCTTCTTTGACCATTCCTACTGCAAGACATTTCTGGAAACGGCAAAACTGGCAACGGTTCCTCCGTCGCTTGTCAACTATACAGTCCTTATTGGCGAGACAGACGTATTTTGCATTCTTCTGAACGGTGCGCTGTAAAAGAACACACGATAAAGCTTGTAAGCGCATATGAGGGGCAGATAAACTCATACCCATGGTTAGAACAGTATCTTGACAGTTGATTATCGAGATACTCACCTTGAAGAACCCTTTGCACCCTTCACAGGTGCGAACCCCATAGTGCTGACAGGAAGCATTGTCCCCGCATACTGCACAGTGTCCTTCATTGGGACTCCGTGGTTTTGTAGCCGGATGAGCCTCGACCCTTTCGACTTTTACTATTGGACTGTCCAAGCACCCATGATCAAGGTCCAGGGATGGAAAATGCAATGGAGACGGTTGGTGAAATTGACCAAAAGTGTCCACGTCACTGAGCTGCAGTTGGTAATCCCGCATCGGGGACTGCTGCTCAACTGGAGTGTTGAATGTAAAGAAGGAAGTCTGTTGGTGTAGAGATGTCACCTCTGATGGCCAAGGCACGGAGGAAAATGGACTGAAGGCACTCTCCCAGGTTGATCCGGGATGGCTTTGGAAGCCTGGGGTAGAAGGTGAAGAAGTCACTGAAAGTGGGCTTCCATAATAGTCAGAGCCACATGAGGACAAACTTTCATCCAGACAACTTAAGGGGAAGGTTCCTGGGTAGCAGCCGTACACCTGGATGTCATCCAGCTTAAAAGGAGACTGAACACCACGTTGGCTTGAACCTTCAACCAATGCATTTTGGATGTCTCCAGGTGTTTCCGTGTTCATGGCAGCAGACACTGAAGCTGTGAACTGGCAGGAGAAGGTGTCCGTCTCACCAGAATGGCCCACGAGGGTGTTGATGCTGGGGAGTGACGGTGGAGAAAGCTGCTCCCTCTGGAAGGTGAGGTCCATCCCCGGCTTGTTGGAGAGTCCTGAATTTAGAAAATCAGGGCTGAAATAGTTGCTTTCGTAAGGCAGGGATCCATACTGGGTCTCCACGCAAGGCATCGCTGTGGCTGCAAATACAGAGCGAGCGTTAGGATCGACTGTCGTAAGAATGAACCTATGCAAACATTTGCTTACGCGATCTGTCATCACCTCTCCATTTCACAGGTGCACAAGACCATAACTCATGCGAGTGCCACTTCAAAGGTGTCTTAGCACCTCTAAGTGGCAGTGATCCCAAATCCTATACTCCTTATCTACCACCATAGCAGAACCTCACCCAGATTTCACTGGAGGTTCAGAGATGCCGAGTTTTGCGTAAACGATCTTCCTGCTGAAAGATGGTTCATTACCACACTGGTATTGCACACACTCCTGGTCATGTATGACACCATTTGGGAGTATGTTAGAATTGGGTTTCAGATACAGACAGCATACAAGCCAACATGGAGAACGTGAGAAGGCCAATGCAGGCTGTTTGAGCTCGGGTAAATGTCTACTGGAACGTAGGCGTTCTGTTTGTGTGATTTTTTTAATCATTTAAAAATGAGTAGTAATACGTTTTATTTTTATTCCAGCCGTATAAAAATGTACAGTAGACTGAAATGGCTTTCTCTAAAGCCCTGGGGCAACAGATTATACCAGTACAGTATAGTTACTATAAAAACCGTATGTAGAAACTAGGAAAAAACTAATAGTCTACACAATATTTTTACAGCAACGTGATAATAGAGTATACAAACACCTGTTGTAATACTTGTATTCATATATTATATACTTTTTAATTGCTTTAATATTGAATTATGACTTGTATGAAAAGCCATGACACAATGCAACATGCAAATGTTGAACACATTTTAGTTCCCTATTAATGTATTAGTGTATCTACAACCTGATCAACCCTGAAAGAGAAACCAGAGACCAGTAAATTAGCTAATATATAATATAATATAATATAATATAATATAATATAATATAATATAATATAA
>JAOVVF010000001.1:11873714-11884794 GCA_028565595.1 Duopalatinus emarginatus
AAGATTAATAATCACATTTAAAGTCAATTTAATAAGATAAAATACACAAGGGGTGGCACAGGTAGGTCTACAGCTCCAGGCGTTTTGGGTTGGGGGTTTGATCCTCTCTCTGTCTCTGTCTTCGAGGAGTTTGTTGTGTTCTCGCTGTATCCGCATAGGTTTTCTCAGGTGCTCCGGTTTCCTCCCACCTCCAGAAAAATGCACATGGATGTGCTAAATTGCCGTAAGGTATTGTGAATGTCAGTGAATGTATGTGTGTATGGTACCCTGTGATGCATTTGTGCCCTGTCTAAGGGTATTCCTGCCTTGCAACCCAATGATTCCAGGTGGGCTCCGGACAAACCGTGACCCTGATGGACTTGGCGGATAATGACTGACTGACTGACTAAAAAAATACCCAAGCAGTATGAATTGAAGGTGGATTAAACCAGTACCCAATGTCTTTAGAGACAGTACTTTATAGTCTCCACAACAATACAGTGTGCATGGAACATTTCAATATATTTTAGTACTGACTATCAGATCATATCTAAGTTTACGTCAAATGGCTGATAGTATAAAGCTGTAAAAGGGTGCTGACAGTTATAGGAGGCTATGTGGGAGGGGGCCTGTGGGTGTGCGTCTGTGGGTCAACCCACATAGACATTAGTCATGGTAGTGTGTCACATAACCTGAAAGATATACGAGTGTTCGTCAGAGGTGCTATTTAATAATGATTAGGGGGACATGAGACGACACCTACATCACAGTGAAAAAGCAGGTGACACCTACACAACACACACCACAGACCCCAAGTCACATGTCGGCTGCGGTGATTATTTTACATAATGAATGTCAGGTCTTTAACTAAAACCAAGGTTAACCTAAAACGCAGCAATAAATGAGACGAACATTAGAAAAGGCCAAATATCTTGTGGAAAATGGAACTTCAGCAACATTCAGTGCCACTGGGATTACTGAAGCAATTAACATGACTTTAATATGACATAATAGAATGACATTTTTATCCAATACACTTCTGATGGATCAGAGATGCTGAATATTCGTTGTATATATACATTGCATTTGTGTATTTTATGTTCATTCTGATTAATACAGCTGATGTGTTTTCATGAGTCTGTGAAATAAAGAAAACTGAAGTAAAGGACAGATGATGAAAAATCAGACAAAGTTTCCCATCTTTGGTTAACATTAACAGAGACCCATCGTAATATAAGATATTAGGATGCATAAATTATACTTGTTTTCAGCAGGACAGAGGGTTGGGTAATGTAATTACTACTGAAGTATCTCTGTGATTTTTAATCATACCTCAATCTGCATCGGTCATGTCAGTCATTTTTATGTTTTGTACATGTGTGGAAAATAATCACTAAAAAGTGATTAGAAAATATACCTGTATAATCACACAGTAGGATAAACCACTTATTCTACTACTGTCTCAAAGGGATGCTGGAGATTATCCCAGTGCTAATTGGGCAGATGGCAGGGAAACACCCTGGACTGGTCACCAGTCCATCACATGGCAGACACACAGACAGACACATTCTCTCTCTCTCTCTCTCTCTCTCACACACACACACACACTCAGACCCAGGGGCAATTTAGTATCTAGTATATAGCAATTAGCCTGACTGCATGTCGTTGGACTGTGGGAGGAAACCGGAGGTCCTGGAGGAAGCCCACACAGACAAATTAAGGACTGTTTGGGGGCCTCTTTGTTGTAAGGAGACAGTTGTTGTGGATAGACGCTGGCCACCGCTCTGGGTGTGTGTGTGTTTGTTAATCCCCAGTGTGTGTTTACTAGTGTGTGTACTGTGAGATAAAATTTTTCAGTGTACAAGCATAATGGTCAATGAGTGAGTTTATGTGCATTTTTAATACTGACGTCAGAGACTTCTGAGTGAATTTCCATCACATTTATTTGTAATTATTTATTTTACTTCAACTAAAATAAAAAACAACACACAAAAGTTTAAGTTTTTTTTCTAAAAAAACCCAAAAAAACAATGTTTAGTTCTTATTAAAAGTTTAACGTTTCTTTTTTCTAACAACCCGGAAGAAGTTACACCTCAAAGCGGAAGTAGTTGCCTTTACCCCGGAAGTGAACGGCGTGAGAAAAAAAAAAAAAGAAACAACAAGGACAGCGACGTCAGGTAGCGAGTTAGGTAAAGATGTAAAATCAGTTTTTATAATGATGAAATTGTACAGAAGAAGATTAAACATCACATTTCTGAAGGTTTGGAGTGAATATCGGTCTTAAAGTGTAAGTGTGAGGAGGTGTTTATTTAAATAATCCTGTAAAAGTCGTCATGTTTGTGAAAAATTCCTGTCTGAGGAGTGTTGTTATGGCACCTGGTCTGTAATAATACTACTACTGCTAATACTGCTAACAACAACAATAATAATAATAATAATAATGATAATAATAACTGTATTTAATTAGAATTATTATGGTTGTATAAAGTAAACATTCAGGCTATTCATGGTAATAAAACTAACAGCAGCACAGACCCTCAGACCAACCAAAACAAACCTGAACCAGAGAGAGAGAGAGAGAGAGGAGGAATAACAGATAAAGTGTCATATTTATGTATATGTGTATGTGTGTATGTATATATATATGTGTGTGTGTGTGTGTAGTAGTAGATATTCATATTTGACTGCATGTATATACGAGGGTCTGCCCTGTCTGTAGAATGAATCAACTTTCAGAAAAGATGAACACATTATTTTTCTATATAATTTCTCTGCTTTTCCACACACTTTGTCCACTTTTGCATTCTCTTATCAAGAAAAGTTTTATTCTGAGCTGCGAGCCACTAAAGAACCTCTTCATCAGACGTGAATCTTCGTCCTCTTAGGGCCCCTTTCAGCAGACAAAACATTGTTAATAGTCTGATGGTGTAAGATCATGACTACAGTCAGGACGCTTTAACATCTCAAAGTAAAGTGTTTGGAGAGTGTTGACCGTCTGGACAGCGGTGTGAGGACGTGTATGTGACAACACAACACCCCTGGATATCAGTCCTCTGTGTTTAGTGTGAATTTCAGTCTTCAGCTGTCCAGTGAGCATCTCACTGTAATGAACACTGTTGACTGTTGAACCTTTTTCACTGCATGCTGGTCTTCTTTCATGCGTAGGGCCGACATTTCATTCTTGCACTGCAGTCACAAATTAACGGATGTAACATGTTCAGACCTGCACACCAGTGACTGAGGAGACAGACCTGATACAGAAAGTGTTGATAAAACCAGCATACGTTTTAATATAACTGGAGTGTGGGTAATTTTTGATTCACCCTTGTATTATATCTATTCCATAGCAGCAGTGTTAGACTGTAAGTGGTCTGGTTTCTTGTTTGAGTTTGTGACTTGTGTCTGGATGGGTGTGTGATGCAGTCATGGTGTGATGATCTTGCAGTATTGCAGTCATGATGTGATGTAGTGGGTCTACTGAGAGGTGTGTGTAATACACTCTGTGATGTTGGATTAGTGTCGGAGGGCCATGGCTGCCCCTGTTAGAAGAGGACAAACCCATCAGAATGAATTCAGGACATGAACTGGTGTAACTCGTCAGAAAGGACACACACACACACACACACACACACAGTGTTTACCTGTCAGAGATGTCTATAGATGTACCAGGGGTCCCATAGAATGGCAGATAAACAAACCTGATACCATTATTATTATTAACCACCTGATTTTTTATAAAAATCATCGTAATAAAGATTATTATAAGTAAAGAAATGTAAACTCGGAATTGGTGCCATCAGTTAGTTAATAAAGTGACTGATGTCCACTGTGTGTTTGGTGTGTGTTAAAAATTAGTGTAGTAAACCTCGGCTACAGTCAGACTTGTTGTTGAGTCTGATAGCCGTGAGAGGGACTCGGTAATAATGAACATGCTTAATTCTGGAGTGAAATTGTATTTTGTGGCCTGCAAAAGAGCAAAATTCGATTCAGTTTCAAGCTTGTAGGTGTGTGAATGTGTGTATAAAGTGCCTGTCCAGTCAGTTTCCAAAACAAAAAAATAAATAAACGTGCATTTGCAATAGAATATAACAGAATTAAACAAAAGTAAAATACAACAAACATCAGATAAAATATGGTTAAAAAGGGGAAAAACAGTAAGTTTTTTTTTGTAACTTACTGATTCACTGATTTGTTTTCAGAATGCAGTTAAACAGATTCTTGTCCAGTCAAGTGTGAAAGCAGCCTGTATTTCATCATAAGCTGTGCTTACAAAGATGTCACAGTGTCGTGTTAATGATAAAGAGCTGAACGATTAATTCAGCAGTAACGCAGCAAGTATTGTCTTTCAGACAGTTTTAAGTCCTGTGTTTTGGGAATCCGGGTGTAAACAGAAATGTTTTGGCTATTTCTCTCACTTATAAGTGACTCTTTTGTTTTGTCCTTTTCACAGAATTCATGGCATAAGTCTGTCCGAGTTGTCTGCAGTAATGGACTGGATCGGTAGTGTAACTTTCCAAGGCATTGTGACTGATCTTCACTCGAGCGTGTTATGCAGTGCTTAGGAACAAAAACTCCAGGTTACTGCACCGGACATTTGTTTATCCTTCTGGAAATTAGTGGTCTGTGTGACGTGTAATGATGGAGCCCTGAGCCTGTGTGGGCTTTTTGAAAATGATGGACAACATGGATGATCCAGAAGAGCTGTGCCCTGGTGATGAATCAGCGAGTGGGGAAATGCAGACAGAGGAGTCTGTGCCAAGTCTGCCAGAGGAAGTGGAAACATCTCGGGAGGTGCCGGACGATTCGAACTCAAGACAGCAAGATGACTTGGGGACGGTGGAAGAAAGAGGATATGAAAGGACTAATGGGGGTACAGATCAGCTGGAGGAAGATGGGATTGGTGTATTTGATACAGCGGATGATGAGAGAGACGGTTGCAGGAACGCTGCCGGGAAGGATGTGTCTGGATCCCGGGGGAAGAAAGGGAAGTCGAGAAAAAGCGGCTCAGGATCCGGCGATCCATTTTCATCCTGGATGTCGCCTTCATCCTTTTCCTCGTCATCTGGAGCGAGCAGACACAAGCAGATCCGCCGGAGGAACCACCATCATCACAACCAGGGACGTCTGAGACGACAGACCGGCTTCCAGCTCATGGCGGCGTTCCGAGATTTCTTGTCCGAATCCGTCAGCCCGTGGAGTTTATCCTGCATCCATATGGTGGTGGACCTGATCGTGTCTCTAACCCACCACTGCGGCGTCATCGTCGAATCCGGAGCGATTGCACTTTATGACCTTGGCATGCTCATGCTGTTTAAGGTCACCGACGTCCCGGGAATGAAGCAGGATTTAAAACGAGCCATGGACAGGACCCGGAGTTCAGGGGCAGCTCTCATGGGCTGGGTTTGTAAAACCACGAGCTCCTGCCGCCGCGTTCTGGTCTCTGCTTTCGGTTTCATTAGTAGCGCAGTGTTCCTAAGTGCCAGGGTCGTGAGGAGTGTAGTGGAGAAGCTGGGTGGAGACCGAGGCAGGCGATGGTGGCTCAGCCTCCAGAACTGCTGGATAACGAAGAAAGGAGTCGCACTTATGGGAAGGATCAGAGGATGGCTGTGGAAAAGCGGCTCCGCCCACCCGACAACAAATCCCGAGTCTCCGTCCAGGACAGAGAGGAGTCAGCCTGGCCAGGATCTGGAGAGACTGCTGGCTTTAGCAGAGGTACCTCAGAGTCACGTTCATGTGCTCTTCACATTACTGTATGATGTGTAGTCAGTAAATGAGAATGAATGAACCGTCTCATGCAGGTGCCTGAAGATGAGCTGGACCCGTTTAACGTCTTGGGTGTGAACACACACGCCACGGAGTCGGAGCTGAAGCGGGCTTATAGACAGCTGGCCGTACAGGTGAATAAATGTTTAGGGGGCCTGGCTTAGTTGTGAACACTGAAAAGGGGCCTCGTTGTTGGAGCCTCCATTTAAAACTGCAACTTTAATGCGACGTGTAAATAAAGTGTAAATAAAGTGACGTGTGTATCGACATCCTCTAACGTACCTGCTGCTCTACATGTAGGTCCATCCAGACAAGAACAAGCATCCTCGAGCCGGCGAGGCTTTTAAAGTCCTTCGAGCAGCGTGGGACATCGTGAGTAACCCGGAGACCCGACGCGAGTATGAGCTGTAAGTGTACCTTTAAAAAAAACAGTAGCTCAGTGATCGGCATGTCCCTGACACTGTGACACCCTTCTTTTTTTATTTTTGACCAAACAGGAAGCGCATGGCAGCATCTGAGCTCTCCAAGTCAATGAACGAGTTCCTGACGAAGCTGCAGGACGACCTGAAGGAGGCCATGAACACCATGATGTGCACCAAGTGTGAGGGCAAACACAAGTACGGCAAAAAATATTACACAACACTAGATCGGAATGGGTTCAATTCAGAGTCTCCTCGATCAGTCATATGACTCTTCTGCTTTGTTTAGAAAATGTTAGCTTTTGTTTATTCTTCCTATTGGCGAGATCGTCAAGCACCATGCTAACTGTTTTATCCCGCGGCTAACTGGATTTGTCCCCACAGGCGTTTTGAGATGGACCGTGAGCCTCATGAAGCGCGTTTCTGTGGTGAGTGTAATAAACACCACAGTGCTGAGGAGGGAGACCTGTGGGCCGAGTCCAGCATGCTCGGTCTGAAGATCACCTACTTCGCCTTCATGGACGGCAAAGTCTACGACATCACTGGTATTCAGAGTTACACATGGCTACTCTGTAGTATTTGTGTTTATATCGGTTGTTACATCACTGTGTGTGTGTACATATCTTGGTGCTTTTATATGAGTATGTGACTGGATATAAATATATTATTTATGTCTAAAGTCCGTCACATGGATTTGTGTCCTCATACAGAATGGGCAGGTTGTCAGCGAATTGGAATCTCGCCCGACACACACCGGGTCCCGTATCACATCTCTTTTGGTTCTAAGAGTAACAGCAGCTCTAACCGGCACAGGTAACAACCTGTATATAACAATGTAATAAACTTATATTTCACCTGTTATAAACAGAGTAGAACTTAGGATCTAATGTGTGACTGAAAACACGTAAAGCAGTCCGAGGTTCAACGAAACACATTTATTTTGTCTGTGAAATGATACTGAGACTACTGAGACTGACAGACACACAGGCCACACCTCCTTAAGTGGTACAGACACACAGGCCACACCCACTTCACAGATACAGACACACAGGCCACACCCACTTCACGGATACAGACACACAGGTCACACCCCCTTCACTGATACAGACACACAGGCCACACCCACTTCACTGTACAGGCACACACAGGCCACACCCACTTCACTGATACAAACTCATAGGCCACACCTCTTTTATTGGAAGAGATATACACAGGCCACACCTCCTTCACTGTAAGAGACAGAAACACAGGGCACACCTAGTACACTGAGAGACACAGCAACCATGCATAACCATGGCTTATATAAATAAAGGTTCTCTCTCTGTCTCTCTCTCTCTCTCTCTCTCTCTCTCTCAGGTCTCCCTCAGGCCATACCCCAACCCCTGGCTCTCCGTCCGACCTGCACGATTTATTCAGCCGTATTTTCCAGGGCGCTCCCGGCAGTGACGCCTCGTCCAACGGTGGATTTTTCTCACCCGGATCAACCCCGAATCAATCCGGGGGGGCCAGCTCAGGGCCGCCTCCTCAGTCTGGCTTTTTTACACAGCGAGGAGACACGAGCGAAAACTGGAGCGAGGGAGGTAAAGGACAACGCAGGAGGAGAAAAGCTCGCAAGCCTTTTCAGCGCTGAGTGCCGACACGACGAGCTGCGACGGCCTCGGGGGAGAACATCAGACAGCGGCGGCGTCTGGGTTCCGTTCTCGGCAAATAACAGACGGGTCGAGGGAAAGAACAGACGTGTCTGTGATTGTGCGTGAGGTCATCTCTGTGCCAACAAGAACTCGAGGAGATGGCGGCTTGAGATCAATATGAAACAATATCAGAGTGTTTTTTTTACTATGAGCTCATCCGATGCAGAATTGCGAATTTGCCCATGTTTTTTTGTTTGTTTTGCTTCCTGTCATGCAGGTAGGCAGTAGCATGGCTTTCTCAATGAAGTTTCATTTTATTTTGTTTTTTGTTCTGAGTTTTGGGTATTTTTTTTTATGATTTTTCTCAACAATCGGCCATGAAGACACCTCAGGGATGATCAGATGGTCTGCACGTGCAGAAAGACACAAACAGCTCATAGTATCACCATGACGATCGTCCGTAGTGGCTCACTTTCATTTATACTTGAATTTATTTTGTGATTTCTGCTTTTAAAGTTGGATTATTGCCTCGTTTAAAGCAGAAGTTAGAAGTGAGGTGCAGAGAAATGTCAGGAAGCCTCTGTGAGGATCGACGGTTTGGAAAGATTTATTATTGGGTTATTAAGAGTTGTTAATATTCGTTTTTCTATAACATATGAAACCAAAACTGGCATTTTTCTGTATCATCAAATGACAAATTGAAACACGAGAAAACACAGGAAAAAAAAAAATCTCCACAGTTTCTAACTCGATGCAGTCAATCAGCTGTGGCATGTCTGAGGTCTGGAAGTTTAACCAGTACTCACACATTTTTATTTCTATGTATTCTATGATTTCTGAAGTGATGAAATGATGACCATGTCGTCCTCCCTCTTAACCCTAGAGACATACTCGGCCATGCGTTGGCAGAGAAAGTCAGACCAGAGCACCGTAAGAATTGGCACACTGTTATCAGGAGGCCACAATTTTCAATTCCGGATGGCTGTAACGTCAGACCAGACAGCAGAACTGTGCTCACAGACTCTCTCTTGTCTGTCCGTCATAGCGACAGGTGTCCGTAAGCTCATGCGTACAGAAGCGGGCGGTAGAGCTTTCCTCCGAGAAAGAAGTGCACATGACTCGGAGGAATCACCGAATACCGCAGCACTGAAGTCCGTCTGTATCTCAGGAGCGAAGCGTCCATTTCAGAAATCAGGTTAATGCTTCTTTAAACAAAGAGCCTACAGAGGGCAGCCGTGGTCCTGTTTACGGTTCATCAGGACTTGTGATGTTAGTATGAAGGTAATCTGAAACTCCGCCCACAAGACATTAGCTAGTGTTAGCTATAATGATTAGGTAACTACTGTGCCATATAATCTAAGCCTGTTTTCTCCTAAATATTTGTCACGTGAAGGATTTGTCTGCACATTTTGGATGAACTTTCAGATGTTCAGATGGACATGTCACGGCTGAATGACTGCAGTCCTATCTAGATTTTTTTTTTTTGCTATAACCGCTCATGACCCTGAGTCATGACCTCTCCACCTGCTTGGAATGGACATAGCACTTTGAAAGAGAGAGCAGACGTGACCACATTGGGACCGAGCAGAGAGAAGTCACGTGATGAGACACACAACATTCATGTGTTAACGTTCAGACGCTCGGTTTACCGTCTTTATTCATTCACCTTCAGCAAATGCTTTACCATGATCAGGGTCATTATGTGTTCATATTCTGGGGAGGTATTAAATAAGGCCGGTGAAACACACACACACAGTTGTCACGTATCATCACCCAATCAGAGCTGGGCTCGAAAACAAAACAAAAAAAAACATGATCTTCACTACGATTCTCAGTTTAGACTCACTCACGCTACGTGCTAACAGAACATGTGACCTAGTTTAAATACTGTGATGCGTTTTGGGGAAACTGTGTCCAGATGGATGAATATTAATGAGCCTGATTAGCCTTAAACAAACGTCCACCTTCTGTTTACGACATATATAAATATATATATACATATAAATATATTTTGTTCCCGAGGTCTTGGTCACTCTGTCACGTGTCCTACAGAGTGAACTGATGGCGTGTCGGGGATTCGGCACGTGCCGACACGTCACAACGCGACAATATTGGTATTAATGTCACTTTGCGCCATGCAGCAGGCTCCATATCGAGCTCAAAAATGCCTGGTGGTTATGATGTCATACGATTAAGCTCCGCCCATAAAAAGGTCGGGCAGAAATTGTGATGAATGTGGAAGACTTGCACGTGTTTAATCTCAGCTCTGGGTCTGAAAATGGTCAGGGTTTTTTTGTCTGTCGCAGTTCTTAAATTGGACTTTTATTTTAGCCTGGATGGTGAGTTTTAGCTTGACGTTGCACAGAGTGTTTGTGAAAAGTGTTTGATTTAAAAAAAAAAAAAAAGAGGAAGTTGATACATTTCATATAAAACCTGATTTACTCTGACGGCAGTGTGAACGCTTTACTTTACTTTACTTTACTTTACTTTATATCAGACTGTAATCCTGATGACGGAGCCGTGTGTCCGCATCACAGGACGCCCCAGAGTAATAAGAGGATTTAAACCCGTATGCAAAAAGATTTATATAACAATAAAATAATAAAAAACACTCAGACAATCATTATAATAAATAAATTAATAAATAAATAAATGGTGCAGGAAACATTGGAGTCTTGAAGGTTTCTTTCATCCGGTTCCCATGACGATTACTTGCTGCTTCTTTTCATTGTTTCATATTAAAGTTGATTTCTGTAACATCAAAGTCTGGTGTCCTTAATTTGTAATGATACAGAGTCTGCTACATTAATTTAGGTGCACTGCCACCTACTGGTCATTCACAAAACTACACAGATGTCTGGGAAAGGAAGACTGTGGACCTGATCAGACCCCTGAGGAGATCATGAGTGAGATGGGCACCAGTGGTTCTTTTGAGGATTAGCATGAAGATTTCACTGAGAAAACAGAGGATCTGTGTGTGTGTGTGAAAAAGGTCCAAGGTTTTTTGTGTATGCAGAAGATGGCCCACAGAATTCTCTTCTGAGAACAAATAAACAAATAAATAATTGTTTTTGTTTTAGAACACTGAGATGGTTCAATGAAACACTTGGTAAATATTACCAGTGAACAGCCCTGTTCCCATAATGCACCGCACAACAAACAAATAAATAAATGAACAAAAATCAAAGAAAGAAAGAAAAATAAGATCACAATAATGACAGACAGTAGAACAGAGCAGTACTACAGCAGAGCCACCAGGGGGCAGCAGAGTACAGTAGCGCAGTACTA
>JAOVVF010000001.1:11924752-11935791 GCA_028565595.1 Duopalatinus emarginatus
TGTGTGTGTGTGTGTGTGTGTGTGTGTGCGTGTGTCTGTGTGTGTCTGTGTGTGTGTGTGTGTCTGTGTGTGTGTGTGTGTGTGTGTGTGTGCGTGATGCAGCCTGTTCTGAAGGCTGGTTTGGCAGAAACTGCTCCTTCCCGTGTAAGTGTAAGAACGGAGGTGTGTGTGACCCGGTGACTGGAAGCTGTCGTTGTCCACCAGGTGTCAGTGGAGAGCACTGTGAGGATGGTCAGTGTAACAAAGCCTGGAAATATTTATGTGATTAGCCGTCAGCGTGACACTAAAACTACGTCACGCTTTTTTTACATACATCACTTCTATTCATCCCCACAGGATGTCCTAAAGGTCTGTATGGAAAACAGTGCAATAAGAAATGTAACTGTGCCCATAATGGGCGGTGCCATCGCACGTACGGGGCGTGTCTGTGTGACCCGGGACTCTACGGCCGCTTCTGCCACCTGCGTGAGTATCTGAGCCGCATCGTTGCTCTGAACAGCCCTGTGTAGTCTGGATTCAATTCAGGTCCAGTTCACACACCCCCCTTCCCCTCCCCCGCCTCGTTTCACAGTTTTATGTCTCATTCCATAGCATGTCCTAAATGGGTGTTTGGACCCGGCTGCTCCGAGGAGTGTAAGTGTGTTCAGGAAAACACTCTGGAGTGCCATCGGCGTCACGGCACCTGCTCCTGCAAACCTGGATATCAGGGAGACAAATGTGAGAAAGGTCAGAATCATCCAGAGAGCTGTAAGATTTTATATCAGTGATGTCATCACTTTATTATTATGGGTTTGCTGTTGGTTTATAATCTTCAGTGTCTGAACTGTGTGTGTCTGTGTGTTTGTGCGTGTCTGTCTGTGTGTGTGTCTGTCTGTGTGTGTCTGTGTGTGTGTCTGTGCGTGTCTATGTGTCTGTGTGTCTGTCTGTGTGTGTCTGTGTGTGTGTCTGTGCGTGTCTATGTGTCTGTGTGTTTGTGTCTGTGTGTGTGTCTGTCTGTGTGTGTGTCTGTCTGTGTGTGTCTATGTGTCTGTGTGTCTGTCTGTGTGTGTCTGTGTGTGTGTGTCTCTCTCTCTGTGTCTGTGTGTCTGTCTGTGTGTGTGTCTCTCTCTCTGTGTCTGTGTGTCTGTCTGTGTGTGTCTATGTGTCTATGTGTCTGTGTGTTTGTGTCTGTGTGTGTGTCTGTCTGTGTGTGTCTATGTGTCTGTGTGTCTGTCTGTGTGTGTCTGTGTCTGTTTCTGTGTATGTGTCTCTCTCTCTGTGTCTGTGTGTGTGTCTCTGTGTGTGTGTGTGTGTCTCTCTCTGTGTCTGTCTGTGTGTGTGTGTCTATGTGTCTGTCTGTGTGTGTCTGTGTATGTGTGTTTGTGTGTGTGTGTGTGTGTGTGTGTAGAGTGTGACTCAGGCTTCTATGGCCCTGGTTGTGTTGAGAAGTGTTCCTGCCCGTCTGGGGCGGTGTGTGACTCTGTGACTGGGGTCTGTCTGCGTCTGTGTCCGTCTGGTAAAAAAGGAGAAAACTGTGATGAAGGTGAGTTTCAGCTGAAAATGAGATTTTTTTTAACACACATTTCGTTCAGTTCCTTTACTGTCCACAAACACGACATGAACAATGTTAACGTTAACACACACACAATCTAGCTGATAAATAAAAAAGACAATAATAAATCTGTTTTAGATTTAAAAGTCCTGTAGCCTTGTTTATAAACCACTTCTTCTACATTTAGTGGATGGTCTGGAAATCTCAGTATAAATCTCACTTTCTGATAAATATAACATTAAATAAATGACTCATTAAAAAGACTCACGATCGTCCTGTCCACACTGAATATGTTTAGATTTCACATTACAGGTCAGTTTGTCTGCAGGTTCACTTGCTGTCCTTAGTCAGTACAGGTGATGGAGACTGGGGGACATTTTTATACCTGTATAGAAGTATGTGGTCCAGCATGGTGTTTCATGTCCTTATAGATTGTCCAGATGGGACGTTTGGGATTGGCTGCTCTGAGTCATGTGACTGTTCAGGAGCCCCATGTGACACGGTGAGCGGTCGGTGCCGATGTCCTGCAGGGACGAGGGGCGGTCACTGTGAGGAAGGTGAGTCAGGAATAAGATATCAAAACAAGAAAAATATCAATCAGAAGTAATCAAAAATGTCATATTAAACCTAGAGTTAAATTAATGCATCTTATATTGTGTTTAATAATTTTACACATTAATAACCTGTTTATTCTCTATCCATCTGGAAAATGTTTTATTACCTAATAAAATATAACAGCGAATCAGATTCCAGTATGCAAATGAAGGCCACAGTACAGGAAAAATGTGGAATGTGTGAAAATGATCATGTCCCTATTAATAACGTGATAATTTCACATGTGAGGACAGAAAACAAGTCCAGAACAAGTCTGGGTTCATATGTTACTCAGTATAATGTGTATTAATGTACACAACTCAGTCTGGGTCTCTGTCTGTCTCTCTTTCTCTCTCTCTTTCTTTCTCTCTGTCTCTCTCTCTCTCTTTGTACATCTCTCTCTCTCTTTTTCCATCTCTCTCTATCTTTCTCTCTCTCTCTCTCTCTCTCTCTCTCTCTCTCTTTCCATCTCTCTCTCTATCTTTCTCTCTCTCTCTGTCTCTCTCTCTTCATCTACACTCCCCCTCCCCCCCCCTCTCTCAGAGTGTGCTGCAGGTCACTGGGGTTTGGACTGTAAGGAGACATGTCCAGTGTGTGAAAACGGAGGCGTGTGTGATAAACACAGCGGCTCGTGTCTTTGTCCTCCCGGATACATGGGCAGACTCTGTCAAAACTGTGAGTGTGTTTCAGATTCAACTTTCATCTGAGATATAACTGGATATCACATGAAGCTTTTATTCTCTAATATTCTAGCTGTAATAATTCTCTGATATTCTCCTGATTCTGAAACCTTCAGTGAGATTTTAATCTCTAACAACACTGAAATTTAATTTACACACGAATCACCTCCAAACACACATGTAGTATCAAAGCTTCAACCCAAAGCCCTTTTCTTTTGTCCATGTGGGTGTTTACTGATGAGGACATATTTTAAGAATTACGAGGAGGAACTTGTTTATTCCAACGTCAGGGAAAATAGTGCCTGTATTGTCAGTGTTAGACAGGTTGAGACTGTACAGAAAGCAGCTCCTTATACCCAAAGTTGATGTGTTGGAAGCAGGAAAGATGTGTGTGTAAGAATCTGAGTCAGTTTGACAAGGACCAGATTGTGACGTCTAGACGTCTCCAGAACAGCAGGTCTTGTGAGTTCAGTTGAGAATATCGACCAACCAATGACCCAGTGATAGGCTCAGGATTAATACCTACTAAAGGTGGTCTAAGAAAGGTAAACCAGTAACAAGATCATGGCAGACTAAGACTCTGAGCTCACATGCTCGGGAGGTGAAGACCAGACCGTCTGCTCTGATCCTACATGAGATCCTACAGAAGGATTTGTTAATATCAGAGGTCTTGTGGAGTCCTTAATGAGTCAGAACTGTCCAGTTTTAATTTTATGGCTGATCAGTGTATATATTTTTATAAAAGTGGTCGTATAGATGTATGTTAGGGTTTGTTTTATATGTAATAAACCTTTATACCTGTTACTATGGCAACCCCCGTCTTACTGTATAAACCAAATCAAACCAAATCAAATCCGTATATAGTTGTGAATGTACTAAAACGTTATTCTAAGTGTTAGTATGTGCCGTGTGTAGCATGTCCAGCTGGTCGTTTCGGTCAGAGCTGCCAGATGAAGTGTGTGTGTGAGAACGGCGGGCGGTGCCACCATGTGACCGGCCGCTGCTCCTGTACGCCAGGTTGGATTGGACACAACTGCAAGAAAGGTATTGACTGGTCTTCAGTTGTGCTCAGTTGTCATGGTCATGTCTCCTGTATTTATATTGGTGTTGTTACAGCGTGTGACGCCGGACACTGGGGCCTGGACTGTGTGAAGGTGTGTGACTGCAGAAACAGTGACGGCAACTGTGATGCAGTGACAGGACAGTGTAACTGTGAAGCTGGGTTTACAGGACCCCACTGTGCCCTCAGTGAGTGTCTTACAGAGCTGTGTGTTTATTCTTACTGTACACTCACATCTGTATCCACCCACTGCGATGCAGATCTTCTGTACCTATAAGTGCCCACTGTCATGCACATGTCCACACATGACTCATAACTCAGGATTCAGTGCCATACCAGGTATAAAACAAAGGGATTTCCTGTTTACGTCACCGGTACACAACAAATCTGAGGATATGTTGTCTGGCAGAGGATCCACCAGCTGGATCGTTCACTGCCATGGACAAGGAGGACACGTTTGTCCGCTTTCGGAATGGGACGGCCTAGTTGCGCCGCTGTCAGGCAGTCGGTCTTCAGATGCAGTCTCTGAAGGATGCAGCCCCTGAATCCAGGACACAGCTGTAGTCTCAAGTCATGTCATCGTTTTTCTCTCCTTCCCAGAGTGCCCCAGTGATTCCTTCGGCCCGGGGTGTCGGCAGCGCTGCCAGTGCGATAACGAGGCATCATGTGACCACGTAAGTGGGGCGTGTACCTGTAAAGTGGGCTGGACAGGAACTTTCTGTGAAAAACGTAAGCTGCTTTCTTGGCTATGCTTTAATTATATGTGTGGTGTATGCATTGTTTAACATAAAGTTTTGTGTGTGTGTGTGTGTGTGTGTGTGTGTGTGTGTGTGTGTGTGTGTGTGGTATCAGCCTGCCCTCAGGGGTATTACGGGCTGGACTGTCAGCACAAGTGTGTGTGCTTGAATGGTGGACACTGTGATCATGTCAATGGAGAATGTGTGTGTCCTGCAGGCTGGATCGGTCCGAACTGTAACCAGAGTAAGTGCCTCTAATGTTATGTCGAAATTTCCTTTATTACCCAAAGAAATGCAGCCATGTTCTGAAAGAGAGGGAGAGAGAGACAGAGATGGAGAGAGAGAGAGAGACAGAGAGACAGAGAGACAGAGAGAGAGAGAGAGAGAGAGACAGAGAGAGAGAGAGAGAGAGAGAGAGAGACAGAGAGAGAGAGAGAGAGAGAGAGAGAGAGACAGAGACCCAGACTGAGTTGTGTACATTAATACACATTACACTGATTAACATATGAACGATTGAGAAGTGAATTGTTTTCTGTTCCTCCAGCGTGTCTGCCTGGCTTTTACGGTCAAGACTGTTCTCAGACCTGCACGTGTCAGAACACTGAGGGATGTCACGCCGCCACCGGACAGTGTGTGTGTACGGCAGGGTGGACCGGACCGAACTGCTCACAGAGTGAGGAATGAATCTGAATCTGAGTACTTGGTGTTAATGAAAGGTGGTTTAAACGCAGCGGTTTTTATTTTCTCCCAGAATGCCAAGCGGGTTTGTTTGGGTTGGGCTGCAGTCAGAAGTGCTTGTGCCAGAACGGTGGGACATGTGACCACGTCAGCGGACAGTGTTCTTGTCCGAGCGGCTGGACGGGTACGGCGTGTGAGCGCGGTGAGTATCAGAGAGAGAGGGTGGGGGGTGGGGGCGAGAGACATAGAGGGGATGAAAGCTGTGTGTTAGGCTGGAAGGTGGCCAAGTGGAATTACAGTAAATTGTGGAGAAAACGCTGCGGTGGGTCTGTTCATGCTTCTGTGTACAATATGAGCTCTGCACAGAGGACCTCGACCCCACTGAACACCGACTGAACCCCAGACCACCTGACTCACCTGTACATCAGTGCAGAGTCAGGGGTACAGCCTTACTGTACACATACACATCGTCTGGCTGATTTCTCCAAAACTGGTCTGCTCTGGAATGAACAGTTAAATAGAGCTGCTGTTACAAACATCTGGAAGCAGGTTCGACTCTGGGGGTCTGTTAATTCTTATAAACTCTATAAACTCTACAATTAACAATATAATTGGATCTCAATCTGGGGTCTCGTACTCGGGAAGCAAATGAGTCACTGCAGCTTCCAGTCCTGACATCACCGCGTGATGGGGTTCATGGAGCTCAGTAGCAGACGGTCACGGGTGCTTTCGGCTGCACAGACCACCTCAGGAGTAAACCATAGTCTCCTGCCTGCCCCAGTCAGGCTCCTGTCACCTCATAACTCTCAGGATTGCAGCTACAGGGCTCCTGTTTACTTCCTAACCACACGCATGTGGAAGACGTCATACGGTTTACCAACACAGTGGGTCAAACGTTAGACAGCATGCTCGTTTCAACTCTAATACAGTGTAGCTGTTTGTTTGTGTATACGGATAGAGACACATTTGGTGCGGAAAATACACATCTGAAGACTCGGAGTCACAGATGTTATCACAAAACTTCACACAGCTGGAACGCCGACTTGTCAGTCATACGGTGAATCATGAAGCCTGGGACAAAAATGATTAAACTGTTGTGTCTAATTATTGCAAGACTTAGACCGGGGAAGTCTAAGATTCGGTCAGTAAAGGTCAGTGTGTGTGTGTGTGTGTGTGTGTGTGTGTGTGTGTGTGTGTGTGTGTGACATTTATATAACTGCGGGATTGAAGCAAACAACATTTCTACACGCATTTTATTATAAACCTGATATTTTATCTCAGAGTGTCTCGTGGGCCGCTTCGGGCCAGACTGCCAGCAGGAGTGTGTGTGTGTGAACGGAGGTCAGTGTGACAGACAGACTGGACAGTGTGTGTGTGGACCAGGTTGGATCGGACAGCACTGTGAGAAAGGTAGGAAGAAAGATGACCTGGATGTGGTTCTGCTACCTGGATGTGTCCTTTGAGGTTCACACCATTGTTTGTGTTTGGATATGGATGATGATGATGATGATGATGATGATGATAAGGTGCAGGATTCCTAGCTCACAACTGTGTGTGTGTCTGTGTGTGTGTGTCATTAGCATGTGTGGCAGGTCTCTTCGGCACGGGCTGCGAAGAGCAGTGCGAGTGTCAACACGGAGCTTCTTGTCATCACATCAGTGGGAGATGTGTGTGTCCATCAGGTTGGCGAGGAGCTCATTGTGATAAAGGTTCGCTCGTCATGACAACAAACACAGATACACACAAGCTCTTTTATCTGGACATCGTCCAGACTAACACTAAAGTCTTTCTGTAAACAATATCACCAGAACGGTGGAGGATTTCTGTGCTCCACAGTGTGTCACATGACGTCCCAGGCGTCTTCAATAACGTTAAGATCAGCTGATTTAGGTGTGACTGACTAATCCCAGTGTTCCTCATAATCTGGTGTCTCAAGACGTGTGTGGTGGTCCGTTGTCCTGTTAGAAGAGGACAAACCAATCAGAATGAATACAGGACATGAACTGGTGGAACTCATCACACAGTGTTCACCTGTCAGAGACATCTGGAGGTGTCCCAGGGGGAACACAGGATGGCAGATAAACAAACCACAGACCGTTATGGAGACACCAGCAGTCTGTATTTTGTATAGGGTCGTCTGGACCAGTCTCCTGGCACTTATATTATTGTGTCAGTGTTTAAATTTGTGTGTCCTGAACCTGTAGAGTTTAATAATGATTTAATGATTTTGTGAATCATTTTGGATTTGTAGGTAAACAGGGTCTGTGCTGTAAACAGTCTTATCCTGTTGTTAATCTACGTAATGAGGCACACTGGTGTCTCCGCATGACATCACTGAGGGACTGGATGTGGTTTAATGGAGACGTTTACTGTGTGTGGTTAAGCAACATAACTCCAGAGCAAAATGTCAGAGATCTGAGTGAACAGATCAGGATTAAAGGGCTGATTTGTATCATTGTTAAGGTTAGGAAGTGGCTCAGGGTCAGTACTCTAACACCAGGTTAATGTCTCTTTCAGCCTGCCTGCCTGGAACGTTCGGGTCGAACTGTTCCCAGCTGTGCACGTGCCCACACGGGACATCCTGCCACCACGTCAGTGGAGAATGTGGCTGCCCGCCGGGTTACACAGGAAACGGCTGTGAAAAGAGTGAGTGCAGCCGGAGCCTCAGATTGTGACTGGACACGCCCTGTTTCACACTCGCGCTTTAATTGTTCGCTGTTTTCTATTTTGCAGCTTGTCTGCCTGGGACATACGGTCTGAACTGTAATCGGGTGTGTCAGTGCTCAGAGAAGAACCATCTGTGTCACCCGGTATCAGGAGAGTGCTACTGTGCTCCGGGGTACACCGGACACAAATGTGATCTGGGTAAAATGACCACTTCGTTAAATGTCAAACGTGGAAAAATGCTAAGTCTGTGACGGAGCATTGAAGATTTAAATATGATAAATGTTGAACACTGCATGTAGACCTATAATAATAATAATAATAATAATAATAATAATAATAACTGCACAATAATTGCATGCAAAAGATCGGTCAAGTTTACGTACTTAAATCTTCTGTTTGCATTTTTCTGGCCTGGAATAATGAACTCTGATCTCCTTATAATGTGTGTAGTCGATGTTTGACTGCAACTTTAGTACAGCATCTTTAATCAGATGTTATGCCTGCTGTGTGTGTTTTACTGTTCAGAGTGTGAAAGTGGGCGCTATGGTCCGGACTGTGGGAGGGAGTGTCAGTGTGTGAACGGTGGCGTGTGTCAGGCCACCACCGGTACATGCCAATGTCCACCTGGATTTATAGGCGCTCTGTGTAACTTCAGTAAGTCTTAGTCTAGGTTTTAAAATGAATAGTTGTAATGTATTAATTTATTTTGTATTACATGCTTGTATATGTAAATTCTCTGTTTCAGCTTGCCCAGTTGGGCGTTATGGGCAGGACTGTGCCAGCGTTGCCCTCTGCAGAGACGGGGAGAGAAATCATCCGGTCACAGGAAAGTGTGTATGTGCTCCTGGACACAGAGGACAGGACTGTGGGGAAGGTGAGACAAAAGTTATACAGCAGTTTATTAGATTTTCTTCAATACAAGTCATTTTACAGGTACAGGTCTGTGTGTGTGTGTGTGTGTGTGTGTGTGTGTGTGTGTGAGTGTGTGTCAGCTCTACACTGTTCTCTTCTGTATATAATATTATCACCTAGCACATGATGATCATCTAACTCAGGGGTGTCAAACTGATTTTCACCGAGGGCCATATCAGCATATATATGTTGTCCTCAAAAGGCTGACATGTTGACGTTATATTGTACTCTTTAATAACTGACACGGCCTCATAACACAAAAGACATACTGCTTTCTCCCCTTGAAGCACAAACATGTATTCGCTTTTCCGTCTTTCTTAAAACTAGCTTCCATCTGTATTAATTTTTCTCTTCTTGGAGGTTTTGGGATCATTTGTGTGATATGTTGTGATAAACGGCTGTCGTTAAACACTGATGTGTATACACTATAATCCACTGGCGGGATGCTGTCACTCTGCGGGTAATGTAATCAATGTAATCCGTAATTGGTAACGCAATGTATTGTGGGAAATGCACTTTATATGCTTTAAATATACGTTTTAAAGTAGCATAGACTTATTTGACATACACCATTTAAGCTCTCGCGGGCCACATAAAATGACATGGGGGGCCACATTTGGCCCGTGGGCCTTGAGTTTGACACACATGATCCAACTCATGTTGAAACAGACATGCAGAAAAGTGCAGGGTTGTGGTGCATTTTTGATTTTACTTCACCAAGTTTCATTCTATTAACCTAAAAACACACAATACACAAAATAAAATACACAAAAGGCTAATAACCACTTACCAATTCCTTGTGTTACTATGGAAACCTGATGGTCAGATCTTCATATTGTAAAATGCTAGGACAAAACAAAGTACATGACTGTGTTTGTCTTGATGTTCTTAACGTCTGGTGTAAATTTGGGGGAAATCAGAGAACGTTAATTTTTCCCCCAAAAAAACACAAAGGCTAACCCCTTACTGTTTTTTAGGCCAAAAATTCACCGCTCTCAGATCTTCACCTAATTCTCTGTGTGGGTTAATGAGGGTGAGAGAAACACAGGGGTGTATTTAGTTTTGTTCTATCACCCTCCAAAGTCAAGATATTGTATGGTGTTATATGGCATGGTATAGTATAGTATCGTATACTATAGTATAGTGTAGTGTAATATAGTATAGTATAGCATAGCATAGCATACTACTGTACAGTGTAAGTCTAGTGTAGTATAGTACAGTATAGTATAGTGTAAATATTGTATACTTTAGTATAGTGTAGTATAGTACAGTGAAGTGAGGGTATAGTATAGTTCAGTACAGTGTAAGTATAGTATACTGTAGTATAGTGCAGTGTAGTATAGTACCGTGAAGTGAAGGTATATTATAGTACAGTACAGTATAGTACAGTACAGTATAGTGCAGTGTAGTATAGTACAGTACAGTATAGTACAGTTCAGTGTTAGTATAGTATACGATAGTATAGTGCAGTGTAGTATAGTACTGTATAGTACAGTGTTAGTATAGTATACTATAGTATAGTGCAGTGTAGTATAGTACAGTACAGTGTAGTATACTATAGTATAGTGCAGTGTAGTATAGTATAGTGCAGTGTAGTATACTATAGTATAGTGCAGTGTAGTATAGTACAGTATAGTACAGTGTTAGTATAGTATAGTACAGTGTAAGTGTAGTATACTATAGTATAGTGCAGTGTAGTATAGTACAGTGTTAGTATAGTATAGTACAGTGTAAGTGTAGTATACTATAGTATAGTGCAGTGTAGTATAGTGTAGTATAGTACAGTGAAGTGAGGGTATAGTATAGTTCAGTACAGTGTAAGTATAGTATACTGTAGTATAGTGCAGTGTAGTATAGTACCGTGAAGTGAAGGTATATTATAGTACAGTACAGTATAGTACAGTACAGTATAGTGCAGTGTAGTATAGTACAGTACAGTATAGTACAGTTCAGTGTTAGTATAGTATACGATAGTATAGTGCAGTGTAGTATAGTACTGTATAGTACAGTGTTAGTATAGTATACTATAGTATAGTGCAGTGTAGTATAGTACAGTACAGTGTAGTATACTATAGTATAGTGCAGTGTAGTATAGTATAGTGCAGTGTAGTATACTATAGTATAGTGCAGTGTAGTATAGTACAGTATAGTACAGTGTTAGTATAGTATAGTACAGTGTA
>JAOVVF010000001.1:11938066-11954094 GCA_028565595.1 Duopalatinus emarginatus
CTACAACAACTCACCGCATGTCAGTGAAGTGAATCTTCAGTACAGAGACAGTAAAGGTGCAGACTGATCCACACTGGTGGAGGAAATATTAGGAGGAAACCTCACCGCATTTAACTTTAGTAACTTTATATCTGTGGGGTTTGGTTTATAAACACTGATGTTGTTGCTACGGTTACATGTGTGTGTGTGTGTGTGTGTATGTGGCGGAGTGATATTTGGAGTGCTTCGGTCCCAGTGTGGTTATCGTGCAATTACAGCACTCATGGAACGTCTCTCAGCCAATCAGATTGCAGGGTTGGAACTAACTGTGGTATAATAAACAGATATAAGTAAAACGTATAGTCTTCGGTCATGTTTGGTATCTGTCACACGTGTCCCTGTCTAAAAGCTGTTGCTATAGAAACCATAACGTATTAGAAAGAGCACATTACATTAAATGTTGTTCAGATCTGAGCAGTAACTCAATGTAAAGCAGGTCTCGCTAGGTTACTGTTTTCCCTCATTGATTTTCTATCGTGTGTGTGTGTTTTAGACTGTCGAGTGAACCGGTATGGACCAGGCTGCTCATTAAGCTGTGAGTGTGAGAACGGAGCCGAGTGTGACAGGCGTACCGGCCGCTGCCTGTGTGTGAAAGGGTGGATCGGCCCCACATGTACAGAAGGTAACGTCTACATTTACAAATCCTTCAATTATGTTTAGTTTCTGATCCTCAATTACTAGACTACTGTATCCAGGATCGAGGCTGAATCTGGAAATCCTGAAACAGAGCAGCACAAACAGTTCATGAGAGAGTGCAGGTTTGACCGTCCCTCACATTCTGAAATCACTAGTAAATTGTGATTTTACACCTGACAGAGCTGTAAGACTGCAGCTGTAGGGTGGATGAACTGGGGGTCATGGTTGAGGTTACGTTCCAATAAACCGAGTGATGGTCGAACCTGTATTTAATCTCGGTGGTGCTACTGTTATCCAGCACTAACGGGAGAACGTTGGCATGGAGATGTGTTTTAATAAAGTAAAACTGCAGTGTTGTAAAGGGCCTCGGTGTCGTACAACATCCTAATGGATTCCCTTTGGTAAGAGAAAACCTCCACTTAAAGGTTTATTCTTAAGGGAGAACAGTAAGAGGTTCACTGCAGTAAGAGGTTTACAGTCATCCTGACTCTGTAAAACTGAATCAGACTGTAACAGGCTCAGCCTCACACTTTAATCTTTAATGAACCGTTTACAGAAGTGTTGTTGTTTTCTCACTACTGATTAAATATGTAATGGAATTTATAAGTGACGATTTGCTAGATTTGCATTAAAATTAAAACGGACACACTGATGATCAAACATATCATCATGACCCCCCCCCCCACACACACATGCAGTCTATTCACAATAAACAGTTTGTAAAACAAGGTGTTGAATAGAAATGAACACCACAAATTGTCCATATTTAACTGAACACCGTTTCATTAATAAATAAAAAGTAAATTTATGAAAACTCGCCTGTACAGACTCTTGTGGCACTGTGGCTTAGCTGGTTAAGTCATCCCAACCCTAAACTGCTCCCCAGGCACCATAGATAGCGACTGCTCACCACTCATGTGTGTGTGTGTGTGTTTCACTGGATGGGTTAAATGCGGAGGTCAAATTCCTCTGCATGCAAGCCAAGTGGTCAATGAGTCACTTCAGAACAACTAGGTGTGCAGTGAGATACGGACACTGGTACTGACTCGACTCGACTCATTCACTCCTAACTAAACTGAAACGTTTGCTCCAATACCATGAGCTGATGCTCTGGAATGAAAGGCGAGCATACGCCGTCGTGCTGACGACCTGATGACACGAGTCGACTGCAGTTATAGTCAACTGTTCTGTCTGAAAGTGTCAGGAGGAGGAACTGCAGCATGATCTCATGTTATAAATAACCTGAGATGTCCAGCACTAGCAGGACAGCTGGCTAGGTGAGAAATAATGTCTACAGCTAACACACAGCATGACGGTCTTGACTATCAGGGACAGTGAGGTCACCTACTGAAAAAAAACTTTACTTGTCATAAATACACTGAAGTGCCAGAAAAACTGGTACAGTAGTACTGAGCTTCTGTAAAAAACAGTCTGGTATTGGCTCCATAACAGTGTAGTTTGTGTATCTCCCATCCCATGTGACCCCTGGGACACCTCCAGATGTCTCTGACAGGTGAACACAATGTGTGATGAGTTCCACCAGTTCATGTGTTGTATTCATTCTGATGGGTTTGTCCTCCTCTGGGGCAACTGTGGCCTAGTGTTTAGGGAACCTGTCTTGTGACCAGAAGGTCACGGGTTCGATCCCCGCCCAGGGCAAGACATGACTGAGGTGCCCTAACTCAAGGCACCTAACTCATCCCAACTGCTCCCCAGGTGCTGTGGGGAAGTGTGTATACACACACACACCAGTGAATACTAGGGGGCAGTGTACACACCTCCCCTATTGTTCACTGGTGTGTGTGCGCGCACGTTTCACAGATTCACAACTGCGTAGGTCTGTGTGCAAGCACAGTAGGCAAATAGTTCACTTTCACTTTTCTTCTAACTGGACAATGTACCACCACACACCAGAGACACCAGATTATGGTCAGAGGAACACTCATCTGAGTTTGGGGATTAGTCCTTTACACCTAAATCACCTGATCACAGCGTTACTGAACACATCACATGTGAACGTGTGTGGTGGTCCAGTGTCCTATTAGAAGAGGACAAACCCGTCAGAATGAATACAGGACATGAACTGGTGGAACTCATCACACATAGTGTTCACCTGTCAGAGACATCTGGAGGTGTCCCAGGGGAACATGTGATGACAGATAAACAAATCACATACCGTTATGAAGACACCAGTCTTTCTGGCACTTCTGTGTACATTACAGTGACACGTGTCCCAGATAGATAGAAAATCAAGATCTGCCATGATACAACTCTACTGGAGCTGAAAGTGTGACGAGTCGTAACTACTGAACCAGCAGATGATTTACTTGTTAGTGCGAGATGATGAACACAAACGTGACCTGTGTGATCTGATCGTATGGACAGATGGACCTCCACCACTGAGCAGAGGTGAAAGCAGACAGGAAGAGCGGTCACGTGTTAACAACACCTTATAGCAGACGGCATGAGGGAGCGAAGCAGGAGGAGAGAGAAGTGCAGATGTGGAGAGAGGAGACGTGGAGAGAGAGAGGAGACGTGGAGAGAGAGAGGAGACGTGGAGAGAGAGAGGAGACGTGGAGAGAGAGAGGGACGTGGAGAGGGACGTGTTCTTCATCTGGAGCTCCACTCACCTGCTTCAGGTCTGCATGAAGAGGACCATGAGATAATATATCACACTCAGAGAGTACAGAGCCAATCATCATGTGTTCTGTAGGCTGCACTGAGCACACACACACGCTCGCCCACACACACACCCTCCCTCTGTCTCTCTCACACACACACACACCCTTACACACCCCCTCTCCCTCTCACTCAAACACACACACTCTCTCTCTCAAATACACATACACACTCACTCTTACTCAAACACTCTTACACACACCCTCTCTCACACACACACACAGCACTTTAACCCACGTGTATTTGTGGTGAGTGTTTCAGTAACTGTTCTGCTGTAGGATCAACTTCCTGTCAAAACACAAACCACTCACATTACCTGTTCTCTTCACAACGCTGATCAGGTCACATTAATTATTTTTTTTTGTATAAAATTTTTTATATTATTTAATCATTCTCCTGAAAGAAAGATCACACTTACAGATGTGGTGTTTGTTTACGGTCTTGAATTCACATGTACACATGTGAACATTTGTGATTTGTATGATGCCAATGAGACACACAAGCAGAAGGCACCAGATTCTCAGTGTGTCTGCATAACGAGGGACTCCTCACACTGCATCAGGTGACATGCGTGTGTGATGATGACGAGAAGGAAAAAGACCGTGTTCATCACTGTCCTGTACCGGAGACGCCCTGGATCCCACCACCAAACACTCAAGTGGTAGAAGGAAGCGAGTTTCACCACAGAACTGTTTTTCCCAGAACACCACTATCACCACCCCCCCCCCCAACACTATCACCACCACCATCACCCCCACAGGATTATTTTACTTGCCAGTCTCATTATCCTCATTAGCAGCTCCTGTACTGTTCCTCCAGCAGGGTGAACCTGTCATCTATAGATATAAAAACATTGAACTGTTTAAATATCAGGTGAGAAAAAGATGATGATTATCATATCAGTGTTCTTTATTCATGGTGCTGTTTTGACCTGTTCAGTTCGGTCTCTTTAGAACGAGAAGTTTTTATAATAATGTGTTTGTCTTGAATTTATAATCAGCAATAACGTGCTATAATAATAATAATAAAAATAATAATAATAATAATGCAGTGACCTGATCGTGAGGGTGTACTGTTCATGTACCCAGCAGATTGTGTTCTATATAAAGGTATCGGAAATATTTATGTATGCTGGACATGTAAGTTTTTTTTTCTAAATACTGTGTTGATGTAAATACAATTTATTAAAGAAAAAAAACAAGTATTTTCTGACGTTTTTGAATTATTACTTGATCACAAACCAGACGTTTTTTTAGGATTGAGGTTAAGGATCCTGAAGGTCCCCAAGACTTAACTGAAGTGCATCTCAGGGCAGGTGTTCTCACTGCCCCCTGGTGTGTGTTCCACTACACAGACGAGTCATTTCCACTGCACATGGGGGTCACAAAAGCAGTTCACTTTCACTTTAATAACCCACATTTTCTTCATCGCATTTAAAAATGTAAAGAAAAAAAAAGACCAGAAGACGTCTGAGGTTCAGTCAGTAATATTTTATAATTTCCATTTCATAGATACTGAAGCTGTACATATCTAAATTCCAATTCAAGCACAATGCAGTTAGCAATGCCTGCCAATGAACGTAAAAAAAAAAGAAAGAATAAGAGAGAGAGAAATAAAAGGCCGAAGTGATCACAACCATTTGTATGTATATATGTACAAAGGTCAAACTATATACAGATATCTGTCTGGACATACAGAATCTCTCCACACGCCACACGGTGGAAGGGTCAGCTTGCCGTTTGTATACATTATACACAGTTCTTCAAAATGCATATTCAGTGCAAATAGATGCTCATCATCATCATCATGTCGATATCAAATCAGGGCAAAGAAGAATGCTAAAAAAAAATCTAATCAAATCAAATAAAACCCTTTTTATTTTTTTTAAATCCGTACCTTTATCCCTCAAACACTAAACACAAAAAGAAGGTCTAAGCGAATAGCGGATGATGCTTCAAGCTTTCCTCCTCTATCTACAGGTCTGATCGGAGAAGATGAGAAAATGAACGAGAGAACAAAAGAAAGAGACAGAAAGAAAGAAAGTAAGAAAGGCCATGCTCTCATCAGTTCCACTCTGGGTATAAGAACATAAAAAGGCGTTTGGTGTAGAAACATTAAAGCACTGTTGGGGGTCAATACTGTCCTGGTTTGACTTCAGGAGATGAGAAACACCACACGTTTCCCTACCGAACAAGTTCGACAGCAAGCGAGTACCACTGACCAGCTACTGTTTAGCGATTCTGTTTTTTTTTTGTTTCAAAACGCAGTACTTACTCATGACCACATGTGGCGCTAGTGCACTACAGGATGCTGTACTAATTGAATTTTCCCACTGCAGACGAACACAGTAATGCCCTTCTTTCCTGAGAGAATCTCTAACACAGAAACAGGGCGACGCCATAAAAAGCACAAAGAAAACAAGACCTTCGACGTTTCCACGAATTAAAAAAGACGACACGTTGACACACCGACATCTGCTAGTTTTGTCCGTTTTTTATCATTTTTTTTTACGTAACGACTCGGGATCGGCTTCCACGATGTCCTAATTTGAAACACGGCCTCTACACACACACACACACACACACACACACACATGCACACAGCAGGAGAACCGGATCTACTGCATGGAGCACAGTGATGTGAAGCGTCTAAAACTAAACAACAGCTAACAGATCTGATCGAAAATCTTTATAAATCTAATCTAATATTTATACGACTCCGTTCCAAACCTAAATCCACCGTCATCTGATTTTAAAGTCAAAACCGATTTTTCAGCTCGACTGCAAACGTGGGATCACAAACCCCTCAGATAAACATAACAACATAAAGTGCAGTGAATGATGTACGACTTTGTCGATGGAGCAGTTCGACGCTGAGACAAACCCCAAACACCGAGACGCGCTCGATTCGCTCACAATAAACTCGCACACGAGACGTACACGAGCTGCTTCTTAAAGTCAAGGATGAATCCTATAAAGGCTGCGTTTCAGGAATGATCTCTGATGTGCTCAGCGTCCAACATCTTTCTAATTCTACCAGTAGACCTGCTCCATCGCTCAGAGACTTCAAGACGCCAGAATGACGTCCTCCGTCTTCCACGACACTCTTAATATGAACATTCTTACCGCACAGTTCCACCAGGTGTTATCGGAATGCTACAGAGCCACGCCCAGCCTCGGAATAACCCCGCTGGGAAACACCCATCCGACCAAGGGAGCATCCTTGACATTGAGAAACAGCGAGGGCTTCTGGTGAAGGGTTTGTGAAGCGAGACTATATGAAGACCATTAAAACATCAAGGTAAAAAAAACAGTGACTGAACCAATGAGGGTGAAAAAGAAAGAAAAGCGAAAACGTACACACACTAAGATGTTGCGTAATGAAGAGAGCGCATGCTTCAGGGGACATCATGCAGAATGGGGACCCACAGAGAACTGCTCGCGGGTTGTTGTCCACCTGATCTTGGGGGGAAACGTGATGTAGAAAAGATCTAATGACATTCCTAAGATAGTGGGTGTAAATATAACGCGGTGTTTATATGTACGTGTGTGAGTATATACGCAGGAGGAGGCGGATAAGCGACATGGTACAGGGTGAGTAAATAACGGGAAGCGGACATGCTGTTCAGACAGTCAGAGGTTACAGATGGGGTTGGGATACATCTTTGGCTTTAGCCACGTGTGTAACGACGCCGGATCTTAAACTGTGACGTCCGGGTCTAGAAGTGAAAGCCAGCATGCGCTCGGATGCACTTAAACACATTCATACACGCGGCACGTTCCTGAGCGGACGCTCGAGTACGGGAGGCGGGGTTTAGAACGCCGACCTGCCAGGCGATCTGGCAGGTCAGCAGTAACACACACACACACACACACACACACACACACACTGTTTGCCAGACTGCACAAAAACAGCAAACTAGATTTGAGAACATTTCCTATCCTAACATCAGGATTACTGCTGCTCTGAGACGGATTTCAGGGTCAGGCGTCAGGAAATGCGTTCAAATGCAAAAAAACAAAAACAAAACCAATTAAAAAAAATAATAAAATACTGTTTAGACACTGGTGCCTCCCATAGCCACTCCCTCAGATGGACTCTTAAAGTGCTGATTGGCTCATCTGCGAAGGGGGGCGTGTGCAATCGTGACGCAGACGACACAGTGAATGGTTTCCAAGAGACAGACCTCATGAGTGACTATGGGAGATGTGCAACCAATCATGAACTGATCACCTAGATTAACTTAAGCGCTGCTTTTTTTTCTCATCGATTTATTTTTTACATATATATATATATATATATATATATATATATATTGTCATTTTTTTTGGTCAAATATGCATCGGAGTATCAAAAACAATGCGCAGAGGAAACCTGAATATTTCCTACAGCCAAGCAAGCGTGTGCTATTTTTTCCCCTTTCTTATGTGTTTTTTTTTCGCTTTCTACTACACATTAAAGATGTATGGGCAGGTCTGCCTCGTTCCTCTCTTCGGAATATTACTAGTTGTTTTTTTTGTTTGTTTTTTAAACCCCTGTGTGTGTGTGTATATTTTTTGTGGTTTTGTTTTATCTTCTCCTGTATGTGTCTACAAGGCTGCCCCCTGCAGGGTCGGGGGTCTACCTGCCGGTCTCATGCGCTGATTACTCATTCAGTAAAAGCTCAAGCAAACGGAGGAACAGGCAAAGGGCTCGGTGCAGGGCAGCCCCTGGGCTCCACACACGGGCGCACGCACGCGCACACACACACACACACACACACACACACATACTATGAGCGATAGTCCTTTTTACTGTAGGGTTTGTTCCCCAGTATGCTGTCTACTTCATGCACGATGGAGGAGGACAACTTCGGAAGGACCTGCGGAAAGGAAAACAAAAAGATAAATGAAGCGCAGTTATTCGGACTGAACTACACATAACGAGACACTCCACACTACACTGAACTCGAGCTGGACATGGAGCACACGTTTACAAATGCACTGCCTTATCAGATGTTTAAAGAAGTGATGCGACACCCCTGAGCCGGCATCGTATCGCACCAGTGTGTCAGGTGACATTTAAGCTCACAGGTTTACATTAATGTGCTTGCTCTAGTTTATTATATAGCAGCTCAGTCAAGACGCTCGTGGCTGGTGATGGAACAGCTGTTTATACATCTGGGGCAGCTGTAAACTTAGGTTAAGGAACCACTTTCAACCCCAAATGAAAGTGAAAGTGAACTGTTTGCATACTGCGTTTGCACACAGAGGAATGTGACCTCTGCATTCAACCCATCCGTGCAGTGAAACACACACCAGTGAACACTAGGGGGCAGTGGACAGAGCAGGGCCCCAAACCCCCAAACCACAGTGCCACAGGAAGCAGTTGGGCAGTCGTGTCTTGCCCTGTGTGGGGATCGGACCCACAACCTTCCGGTCATGAGACCAGTTCCCTAACCACTAGGCCACGACTGCCCCCAGAGTGAACACAACTGACGAGATTAGACTGAAGTGGCCTGAGCAAGGCACCAAACCCCCAACTGTGCCCTAAATAGGGTCTGCCCACCACTCAGGGCATGTGTGCTCACTCACTGCCCCCTAGTGTGTGTGTGTTTGACTGCATGGACGAGTCACATGTGGAAGTCAATTCCACTGAACAGTGGTCAAAAGCGGACTTCACTTTCACTATAAAAAGTAACTATTAATGGATACAAATGACCTGAAATAGTGAAATAGTGTTCAGAGGCGAGATTTTTATAGCAAGGAAACAAATAAGGGGACGAACTGTGAACCTCGTGAGTCGGAGCGGGCGTGACCGTGTCGACGTGAGGGTGGAGTCTCACCTGTATGGCACCGATATTCTCCATCAGCTGCTCCGTGTTGGAGGCTCCTAAGAGCACAGAGCTGACTCCTTCGTTCCTGAGGCACCACGCTGCAGAGGATCAGCACATAATCACACCCAATACAACACTAACACACACACACACTTCTAACTCTCCCGCTCGCCCACACTTCTGCATGCACACACACACACACGTAGCACACCCCCACCTGTCCATAACAAGTGCAAACATTTCTAACACGGCAAAAAATAAAGGCATTTCCAAAATTAAAACACACTGTAACTAACTCTACCACCCACCCACACACACACACACACACACAGAGAGAAGGGAAAAAAGAAACAGCCGTCAGACCACACCGTTACCATGGCTCCCAACACCGGGGCAGAGAGAATGTATTTTTTCTTGTTTGGGAGAGAAATTGCAGTGTTGCAATGGAGACGTTTGGAGTCAAAGGTGAGAGAAGCCATGAGCTGACCGCTGAGGATCCTGAAGGACAACGCATGCAACACCTCAGTCTCTCTCTCTCACACACACACACACGGGGAGGAAACTCTGTGGGGATCTGACTCCTCAAGTGTGGTGTGACATGTACACTGTATGTGTGTGTGTGTGTGTGTGTGTGTGTGTGTGTGTGTGTGTGTGTGCCATCTGTGATACTGTGTGTTGTGTTTGTATAAATCTATCTTTAGAACTGAACGTGAGGAGGACAGATGAGACGTTACTCCTTTAGATCAACCGGAATAAAAAACAAACTAATCCACAGTTCTGCACGTCATCATCATCATCATCATTATTATTATTATTGAACTGAAAACATGGTCATTATAATTCATGTTTTAATTAAATAAAAAGCTTTAACACTAAATGTGTGTAAATAATTTCAGTAAGTTGAAAGATTAGATGGTGATTAGTCTCTGTAGTGTACATCACTGTAGGTAGTTACTGTAGGAACTCTGTGAATATTTGTAGGATGTTGAGTTGATAAGACTGGAATACGGCAGGTTACCCACAGGAGCAAAACTTACTGAGGGGGAGAGACAAAGTGTGATAGAGAGAGTACATGTGTGTGAGAGAGAGGGAGGGAGAGAGACACACAGAGACAGACGGTATGAGAGAAAGACACAGAGACACGCACAGAGACAGACACACACACACACACAGAGTGAGGGGACAGAGAGAGACACAGAGAGAGAGAGACAGACAGAGGAGAGAGAGAGAGAGAGAGAGACAGAGACAGATAGAGAGAAAGAGAGAAATGGTGTGAGCAAGGCAGACTGTGAGATTAATGTGAGACACAGACAGACAGACAGACACCTAGTGCTGTAGGTCAGATATTTGTAGCTGGAAGGGTAAAAACAGGGATTAGTGGATACTGAAGGAAATGGATACAGTGGTGTAACCAGACCACACACACACACACACACACACACACAGACACACACACCTCCATCTTCACTGTATTATTCCTGTATCCTCTCTATCCGTCTCTCCATCCATTCATCTAGTGAAGTTAGCTGACACATTCCTTTCCCACTTCCTGTTTCACTGCACTCTCCAAGGCCACGCCCACAGACCCTCACACACTGGGATGTTCTGGAGTGACCGGTCAGTAGGACTGCCTTTCGGTTCTGACCAGGTGGATTTCAGCTTGTCTTTATTCAGCACCAAGTCATCAGTTTGCTCCTGATTCCTGTAAGGTCATGATCGACGCCTGTCTCAGTCTGCTCATAATCATAATCATCACTCAGGTGGCTGCTGGGTAGAATTCGTGGCAGTTTTATCCTGGTTACCCCCCCTCTGCAGTTACCGTGGTTACTGGAGTGTGTGAAATGAGATGCAGGGTGTTAATAAACGGACGCTGCAGGACTGAGAGGTGTGTCAATGTGATACAGGGGCTTCAAATCTTTATAACAAGGGCGATGTCACGGCTGCAGGATAAGAGTGGACTATATCACACACACACACACACACACACACACGATCCTCATCTGGACGGAGGATGGGGGAGAGAGTGCGTGTTGGGGCCGACGGAGGGAGCGAGGTTCAGGACGGACGGACAGACAGACAGAAAGAGAGAGAGCGGCAGTGTGTGTGTTTGCGTACCGATGGCGAGCTGTGGCAGCGTGCACCCCAGCCGCTCGGCGATGGCCTGCAGCTCTTTCAGCTTCGTCTGCTGACGCCGGCCCTCCTCGCTCAAGATCTTGTCCTTCAACCACTGGTAGCCCTGTTAACGACACAGCACACCTGCTCAAAAACAGGGGCCCTGTGCACGCACACACGCCGCTGCTGCTCTCTATCTCGCTCTTCCACACACACACGCACGCACACACGCTCCCAGCAGCGGCTGCGTGAACCAGGGCCTGTTTTTAAACACGTGACTCTGTCTTTCCCAGCACTGACACACGTCCTTCTGCCTGCACAGCTTTAAAGGACCAGTGAGGCAAAAAAAAAAAAAAAAAAAAAAAAAAAAAATCACCATTTTAACTATTTTCCTTTCATCCCTGATGTAAGTGATCAGCTGACGTGTGTTTGGAGTTGACGTGAGCGCAGCGTTAGTGACGTGCAGGCACCAGAGGCAGCGAGACCTCAGCTATACCATTCCAAGTTTAAATTCAACACAGTCTAAAGTTGTGAACCGTCGGACTGAACCGTACCTTATTCATGCCTGACAGCAGCTGTATGTTCGTACCCACAGCATTCAGCAGACACCTGTAAACAGACTGACCTACAGACATGATTTACAGTCTAGTCTAGGTCACATGATTTGTAATTGGAGGGGATTTACTTCTCAAACCTATATAGGTCACATGAATAGAGGACTAGAGATGTCACGTGCCCGTATCCACGGGTGGATACCCTCACATGTTCGTATCCTGGAGCCGTTTGGTCACAGATCAACTACACTACAGAGTTAAACCACTCTGTGACAAATAAACGGTGAAACCCGTAACACCAAGATGGCGACTGCTTCACACGAGTCCCGTCTGTCAACAGAAAGGACCAATCAGAATATCAGTAAGTGTCAGAGGGGGAATGTGGCCTGTCGTAGTCTCTCATTAACATGTGATTACAGATTAGTGATTTAAACTGGTTTCAGACAGTTCCACAGCATGCTGATAGGATGGTTTTGTACAAGGTTTTACAGAATATAACATTTTATTGTTTTATTCCGAGTTTATTATTATGACTATTATATTGTTAGTTTAATATTACATATATAAGAAACGCTGATATTGCAATCACTTCTCACATTGTCATGGAAACAGCCGTAAAGCAGAAAGTTGTGGTAAAGTTTCGGCTCCTGTTATGCGCACGCGTAGTAGCCAGACGGATATAAAAAAAGAATTCTGTGTTATATTGATCTAAGAGTAAAGGTGAGTTACCAGTGATTTTAAATGTGTGTGTTTTCATTAATTATTATTTTAGTTTCAGAGAAATAAACGTCTCCCCATTTACAGAGACATGAGTTTGGTCTTGTATGGCTCTAAATAAATACCAGAACAGGCGGTGAGTGAAAGGCTTGTAGTCTGATACTGACTTGGGTTCAGTGCGTCAGTTGTGCACCTGGTCAGTACCTAGTGCAGTGGACACAGAAATGATCCGTACTGTAACAAAAGTGTCCAGCAGCACGTGAACAGCTACGTTCATGAGGGTTGTCTAGACGTGGCTAAACGGCATGTGTCAGAAAAAAAACGGTAGACAGTTTAATACCAGGCAGAAGCGCCGGAGCGCAGAAACACGACGGCGAACAGACGCCACGAGCTTGTGGAAAACTTCTGCTGGTAATGAAGACGGTACTTCCTGCAGAACGCTCAGTCACGATCTGGTGACTCGTACCTACAGTCACAGAACACCTAAACATTTCCTTAAGCTTTGATGAGAAGACCCTGGTCAAGGACACCTTGGACATTCGGAGAGTTTTGTCTAATAGAACGTCATGATCGGAGGATCAGCTACATCTGGGGATGAGTGGAAAATCATCTACTGGGTTTCGTTTTGCCAGACTGATCCCTTTAAGACTAACGCACACAGACAGTGTTTTGTGTTAAATATGTCATAATTAAATGCATTGTTAAAAAATAATGATCACTGTGGACGTGTGTGTGTGTGTGTGTGTGTGTGTGTGTGTGTGTGTGTGTGTGTGCTGGGACAGCAGTATATGATTGGTTAAGATTAGCAGTGGGAAGGGTCATGACTGTCTGATGATCTAAGCACTCACAGATCTGAAATAAATACACAAGACCCATCAGTGTCCAGATCAGCAGACACACAGGTGACGACACGGAGCACATGAGAGTGGGGTTAGAGGACAGAGAGGTGAGGGATGAGCTGAGCACCACAGACAAGACCCACAGAGCAACAGCAATACAATGCTGCATGCCACTTCACACACACACACACACACACACACACACACACACACACACCACAGAGCAACACAATGCTGCATGCCACTTCACACACACACACACAATCTTTCACACACACACACACACAATCTTTCACACACACACACACACCACAGAGCAACAGCAATACGATGCTGCATGCCACTTCTCTCTCTCTCTCACACACACACACACACACACACACACACCACAGAGCAACAGCAATACAATGCTGCATGGCACTTCACACACACCCAGTCTTTCACACACACACACACACCACAGAGCAACAGCAATACGATGCTGCATGCCGCTTTACTCACACACACACACACACACACACACACACACATGCACACAGTCTCACACGCACACTCTCACGCTACAGCACCAGACAAATCCAGGACTTGTGTACATGTGTGTGTGTGTGTGTGAAAATGTTCAGCAGAGCCTGAATGTCCTCCTCAGAGTTACCACAGAGACACGATCACATGACAAAGCTACTCTGAAGGCTCATGCCACAACAAGGAGCAGACACACACACACACACACAAAAAAAACACCCAAAGCTACGACCTGGAAGACACGAACACATCCATTAGAACACAGAGGACACGGAGAACCACAGGACAAAGTCACGGATGTCACAGAACAAAATCTACAGAACAAAACCGGCGACAGGCCGATGGGACACGGGGTACCTTGAGGGAGGCGCGAGAGTACGGAGGAACGCCGCTGTCGTATTTCCCTGAGATGATCCCGCAGGCCAGCGGGGACCACGTCATCGCCCCAACACCTGAAACACACACACACACACACACACACACACACACACACACACACACAGTTAGACAATGATCCTTTTCTGTTAGTCAGTATGCATACACTCGACCGGACACCTGTGTGATTACTGGTGGGTTTGATCACACAGCAGTGTATGATTCACCTGTACCTGAACACTAATCCCTTACCGATCTTATGGAACAGCTCGGGCAGCTGCACCTCCACCTTCTCTCTCTGGAACATGTGATACTCCGCCTGCTCACAGATGGGGGGGATCTGGTTGAACTGCCGTGCCACGGAGTACGCTTCCTGTAAACGACATCACGAGTTGCAGCCTGGGTTTGGACGCTTAGGGGGAGGCGGGGGGATGGGATTTCAACACAGCTCATACACAAACATGCTGAAGGTGGATGAAATGGTTGTGTGACTAACACAGTTTTGGGTGACATATATCCGGTGTGATGACGTTTCACTGCAGTGGAGCAGGAACGGCAAAAAGACGGGCTGGTTTAACAGTAAAAGTGAACTGTGTACCTAGTGTGTTGGCACAGAGGAATGTGACCTCCGCATTTAACCAATCCGTGCAGTGAAACACACACACACCAGTGAACACTAGGGGGCAGTGTACACACTTGCCCGGAGCATGGGGGGGGGAGGGGGGGTTTGCAGCCCCAAACCACGGTGCCTGGAGAGTAGTTGGGGGATTTAGGTGACTTGCTCAAGGGCACATCAGTCGCATCTTACCCTGGGCAGGGATCGAACCCGCAACCTTCTGATCACGAGACCGGGTCCCGAACCACTGCCCCCATAAAAGACGCCCCGAGCTGCGGTGGGTCTGTGTGAGTGGATCAGGGCAGAGCTAAGCGGAGCAGAGCATCCGCTGCCTGTTCCGAGAGGTAAAGTGAGGAGGGGCGAGTGACAGGAAGAAGCTCAAGTGACTCACCATTATCTCCATGGGACTCCAGCGGGACGTGCCCCAGTACATGGCCATTCCCTGGTTGATCACGTGGGTCATCGCTCGCACCGTCTCTGCGAACCGTCAGAACAGATCGAGTCAAATTTACTGGACTGTCGACTGCGTATGGATCAGTTTACCGCAGGAGAGAAATGAGCAAAAGAAAGGTGACTGATGTATTTCCTAAAGAAGTGGATTTAATGAAGTATTTGATCAATTGCACTGAAAACGAGCGTCCAGCACTGATCAATACACACACACACACACACACACACACACACACACACACACACACACACACAGAACAGTCAGCACTGATCAGGAGTCTGATGAGGAGACGCAGATAAACACAGAGCCGTTCAGTCACTGGTACACTGAGACGGACCGCGAGCACCAGCCGTTCCGGGGCCGAGCCGGACACTAGCATGTGACATCGGTGAACTTTTAAAAGGGCAGCCGGAGAAACAAAAGCGATAGCTGACTCCGGTCAGGGTTTGTTGTGTAACTACGCAGCTTTTTAAAATGTGTAAGATGGAGTTCTCAGGGTTCAACCACGTCATGATGGGAAAGTTCACCCACATGTCCACAGGGGAGAAGTGAAGCATGTAGTGAAAGTGAGATCTGGGAACGTTGACTGAAGAGCACCTAAACACACACACACACACACACACACACACACACACACACACACACACACACACACACACACACACACACACAC
>JAOVVF010000001.1:11956251-11968547 GCA_028565595.1 Duopalatinus emarginatus
TATAAATAATTAGTTATTATTGTTATTCTGACTGGTGCACTCCTGACTGTGAGTAGAGAGTTCAGGAACAGAAGCTCCTACAGCGTCGACAGATTTGATTGATTTGTTTATTAAGGATTTAACACCATGTTTCTCTCCTTAGTTACAGCCTTTACTTTCAGAGATCTCAATTTTCTATCCTTGATCATACAGGTGTGTTTCCGGAGTGTTTTTTTTTAGTCGTGCCTGCTTCAGTCATCTTACCTGGATGTCCATCACACTTTTCATGTTTCTGATCATTAACCAGGTGGCCCTGAACTTTGACCTGTCCTACCCTAGACATGTGCAGTCCTATGATTATGGACCGATTCATCAGGTCAGAAAAATCATTGTGTCCTGTTACAAATATACTGCTTCTAGAAAAAGGAGTCAACCTGAAAACTGAGCTGAAACGAATCAGCTGGTACAAATAAACACTTCAGCAGCCAATCAGTGATTAAATCAACACAAATACTAGATTTATGTTTGGACCACTGCATGGTCTGTTGTGTCTGGTTGGGTGTGGGTGTGTTGTTTTATTATTAATTTAGGTTGTCATTCAGAAGTGGTAAAGAACTGCAGATGAAAATGAGCCTTTAGGGGCCGAGACTGGTGATTAATGATTAATTCAACAAACCAACCACATGACCAAACACACACACACACACACATCTGATTTTACACTATGGTTCACAATACAACCAAAAGATCAATAAGGACTTACTTTCCACCCCAGAATATTTTTGTGGTGATCACTAAACTGGAGCGTCTGCAAAAGAGAGACAGACAGAGAGAGAGAGAGAGAGAGAAAGAGAGAGAAGAAGAGACAGGGAGAGAAAGTGAGACAGGAAGAGACAGTGTGAGAGACAGAGAGAGAGAATGAGACAGAGACAGTGTGAGAGACAGAGAGAGAAAGTGAGATCTTCCAGTGCACACACACACACACACACACAAAGACACCCAGCACTTGTTCCTTATCCCTCGAGCCCAGACACATGACATCAGGCAGCTTTATTTCTAAAGTCAGATTGTTAATAAGCGGAGCTGCTGTGACTGTACGACTCTGTGATGGAGCTGCTGTCAGCATTAATGTGTCATACACACGTCTCATCATCACAGAGCTGAGAAACAGACAGAGGATATAACAACAACACCAGCATACCTCCATCCTTTCTTCTTTATGATGTTACCCAGCACCACCTCGGCCCTGAGAAAGAGAGACAGACAGAGAGACAGAGAGTGTGTGTGAGAGAGACAGACAGAGAGTGAGAGAGAGAGAGAGAGTGAGAGAGAGACAGACAGTGAGTGAGAGAGAGACAGACAAGAGTGAGAGAGAGACAGACAGAAAGACAGACAGAGGGTGAGAGAGAGACAAACAGAGAGTGAGAGAGACAGACAGAGTGAGAGAGAGACAGACAGAAAGACAGACAGAGGGTGAGAGAGAGACAGACAGAGAGTGAGAGAGAGAGAGAGAGACAGAGAGTGAGACACAGACAGAGAGTGAGAGAGAGACAGACAGAGGGTGAGAGAGAGACAGACAGAGGGTGTGATAGTCTATATTACACACATCTATCAGATAAACAGCAGTAAGAAGGGGCAGTGTTTTGTGTGTGTGTGTGTGTGCTGCCAGTCGTCTCATCACTAAACCCTCCACATCACTAAACCCTCCACATTAAATCACCTTTACAGCAGTCCGTCTTCTCCACTTCCTGGATTTACATAATTTATGGGCCTGCAGTTCTGCTCTGTATCATCATTTATCCTTTCAGACAGGGTGCGTGTGTGTGTGTGTGTGTTGTTTTGCATGTTGATCGTTTGCACTTACTTTAATCCAAACTCTGCCCAGCTGTTCAGTTCTTTTGTCTATCCCTAACACACTCAGTCATTACACTGATGCACCACTGGACGAGTTTGTGATCGTCATGTTACACCGTCCTCTCTGTTACCTCAACCAAACTTTACAAACATGACAAAACAACGTAAGAGACACAAACATCATAAATAAAACAAATGAAACAGATTCCTTTATCTCATTTCCACCACAACCTGCTGTATGTGTGTGTGTGTGTCAGAAAAACTGGTGTAGGACACACAGACTGGTGTCTTTATAATCATGTGGGGTTTGTTTAACTCACATTCCATGGGACCCCTGGTACATCTACAAACCTCTCTGACAGGTGAACACTGTGTGTGTGAACACTGTGTGTGTGTGTGTGTGTCTGCTTATCAAACACATCTGGGATGCCATGCAGCACCTGGTTGGTCCTCACGAGGTTGTGGAAAAAAATATTCAGTATGTAATAAACCCCAGACTTCCTCCAGAACGCTCCACAGTTCTGTTGTAGCCTGAGGTGGAGGATTTCTGTGTTTCACAGTGTGTCACATGATGTTGAGATCTGGTGATTTAGGTGTGAATGACTAATCCCCAAACTCGGATAAGTCTTCCTCTAACCATAATCTGGTGTCTCTAGACGTGTGTGGACAGGTGGAACTCATCACACATAGTGTTCACCTGTCAGAGACGTCTGGAGGTGTCCCAGGGGGACACAGGATGGCAGATTAACAAACCCCACACTGTGAGACACCAGCAGTCTGTGTGTTTTTGCGTAGGGTCGTCCGGACCAGTTTTTTTCTGGAATTTCAGTTTGTGTAGTTTTCAATGTGTGTGTGTTTGTGGCTGAACATAATTGTGGTTTGCTGCTCACCTCACACTCACACACACACACACACACACCCTTTATATTATTACCTAGCTTTGGCTTTAACTAGGTTAACATTCATATAAAGTGTTGAATTGATTCTGTATGTTGAAACAGGAAGTGATTTATTTCCATTACAGTCCACAGCATTGGACATTAGATTGGACATTACACCGGACGTCCTGAACAAACTAAACTTCAGCTTAGCACAATACCGGTACAGGACTGAGAATGATGAAGCTCTGATGTGAGAAACTGTAGAAGAAGAGTGTGTCTCATCATCAGTTTGTGTTGAAATAATAAAAGACGTCCTGGTGGCGTCGCTGTGTAACGTGTCCACGGCGAGACAAGACGCCGTCGTTTAAATATTCCAGAAAGCAGAAGATTAACTGTTTTTTTTTAAACACCCTGCAGATCTTTTTTCTCCACACGCTCGGCTGAGCACCGCTGACAGCTCATTTGCCGAGACTCTTCGTGGCAGTTAATAGGAGCGTTGTGGTCGCTAATTGGCCCCCGGTGTGTGTCTGATCGGAGGTTGATTTCCGCAGTACGATCAGAGCTCCGTCACGCGCACGACACTTCAACCGGGACAAGCCGTCCTGCTGAAACGTGGCCTTTTGACATGACCTGCAGCTCGTCCCCTCCAACTGGTCCTGAACACTCATAGTTTATATCCGGCTGATGGTCAGAGTGTGTGAGAGAGACAGAGTGTGTGTGTGAGAGAGACAGAGAGTGTGAGAGAGACAGACAGAGAGTGTGAGAGACAGACAGAGAGTGAGTGAGAGACAGAGAGTGTGAGAGAGACAGAGTGTGTGAGAGACAGACAGAGTGAGAGACAGACAGCGAGTGTGAGAGACAGAGCCCCCCCCCCCATTTTCCAGTCGAGATCTTTTTTCCAAAGCACCAACATACGCTGGCGTTCTAACGGGCGGTTCTGCTAAACGTGTCTCAGTTCCACCGGTGTGTTTAAACTTCTGTCATGACGTTGTCGTTTTGAGGGTCTGGGGCGCAGGAGGTTCCGACCGGTCAGCAGAACCGAGCAGAACTGTGTGCTGGAGTCATTTCCATGTAAGATTTGAGAGCGAGTCGGGGTGAGAAGGTTGTGTAATGGAGATGGAGATGGAGGCAGATGGGCGTGTGGGTGGCACAGCCTGTGTTTTTGTTTGGTTATGCGAGAAGGAGAGAAAGACTAAGAGCGAGAGCTTGTGTGTGTGTGTACGTCTTGTGCCAGGGTGAATATTTACTCCAAGGTGTTGTACTTTGCATGTGTGAGATCGTGGCCCTCAGGCGTTCCAAACACTATTCGCTAGAAACCACACACACACACACACACACCCACACACACACACACACACCCACACACACACTCCTCGTCCTCCTTCCCTCCTCTCGCTCCACTGCCTCCATCACAAACCATGTTTAGCACCGAGCTAACTGCAGAGCGCAAATCATTCTGTTTGCTAATAAGGCATTGTGTCAGACTGCTCCACACACACACACACACACGTTTATCAGCCCGCTCTACGAGTCTGCAGGGATCTGACGGGAGGATCAGGCGGTTAGAGGAATTTACTGCTGGCAGCGTTTTAGGTGGTCACTGCTTCCTGCGGTGAGGAGGACGGAAATGTCTCCAGACAACTAAGTGCACTGGAAGATATTTAATAAGGTCAGCAAGTCTTTATAGCTTTTAGCTGAGATTATGATTTAGATACCAGGAAATGAGCAAAGTGCACTTATATGGACTATACAGACTACATGTACTACATGGACAGAGGAACTGATGGCTAAACCAGTGTACACACACACACGCGCGCACACACACACACATACACACCGCTTGCCTCATTACAGTGGAACCTGCCAAGGGGCGTGACAGTCAGTCCTCAAAGTTGATGTGTTAGAAGCAGAAAAAATGGGCAAGTGTATGAAATTGTGACGTCTAGACGTCTGGGTCAGATCTTCTCCAATACAGCAGGTCATGTGGGGCGTCGTGTCCCAGTCTACAGTGGTTAATACCTACTAAAAGTGGTCCAGGGAAGGACAACCGGTGACCCAGTGACAGGGTCGTGGAGACCAGGACTCACTGACCTGATGTATATTCCAGTCTAGACAGCGGATTGAGACTTCAGCCTAACTGGGGGTTCCTACAACATTACAGTAAAAGACCTCAGATGGACACTGTCATCATGAGCCAGGTCTCAGATAAACAAACCTTCAGGTCCAGAAACATGGCTCCCACAAACCAAATATTCACACATGATCCATCTTCAACAGTCGAAGCAACACTTCTTGTATTACATCATAAAATGAAGGAATAAAATAAAGGAATAAAATAAAAGGGAATGTGATCTGCTCTCACGACCTCCTCTACAAACTCAGCCCTACTTTGAGAAGTCGTGTCGTCGCTGCATGTTGAACCTGTTCATTTTAACACACTGTATTACAGCCCCGGTGTTGTGTCTCAGTGATACTCTGAGGTCATTATTACACACATCATCAATATGATACCCATTTAGTCTAAATGATAAACCATTAAGGACGATCGGCTTTAATCAGTTTTTCCCTGCGAAGTTCAAGTCAGCGTCGTGACAAAACTGTTACCGGGGATGAAACTGATGGCTGGCCTGATGATGAGCCACTCGAGATGTTTTTAGAGGATTTACATGTTTAGATTTAAGCCTCCTAAAGGAGTTCCTCATCCTCTCCTCTATCAGCTCAACTTCCACATTCTCTCCTCTATCAGCTCCTCATCCTCTCCTCTATCATCTCCTCTATCATCTCCTCTATCAGCTCCTCATTCTCTCCTCTATCAGCTCCTCATTCTCTCCTCTATCAGCTCCTCATCCTCTCCTCTATCAGCTCCTCATCCTCATCATCTCCTCTATCAGCTCCTCATCATCTCCTCTATCATCTCCTCATTCTCTCCTCTATCAGCTCCTCATCCTCATTCTCTCCTCTATCATCTCCTCATCCTCATTCTCTCCTCTATCAGCTCCTCGATCTCTCCTCTATCAGCTCCTCATTCTCTCTTTTATCTCTCCTTGGATCACAGTAATGACTCCAGGCTGTTGTTTTATACATGGAGAAAATGAGTCCCTCAGGTTCATCCTGCTAATAAGACAGGCTGAGGATTAACTGAGACTAAAATCAGAGCCGACAGGTTTGTTCTTCATTTTAAAGAGTGCTCGTGTTCTGACCTTTAATCTTTGCATGACGATTTTTTTTTACCGCTTTCGTGACCTTTGGATGTTTTTACCATCACACAAAAATAAATAAATAAACGTATCCCCCGCTGATTGTAACTAACATGGATGAGTCAGTCAGACTGGACTATAAGAGACTGTATTAGACTATATAAACACAGACATATGTTCCAGATTATGGTGACTGGACTCAACATGGCGTGGTGGTGAGTTCTGGCTCACTCACTTTCCTGCAGCGTAGACCTCAGCCGTGTCGAACAGATTGATCCCGTTCTCATAAGCCAGAGTCATCAGCTGTTCAGCCATCTGCCGGAGAAGACCAGAGGAGTAAAGGGGACGAAAACAGGGGAGGAGACGTCTCAGTCTCTCACTCCGTGCTCTCTTAACAGTAACCGTGTTGTGAAATTTTACCTCGTCTGTGATCTGACCGCCAAACGTCACCCATGTTCCTGTAAAAAATAAATAAATAAATAAATAACACACAACCAGAAATCAGTCCCTTTTTTTTCACAAAGCTGAAACGCCTGAGATTTTAATAACATCTAGAGTTCTGAGAAGCCACTGACCTACAGACAGACGTTACTGTAACCATAACATGAGAAAATAATCATTAATATCAGTAGGAGTGAATCGTGTGGTTTAACAGACTGGGTTGGAAAACCGTCACCTGGGCCAGATGTAGGCTTGTCGTTAGGGAAGCAGCCTTGGGACTGAAGTGCCCTTGATCAGGCACTTGGGACTGAGGTGCCCTTGATCAGGCACCGAACCTCTAACTTTTCCCTGTGTGCTGTGGACAAGGGGCTGCCCACTGCTTTGGGCATGTGTGCTCACTGCCCCCCAGTGTGTGTGTTTACTAGTGAGTGTGTGTGTGTGCGCGTTTTTCATGGCATGGACGAGTGAGTCACATGATCCAGTGAACTGGTCACACCGAAGCAAGTACACTGAATTTGGGGACAGCGGAGACTCAAAAAATGACTGTGTGATATGATGATGTGTCATCGTGTGACAATAGAAAAACATCTATCGTTTAATATTACGCCTGTATCATTGTGTCGCAAACCCACACTTTACTGCAGTCGGTTCGTTGTCCGGACGACACTTTAAGGCGGTGCGCACACAGACATTTAGGAGACGTGTGCCAACGGGAGCTCGTACCTAAACCGTCCGGTGTGTCTTTCGGTCTTTCGATTTTTATTTTAGAAACAAAAATTTAAACATGAAAAACAAACGGTTGTTTTCTCAAACCGAAAGTCACAAAGCTGTTGTCAAGGCAACTGGAGGCGTGTAAAAGCTTTTTTATCTGCAGACCCAGAAGTTGAAACAGTCCGTTTCCCGTGGCACACCATACAGCAGAAAATATCTTTAATCGTTTGACTTTGAATAATTCAATGTACAGAATTCCGTTTATTCTTTGGGTGGTCATTTAAAAAAAAAAAAAAATCACTGAATTTGCTATATCGTGATATGTCTCGTTATGGGGATATGAATGGACCTGTATCGTGATATGTCTCGTTATGGGGATATGAATGGACCTGTATCGTGATATGTATCGTTATGGGGATATGAATGGACCTGTATTGCGATATGTATCGTTATTAGGATATGAATGGACCTGTATTGTTATGGGGATATGAATGGACCTGTATCGTGATATGTATTGTTATTAGGATATGAATGGACCTGTATTGCGATATGTATCGTTATGGGGATATGAATGGACCTGTATTGTTATGGGGATATGAATGGACCTGTATTGTTATGGGGATATGAATGGACCTGTATTGTTATGGGGATATAAATGGACCTGTATCGTGATATGTATTGTTATTAGGATATGAATGGACCTGTATTGTTATGGGGATATAAATGGACCTGTATCGTGATATGTATTGTTATTAGGATATGAATGGACCTGTATCATGATATGTATCGTTATGGAGATATGAATGGACCTGTATCGTGATATGTATTGGTCATATCACCCAGCCCTACTGTGCTGTAATGTATAAATGACACAAATAAACTCTTCCTTTGTGTCTTGTGATTAACCTATGCAGCTTAAATGATGCTAAGCCGTGTTAGCTTCTGTTACTCATTAGCAACGTTGGTTTCGGAGCTCCAGCGCTAAAACTTTTTAATATCATCAAACTTTTGGGACATTTTTACCCTTTAAACAGTAATTAAGATGCAAATTAACTTTCGTTTACTCTGTTATTTGTCTCACTCAATTAGTTGTGATGAAATGTGTGTAATTAATATTCTGAACAGTAAACAGATGCCTGTAGTACGGGGCAACCCCTGTCCACAGCACCAGGGGGGTGGGGGTGGGGGGGAGTTGGGGGTCAGGTGCCTTGCTCAAGGGCACTTGTGATGTGTTGGTTGTAGGGATCAAACAAGGATGGGTCCTTAATCACAAGCCTACGGCCGCCCCCAGTGACACTCAGGACAGACCTACACCCTGATTAACACTTCACTCCACCTCCACCCCCACCCCCCTCCTGTCTGTCCAAACAGGTACACACAGTGGGCGTGCCCAGAGTAGCCACATCACTTTACTGTGAGTGAAAAACCAAACGCTGTGTTTAAACTACAGTAAACCTTATTAATTTATTTATTTATTATTTATTTTACAGAGATTACAGTGGTTTAGGGAAATAACTCCCTGCAGCCCCACCCCTCCCCTCCTCCCTCCAGCTCTGTCTGGTTGAGGCAGGATTCCCGACGATGGGTTTCCAACGTTATACACCATAAAACACTCCTCTAAAACATTTATCGGTTTACGGTTCAGGAAGCTGATGCGCATCCAGCATCAAGTAGTGGCGAAAAAAAAGCAGCAGCGTGTGTATGCAGAGCGACTGCCACATCCATCCGGACGGGAGTCACATGGTGTGTTTTCTCAGAGAAGCTGTGAGAAAAGCAGGCAGTGACCGAGGAGCACTTAACTCAGGTATAAATGTCCTCCTGTCACATTAGGGCTCAGGATGACCTGCAGAACTTAGACTTACCTAACCCAAGGCATGACACTCGCAATCCAGACTTCCCGAGGTTTCTGTAAAACAGACAAACAAAGTGTTTCAGTATGTTCGCTCGGCTGTAGCCGCGGCTCATAAGAGAACATTCAGGCTGTCGGAAATGTCTGGGAAAGGTGTCCCGGCCGTCAGAGACCAGACGGAGGACGGATGAGGAATTATACTCATATTAAATCTGTGATAATGTGAATTTAAAACCAGGTTCTTCAGAGCAAAATCACACAACAGACCCAGTTACGAGGAAGATTTTAAATTGTTGGTGTCATTGTACAGGTCAGATTTAATCGCTGGTTGAGAACGTTAATGTAAATTAAATTACATTAGTGAATATTATGTAAATATATTAAAGTATCCGTTCTTTAGGTTTATGATCAGTTCATGACGTAGAGCCAGAAAAACCCTCTGACTGATCCCCGGTTAAACTCACAGCTCCGTCACGGCGGCTCCACACGGAGGAAACTCTGACGAGACAGTGCAATCCGAGACGTACCCTGTAACCTGAGGACTGATCCAGACTCATCCAGACGACATGCTGATGAACTGCTAAAAGAAAAAGCCTGACTACTGACCCTCAGCATCACGTCGAGACGGACCAGATTATCTCAGATTAAATACAGACTACAGAGTTGAACATGGTGGGGAAAAAAAAAAGAACTTTTTTTAAATGAATGAACGTCAGCTTCCACACTGCGGGACGCGTTTCAGAATCTGAGGCCTGAACAGACCTGCCGTCTCGTTCAGGAGGGAATTTTACAGACGGATCCTGACTGCAGAATAATACTGTCATGCTGTCCTTTACCTTTTCTAGTACCAGTCGACTGGTAAGTGAAAGTTAAGTGATTGACCTGCTGTGCTAGCACACAGACCCCATGCAATAAATAACACACACTGCTGGGCACACTTGTCCAGAGCAGTGGCAGAGTCCAGGGCAGCCCCAGTCGTGTTGCCCAGCGAGGGGCTCGGTGCTTTGTTCAGTCATGACTCGTCAGTACGGGGGACTGAACAGACAACCTTCTGATCAAAAAGCCGATCGATTCCCTAACCAGAACCACGGCTGAGCTCTAGTAAAAAATAATATTAATAAATTAGTAAAAGGATTTACACCCTCTAGATATGATCAGCGGAGGACATTATATAAATAAATAAATAAATAAATAAAAGAAAAGTACCAGCGAGGTAACAACTTCAGGAGAACTCGTTTCTGTCTCACTGTGAACATGAAGTTACAGTAGTGATGAGACGCTCAGCCGTCCTGAAGGATAAACCGGATGGAACCGGATGCTCTGAGCGCGGCAGATGGGAGGCGTCACCAGGCGAGACACGTCCGTCTCCCTCATCAATTAAACCTCTCGCCTCCTCGTCAGAACGTCTCAAGCGGAAAGCGGGAGTTTTTCCTCGACATCTGCCTGACGTCAGGCTTCCAGACCCGGAGGATTTCACCTCATCTGAATTTCACCACCGACCTGAACAGAGACTCGGTACCAGATTCTGTAACACAAACTACTGTGTACTGAAATGAAGTGCGCTCGGGTTGACGTTCTGATCTACCGTATGCGTCACCGGTGCTCGGTAGCGCGTGCCAAAAGCATGGAGTTTGTAAAGGCGATGCGATTATCTAACACGGGAGAAGGTTGATCTGATGTAACGACGTCCTGAGGCGAGCAGCGAGTTTTTATTCAGCACGTACAGGAGTAATAAAGTGTACTGGGGATTAAGGTTGATCCAGCACGCTGTCTGTGTAGGAGTATGAGAGAAAACATGTAGGCCTGTGTGTGTGTGTGTGTGTATATTCGTGGGCGTGTGCATAAAAAATTGGGAACATGTAGGAGGCCAGTAAGTAAAGCGATGCTCAATAAAAACCGTTTCAGTCTTTATGGAAAGTCGACAGAGTGAATGAAGAAGCTTTTAAAGGCCATAAAGCAGGAGGATGTTTATTTTGTCACTATGGGTAATGACGTCCTATTTATTCATTTATTTATTTATTTACTATCCTACGGTTCGAGATGATGAGTCTTTAAGTGTAGCACTGGGAGGCAGTGGTAGAATAAATGCATTAACATGACCAGAAGTCCGTCAGAGACGTAAAAACAAAAAGCTGCGACGTTTTATAATTACAACTCGTCCGTTCTCTTCTGCTTCTGAACAGAAATCTGTCTGTCCGGATTAAAGCAGCAGTTTGTGAGAGGCGTGATTACACAAGTGTCCGATTGTGGGCTCTCGAGTGGGGCAGCACGAACGATCACAAGCTTGAGTCACAAAAACACCACAACTGTCCAGAGAGAACAGAGCTGTCTGGATGAGTGGAAGGGACATACAGTCCTCTTTTCTGTCCATCACAGAGACACGAGCCGATCGTGTACGTCTGCAAGCTCGTATGCGGAAGAGGGCAGATGGTGCTTTCCTACGAGCGAGTTACGGGACGTGTCTCAGAGAGTGGACTGGATGACGGAGGAAGAAAAGTGAAGCCAGAACATCTTTTGCCCCTGGTAGCTGGTTCAAGTACAGCTTTTTAACTCCGCCTTTATCACATACATCTTTGAGGGTTAAAATCGACGTTCATGAAGAAACAGAACAGATCCTGAGGGACGTCATGCTGTAACACGCGTGTGTCTTCCCGGAATAAAGACACAGAAAGAAGTTAGCTGTCCTGTGATTAGGAGAAAATTAAGGAGGAAGTAAACACGCGAGTCTCGTAATAAAGGCAGTTCTGCCTTCTCGTTTTAAACTGGCTGACAAGACGAGGGTTGCGAGTTCACAGGTCAAGGCACATCACAGAATCGCTCTGCGGGTTCGAATGGCATCACGTGATCTCAGAGTGAAAAATGAACCTCTTGACCGTGCTCCTTTGGCTGTATCTCTTTTGTTAGCGCTGTGTCACACTAAATGTTTAATCCCGGGGATAAATAGTGCATAACGGACAGTCACGTTGGCTGTGGAACAGAGAGAGATTGGGTTCTCTCTCACACACACACACACACACACACACACACACAAAAAAAAAGCAACATGGCAAGTGAAAAGGTCAGCTGTGTCTTTTAACATGGATAATGATGAAGTGTGCACGCCTGCTGGGGTTCATATAACAAGAAAACGAGAGGTTACGGATGGACTCTGGGCTGCTGTGTAAAGGTCATCTATACAGGAGGAGGAGGAGGAGGAGGAGGAGGAGGAATAAGGACGTATAAGGATGGATAATCATCATACAGTAGTAGAGATTCATACTGCAGCTGGAAAGTTCCACATGCAGACAAGACAGGAAGTAGAACTTTGAAACCACATCAGAGCTCAGCAGAAATCATCTCAACCTTCAAACATGAAGAAGACAGGGGGTGTGGGGTGTGGGGGTG
>JAOVVF010000001.1:12033135-12044561 GCA_028565595.1 Duopalatinus emarginatus
TTACAGTTTTAACTATGTTAAAAACTTACAATTACAGTTTTAACTATGTTAAAAACTTACAATTACAGTTTCACTTCTGTTACAAACTTAAAGTTACAGTTTTAACTGTATTACAAACTTAAAGTTACAGTTTTACCTTTATTACAAACTTAAAGTTACAGTTTTACCTTTATTACAAACTTAAAATTACAGTTTTACCTTTATTGCAAACTTAAAATTACAGTTTTACCTTTATTGCAAACTTAAAATTACAGTTTTACCTTTATTACAAACTTAGTTACAGTTTTAACTATGTTACAAACTTAAAGTTACAGTTTTAACTATGTTACAAACTTACAATTACAGTTTCACTTCTGTTACAAACCTAAAGTTACAGTTTTACCTCTGTTACAAACTTAAAGTTACAGTTTTACCTCTGTTACAATCTTAAAGTTACGGTTTACCTTTATTACAAACGTAAAGTTACAGTTTTAACTATGTTACAAACTTACAATTACAGTTTTACTTCTGTTACAAACTTAAAGTTACAGTTTTACCTTTATTACAAACTTAAAGTTACAGTTTTACCATTATTACAAACTTCTTAAAGTTACAGTTTTAACTTTATTACAAACTTAAAGTTACAGTTTACCTCTGTAACAAGCTTAAAGGAACAGTTTTACCTCTGTTAAAAACTTACAATTACAGTTTTACTTCTGTTACAAACTTAAAGTTAGTTTTATCTCTGTTACAAACGTAAAGTTACAGTTTTACCTTTGTTACAAACTTAAAGTTACAGTTTTATCTCTATTACAAATGTAAAGTTACAGTTTCAGACTGTCCTGTCCCAGAGTCTGTGCTGTTTGCTCTAGTCTGTAGATTTTGGGTCAGTGAGAGAAAGGATATAGCTGTGTGTGTGTGTGTGTGTGTGTGTGTGTGTGTGTGTGTATGTGGCTCAGACTCAAATACTTGGCCTGCCAATCACGTTTCAGACCAGAGTACATCAAATATCTTTTCGTCCCGACTCTGATCATAATCTAGTAGTTTATACTGATCAGAGACTCAGTCTGAACGACTGTCAACAGCCAATGAAAACCAAGCATTAAAAGTAAACAGCTACATGTTCACACATGCAATCTCCACACAGGGCGAGACACAACACAGGTGCCTATGATCGAGGCACCTAACTCCACACCTGCTCCCCCGGTTGTTGGGGTTTGGGGCTGCCCCCCCCCGCTCCGGGCAAGTGTGTTCACTGCTCCCTAGTGTTCACTGGTGTGTGTGTGTGGGTGTTTCACTCCACAGATGGGTTAAATGTGGAGGTCACATTCCTCTATGTGTAAGCACAGTAGACAAATAGTTCACTTTCAAGTTTTCAATGTCTTTGCGATATGTTTCAGGTTGGTAAAATAGTGACGCAAACACTTCCATGTTTAATTTGCGTCTCTAAGGTAACGGGAGACACGGCATGTTTTGTCCGTATCTGGTCTGGTTCGGTTCAGTGACAGACACAGTGCAGCTAAAGCAGCATTAATATTTTTGGAACTTTACAATAGCACTTTGTAGTAATGGTATTTTGTCTTCTCCTGTCTCTGTTTATGATACCCAAACCCAGTCATTTCAGATTCATGTCCAGGTGAATATACATGTGTGTGTGTGTATAAATATTAAAAATGTGTTTTCTGAAAGTTGGCCAAACTTTGCTCACTTTAATTTCCTGACTGTTCTACGGGATGAGAATCAGCTCCTAACACCCGTACATTCTCATTCCCGCGACCTACCAAGGGTCTTCAAATGAGACTTTATGTTTCGTACACGCAGCATCTCGGGTTGCGGTGCCTGCAAATGAAATTGATTCCCCTCCCGTTTCTCTCCTCCTTCAATTCGGACTCCAGCTGCGTTTCCCGTATGGAGCAGTAATGACAGAGAAGGCGCTCGATCTAAAGCCGGGCCGCATCACAACATCCAATCCTTTCATTAACTCAGACGCTGACGCCCACTTTCCCACTCACCCCCAGACGTATCTGAATAAAGCCACGGCTGCACGTCGCGTCTCTCCGGTCATAAATATGGATGTAAGAATCTAATGAAATTCATTGCGACGCGCTCGGTGGTATAGAAGACAAGACAGTAAACAGTCCTGCAAGTTTATCACCATCTACTGAAGCTGAGACGGAGAAACGTCGGTAGCTACCGACCTGTTCACCAATAGGTGACTGATTATTACAAATTTACATTGATGTAAAAAAAAAAAACACTGTTCATTTCACCTGTCCGAGTCTCTGGGGTGAAACCATCAGTACACCTGTAGACCTTGTGTCTACTTCATCTGGGAACAGAGACACTGTGTTCAGTTGATGGCTAGGGTTAGGGGCGGAGTTAGTGTATATAATAATAAAGTTTATAATTCATATAACAGATGAGGTATCAGACTGTAAAAGGTTACCGGTCATAATTTACATTTACAGCATTTGGCAGACGCTCTTATCCAGAGCGACTTACAAGGTTATTGATATTACAGGTAGGCCAACGTAGTGTTAGGAGTCTTGCCCAAGGACCCTTATTGGTGTAGACTGGCTGCCCAGACCGGGAATCGAACCTGGGTCTCTCACATGGGAGCCAACGATGTTATCGCTGTACCACACCAACCAATAATTATCTGTTTACTGTGACAAACTCAGAGAACCTGCCTTGTGACCTAAAGGTTACCAGATAAACCCCCCCCCATCTCGATAAGTGCCCTTGAGCAAAGGCAACTAGACCCCCCAGGTTTTCTCTGGGTGCTGTGGATGGAGGCTTGACACCACTTCGGGCAAGTGTGCTCACTGCCCCCTAGTGTGTGTTCATTGCACATGGTGGGTTAAATGCAGGGCTGTAATTGCTTTGGTGGTTCAATCACTTCATTTTCACTTTGGTAAAAACTGTTGCCTTTCAAGCAGGCATTTTTAAATATGTGTGTATGTAGTGATGAAACATCATTTATAAATTAATTAATTGACTGATGTTGATATATATTTAGCCACACCCACAAAACTCAGTCCTATTTAACTAAATGTACAAATAGTTTCGGGTTTATTTATTAATTATTATAATATGTTCCCGAGTCTCATTATTATTGTGTAACATACGACACATTCAGGAGGATACACACTGTAAACTGGATTCCCGTGTAAACGCTCCTGCAAATGATTTATGAATACATTCGTACACATCCATCCTGAGCCTGAGTGTGTGTGTGTGTGTGTGTGTGAGCGTGTATGTGAGTGTGTGTGTGTTTGCTCCAGGGTCTCAGGTGTGTGTTATCTCGGTCAGTGCCTCTGGGAGCTCCTCCAAAGCAGTCTTGCTGTAAATGACTCACTAAACAGTCCTGTGCTGGATCCTGCGTTTTGGGGGAAAATCAATTAATTGACCCTCCCGTACATTTCACAGTGCATTTTAAACACGCTGGAGTGAATTAAAGATCGACGCGCACACACACACACACACACACACACACACACACACACACGAAGCCGTCCTCTTTCTACCGCTCCAACAACACTAACAGACTGTATTTGTTCGCTTTCCCAGCTTCACTAAGGTGCGTTAACGCGTCTGCTGGAGAACATTTCCCCGTCCACCGTGCCGAGCCACGTCTCCCGCAGCTGACGGCGTCGATCTGACAGCTCTAATGAAAGATGATTACCGGGAGGCAGCCGCTAATTTGGCCCTAATCACGACAAAAAGGAGAGGCAGCACTTAACAGCTGTGAAATGGCAGCCGCTGTTCGGAAATGAGACTCCGGGGAGGAGAAGGGAAAAAAAAAAACCAGGTCCGAGGGCGAGGGGTTAGAGCCTCAGATGTCATTACCTGCCTGCTATTGTAGCGCTGCTACACCCGGATTAGCTCACGGTAACATTATATCGCTGTATTTGTCCGCCACTTCACCTGGAGAAAGGAGAATTGGTTTGCCGCAAAGCTCTCGTGATCCAGGTGAGAAGCTGACAGTAACAGGCTTAAGCTCGGTTCTTCATCTGCTGAGTGCCAGGGGATTGGACGTCCACCCTTGTTAGGCTGATGAGGGAGAGGAAGTCCATCTGTGTCGAAGTATTAGTGGACGTGGACACACACACACACAGACACAAAACACCGTCCGTTGATTAAAAAATGGTTACGGATACTGTTATCAAAAGAAGTCCCCGATTAGCACTGAGATGTGAAAAGACACCAAATGTCATGTCTATGGAAAGAATCAATATAATCAAGATTGTTTCCATAGCGACGGCTCACTCGCAGAGATTTTCGGAACATGTGTAAACGTCAACATGGCGGCGTTTCCTGTCCGGAGATGTCCCTTTAACATTTAAGGAGATTTAATGGACAGTGTGTCCAGAGTCCATTTAAGGAGATTTAATGGACAGTGTGTCCAGAGTCCATTTAAGGAGATTTAATGGACAGTGTGTCCAGAGTCCATTTAAGGAGATTTATTGGACAGTGTGTCCATTTAAGGACAGTGTGTCCAGAGTTGGCACCTTTGTAAAGACCCGTGTCCCAGTTCAGTGTGGTCCACAAAGGCGTCCCTTCGAAAGCTGCATAGACCGACACGCACAACAAACCTCAGGATGTGGCACGGAAAAGGGGGACGCAATTTCACGGCCGCCTATGAAGGTTCCTTCGAAATGGGACACCCTAGTTGGCTCGCTGTGACTCTGAAGGACACGGAACCCGAATTGGGACACAGACATAATCAAAATGTAAAGCTGGAACTTTTCCGAAGCCTCCAGTATTTTGTATTATTAACTCAAAGAGAGGAAAAAACGTGCAGCTGGTGAGGGAGTGATTATTTATTTACTGCTGTAACATAAGTGAGAACATTAGTGTCAGGACACGTAGATATAAACTAATATAAAGTACAATAAAGTGCCAGAAAAACTTGTTCTAATACTTGGTAATAAACCCCAGACTTCCTCCAGAACGCTCCACAATTCTGTTGTATTCTGAGATGGAGGATTTCTGTGTTCCACAGCATGTCACATGACGTCCCAGACATGTTCAGTAACGTTGAGATCTGGTGATTTAGGTGTGAGTGACTAATCCCCAAACTCAGATGAGTGTTCCTCTAACTATAATATGGTGTCTCGAGATATGTGTGTGTGGTGGTCCGTTGTCCTGTTAAAAGAGGACAAACCCATCAGAATGAATACAGGACATGAACTGGTGGAACTCGTCACACATAGTGTTCACCTGTCAGAGACGTCTGGAGGTGTCCCAGGGGAACATGGTATGGCAGATAAACAAACGACACACGGTTATGGAGACACCAGCAGACTGTGTGTTTTGCATAGGGTCGTCTGGACCATTTTTTTTGGCACTTTATTCTTGAATAAATTTTATTCAGTACGTTTGGGACTGTTTGGGAATCTTCAAGTATCACAAAGTAACAGACGTAACAATCCAAGGCGGATTTGGCCTTCTCATAATCATCCTTCACCAGTGAGTTCTGCTGGAGTACCACACACACAAACACACACACACACACACACACACTTTACAATGCCAGTGTGTGCTAAATACGCTGAAGCGTGCCAGTGGTGAGGAAGGCCAGAACTGTGAGAGCTGGAGTTCAGCACACTGTTACCTTCTATTACTGTCATAATTAGCGACCCGCAGTTCCAGGCTGGAGGAGGAGGAGGAGGAGGAGGAGGGAAACGGCTTTGAAAGTCATCCGTATTCAGAGGGACTGAGGAGAAGGAAGGCCAGGGGAGGGGAAAAACGTTCAATTAAAGGAGGAAAAGCTGGGCTAGGAGCTGGGATAATATGACAAACAAGCCAGAACATTCCGCTTGGCACCGTTCGGATTAATCAGTCAAATAGCGGCGGACAAACAGACGTCGAGACGTTCCGGGAGGTCTGATACGGGGGACTGTGATTAAATTACAGATCTTTTAAAGATCTAACTAACGTGTCAGAAAATAGATTTTATATGCAGAATATCTTTATTTATAAACAAATCCAGAAATCCGGGAACAAATCCGATTCAATTTAGGGAGTCGTTTCAGTAACGACACACGCGGGTCAAAGGTGTCACCGGCATTTACACCGAAACATCCCAAAAACCTCCCTAAAAAAACGGAAAAGGTTCGGTTTTATTCTGAACATGGCTCTGGATTAGAGAGGAACGTCTCTGAGACGTCAGTTTATTCAGACGGGTTCATCATCCTCATCATGATCGTGATTGGCTGTCTGGTCTTTAATCCGCTGCTTTAACGATGAGAATGATTTAGCATTAACCTGAGCGACTGAGCCCTGAAAGCCGATGATCCGTACCGACATACACAAACAATTACACTTCGCTTAATGTTCTAGAGATTACTAGATGAGGGGGAGAGGATGCTGCTGTGCTTCTGAAATATCAGCCTTCATCACTCCATGGGCCAAATTCATTACGTAGCTCATTGACAGTAATTATGCTCAACGCTGGCTTCAATTAGAATTCGAAACGTTCGCGTTTGGAGCTGCTTAGTGCACGAATGAGCTGGTAGACCCTGCTCAGAGATACGTATACACATGCCTCTCATTCGGAAAAGAAAATACACACTTGCCTTCAGTCATTGAACTCTAGTGAATATAAATATTGAATAATAGGATATTATCCTGAGACGAAGAGCAACTTTCACTCGCAAGCTTCATGTCGTTCCCGTCAGTGGACCTATTTCTCTCTCTCTCTCTCTCTCTCTCTCTCTCACACACACACACACACACACACACACACACACACTTTCACCTCTGTGTGACGCTCTGAGCCCACTTGAATACCCGGTAAGCCACTTAAGCCCTGTTTCCATGGCAGCCTCACACAGGCGTTTTTTTTTCCCTGCTGAGGTGTTTCATTCGCGACTGAAATTTGACTTTTTTTTACATTTCCAAAATTAATGAGCTAATTACACGAGCACACATTCTGGCTGCTGTTTAGAAACGCTGAATAACGATGCCTATTTACATAAGTTAATTACAAGAAACTGGCGAGTTAATCTCGACAGCAGAAAGGCGGCTGTGCGGTTACTGAGTCAGTCTGAGTCATTTGACTCAACTCATTGGTAAGAGTCAATTCCCAAATGACTCACTGCTCTTTTGTTGTCTAAACTTTGTATCAAGTTATTGCTCAGGTGTTGGAAAAAAAAAAGACTAGAGATTAGATACACGAGTCAACTCGGCCCAACAGGTTCAGCTTAAAGAGTCGACTCGTTTCTAAACGACTCCTGGCTATTCTGCATAAAAGCACAAATAAATCTTGTCCTTTTACTGTTTTGCTTTTCAGCAAACAGAGGGATGGAGGAATGGGGTCGAGGGGGTGAAGAGAAAAAGAAGTACACCTCTACAGAAAAACACACGCTCGGGTAAAAACGTGGGACCATGCTGTGCATCCCGGCGTCGCCTCCGGAGGGGGTCTGAGACAATTCCATGCTGCCTGCGCTAAGTTTGCAAAGTCCAATTTACGGCTAATACGGAGGTCGCGGCAGCGGGGCGCGGAGGGCCTGGTAGGACATAATGGCTACGGAATTGTAAATATTGGTTTGGAGACGGACCCAAATGGAGGGGCAGGCGCAGGGAAATTTCCATCGAGTGCAACTGGAGGCCTGGAATAGATTTTCCATTCTACTGTGTCGCATTAGATTTTCGGAGGTGCTGGGTGGCAGGTACATGTCATTAGTAACACTTTAGCGCAGTAATGAACCTTTTTATTTATCCGCCGGCTCCTCTCATGAATGCATAAGGAGGCTCTCAGCTGTTCTGCCCCCTGGAGAGGAAGGCGGAGTGTGGGAAAGCGCAGAGGATGAGGATGGGACCAAGGGGGGCAGTAAAGGCTACAGGAATGACCACGGAAGACTGAAATACTACACACGGGACACTAAGACAACACATTTACCCAGAGGTGATGATCCGACCGTGTAGTCACACACATGCTCACTCCTCAGCCTTGTCTCGGTGAACCTGACAGCCACTTAAGGGACGCATCACTCAGACGAGCTCCAGCCCCCAGGCAAAAAAAAAAACAACCCCAAACCACACACACACACACACACACACAGAGGGGAGAAAATGGCAGCGCAGTCATGTTTACTCTTGTGTATCAGACGAATCGGATTTAAAGGAAATTGGTGATATTTGTTTGTGTCCACGTTTCAGATTTTCACACTTCGACACAGGATGTTGTCGAATGCATACACACAGACACGTACAAATAAATCTGGAATTTATATTGATATCGACACGAAAATTCTCAGCTTTAGATATTTAAGCGCACGGCCGAGGTCATCAGGTCACTGCATGGTCATTTCAGTGCTACAATACAGACGGTATTTAAATAGGTTGGACTTCTTAGTCCAAATTTAAGTCATGGTCCTTGATGAGTGTTCGCTTTTCTTACGCAGTAAATATAAAATGCTTCCTACACTGAAGTGCCAGATAAACTGGAATAGATGAGCCTATGCAAACGGTATCTCCATAACGGTATGTGGTTTGTTTAGCTGGCATTCAGTGGGACCCCTGGGACATCTAAAGACGTCTTTGACAGGTGAACAATACATGTGTCTCCTTAAGCACAATCGGCTGAATGAGAGTCTGAATCTTGGCCATGATCCGAATGACTCTTTCATTCAGACACCAATTACCTGAATGAGCTGCTAATCTCTGGATTGTAAAATAAATGCTTTGAACAACTGGCCGTTAAACAAGAATCTGAATTTCGTTCAAGACTCAGATTCAAACACCAATCTGTTTATCTAGACACTGAATCTCCATCTCGGTCGTGACCAACATTGGTAATGCAGCTGTTAAAGATCCTTCCTTGATTCTGTTTCACAGTGTGATGTGTTAAAGGAGAAATTGATGCTGTTTCACTTCCTTGGTAGAATCAAACCATCCAAGTTGGGATCTTCATCGCCTTTACCTTCATCATAGGATTGTGGGTAATTCTTGCATCCTAACAGATTTTACAAATGAGGACTCAATACTTTGCTTCTAGGTTAAATTTAAAGGATCCTTGACATCGGAACAGTCCTCCAGCGGGGTTTGATGATGATTTGGCAATCAAAATGATTCAAACGTAGTCCAGGGAACAAGAGGTTAAATATCAGGTCATGGCCCAAATGTTAGCCACATTAGCATTTCTGGACAAACTGCTCCGTCTAATCTCTATTTGGCAGTGAGCATCACTTACCCAGTGATAGCCCAGAATGGGCGGAGTTGCTCAGGAGGTCATCTCTCACACACACACACACACACACACACACCTCGGTACCCCTTCCCAGAGTGCAGTGAAGCAGGTCATTGGTCGTGGTCAGGGCCTCACGGTCACCCCAGAGTCCTGCCTCTTCATTTCCCTTTCATCTGTGGTGTGAAATCGTTGCCGGTGCGCCACTGACCCGCAGCATTAAGAGGTCGGCTATTGAAATCTGATGTGTGCCTCTTGGCTCACAGATGGGGGAAAGCTGAGACGCCAAGAGATTGGACTTTTTAACAGGGCTTTTTGTATATATAGGACGTGTCGTGTCGTGTCACTGAGACACATCCGACTCTTATTCTCATGGGGCTGTGGGGAAACTTTGATAACCTGACTAACCATGGCTTTCTGCTCTAACCACTGGACATGTCCAATTTTCTTATTTTTCTAATATATTTCAGCTCTAGCGTTGAATTAAAAGTATTTTATTGGGATGATGGGTGTAATTAATAAACAGTACTGGGATACATTTACATTCAATAGTGGGTCACAAAAAAATTCAGAAAAGACAAATACATTTTTTCAAAAATTAAATATTTGTGTACTGTTTTTGCACCCAGAGGAATGTGACCTCTGCATTTAACCCGTCCGTGAAGTGAAACACACACCAGTGAACACTAGGGGGCAGTGAACAGACTTTACAGAGCAGTGGGGGCAGCCCCAAACCACGGCACCCAGGAAACAGTTACGTGCTTTGCTCAAGGGCGCCTCAGTCATGTCTTGCCCTGTGTGGGGATCGAACCCGCAACCTTCCAGTCACAAGACAAGTTCTCTAACCACTGCCGCCTCAAACCCCTGTCCCCATTTTTCAACACACACTGTCCACTTTAGTATTCCCGTATTAAGAAATGTTTAAGACTGCAAGCTGCGAGCCACTTATTTGCCCCGGTCTTCTCCTCTTTATCAGAAGAGGCTTCTTTCAGCTGACCAAACATGTGATAGTCTGATGAGACTGGGCTGGACAGCGGTGTGTGGACGTGTATGCAGCAACACAACACGCCTGGATATCAGTCCTCCGTGTTTAGTTTACATTTTAGTCTTCAGCATCTAACTGTAATGAACACGGTTGATTGTTGAACCTTTTTCATCATTTTTCTTGGACATGTTTACAGCAGTGACTGGGGAAACAGAGACCTGGTACAGAGAGTGTGGATAAGACAGTGTGAACAACAGACGTTCTAGTATAATTAGAGTGCGGATTATTTTTGACTCATGCTCGTATTATGGCATCGTTATTACCAGCAGTACTGAAAACTGATTCAAATTCGCCAATTGGACATCACTGTGCTTCTTATTTGTCGAGCACAGCTTTTCTTTTTCACCTTTATATTCTGCAGCTGTGGTTTCTGTATCTTCATGTGGCTCTGCTCTCCTGTCCTATCAAACCCTCACTGTTTCCTTCTCTCTGACTTTCGCCTCTGATTAAACTGAAATTAAATATATAGTCTTCTCCTGTCCCCATGTGCCATCACTCATTTCCCCTCCCCTCCTGTGTTTTCTTCTTCTACTGTTTAATGAGTGATGAAAGCCTGTTTCAACTTCCTGTAATTGGTCCCAAAGTCCAAACCAGCCATAAAGTGTTTTCACACTGCATGTGAACCGAACTGTGGTTCAGTTTGATCCGGACTGAGACCACCTCTTTTGGTCGGACCGAACTTTTGGTCTGGACCGTGGTCACCTTTCACACCTGTTATTTAGGTTCAGGCCAAACTGAAAAGTCAGAAAATCCGGACCAAACAAGGCAGGAGTAAAAGCACCCTCAAAGACTTTTCTAATAGATTTGCTCAGAAATGTCTTTAAAAAAAAAACATTTATAAAGTTAATAAAAAGATTTCACACAATCCATGACTTTAGAAAAGTCTATCATGACAAAAATATATCATGATATCGATATTATAAGATCATATCATTTAGCCCTAGTGGACCTGAATGTACTTTTTACCTCAGAGAAAAATGACAGCTGGCTAACATGCTTTACTGCTCTGGAAATGTCCTAGAATCTATTTTATTAGGATTAAAAGGTTAAAATGTGTTTAACTAATTTAGATAAATCTTGTCATTAGCTAACTAGCTAACTAGCAGTCCTGTGTCATTAGCTAACTAGCTATTAGCAGTCCTGTGTCATTAGCTAACTAGCTATTAGCAGTCCTGTGTCATTAGCTAACTAGCTATTAGCAGTCCTGTG
>JAOVVF010000001.1:12092921-12105456 GCA_028565595.1 Duopalatinus emarginatus
TATACTATACTACACTATACTACACTATACTATACTGTACTGTACTGTACTATACTACACTATACTACACTATACTACACTATACTATACTGTACTGTACTATACTATACTACACTATACTACACTATACTGTACTGTACTATACTACACTATACTACACTATACTACACTATACTATACTGTACTGTACTACACTATACTGTACTATACTATACTATACTATACTACACTATACTACACTATACTACACTATACTATACTGTACTGTACTGTACTATACTATACTGCACTATACTACACTATACTACACTATACTATACTGTACTGTACTATACTATACTATACTGCACTATACTACACTATACTACACTATACTATACTATACTATACTATACTGTACTGTACTATACTACACTATACTATACTATACTATACTATACTATACTATACTATACTATACTATACTACCATATATAAGGGTATCAGTAGGAAAGTAAAAACCATAGGAGGAAAAAAAGGCCAGGAAGAGTTGAAGATTAATCCAGACACACAAATGAAGCAGAGGACTAAAGATCACCAGCGGACTCTTTAAATCGATATTCAGTAGCCACTCAGAGCTTCTCCACATGACGACTGAAACAACACGGGGTCTGGTAAACCAGTCCAGTGTGGTAACAGAGCTCATGTTCAAACCCCTGCACACGTTCTACCCTGACATCAGGCAGATGGGATATCCATCACCCGGCTCCATGCTCCTCCTCTCACCTCCCCGGTGTCTTTTTATTCCTCTTCTTTCACTCCTTCTCTCTCACCCTGTCTCTCCAGGGGCCTTTTTTGCAGTGGCGGCCCTGACTAAATGTGAGGTAATAGAGCCTTGATCAACTCCACCTCGCAGCTGGACACTTCATAAAAAGACATTCCAGCAGTGGGGTTCGTGTCCACAGACAGAGGCATGCGCCAGGGAGAAACGAGCACATCGGGGAAATTGTCTAACCTTTTCTCAGAGGTTACATATGTATAAAAATACGACATGTTCGACTGTTCAGGTCTAATTACACAGCAAATTATCCAGGAAAGAAGCACGGCTGCCTATTTTATTCAGACTGCAACGGATACATGCGGCTGGGACAGAACTTTACCTCCGCCTGAGACAAAGTGCTGACACTGGAGACTCCTTCAATAAATATTAAATAAACTTCTAAGACAGAAAACTTCACCATATCCACAATATCATCGACTGTCCACCATTTCAGGAATGAATCCTGTCATATTTATAACCCGTGTCTAGCATTGGGAAGTGGCGACGGGGGCAAAAACTTTACCCCCACCACTGCACGGAGCGTTATAACTCAAAGATCAACCCTAATCTCACATTGCATCAGCCACCAGAAATAAATCTAATTGCAGAATTGAGTTTAATACAATTTAACAGCGTCCAAGCTGAAAAAAAGGAGAGTTAAAGAACGCTGTTTAGGGGGAAAAAAGAGACAATTGAATAGGACACTGGAGGTAGAAGTGCAGATTTCACCATCACCCAAAATCCTGTGAATTAGTCAGGGATAAATGATGATGAAAGGCTTCCATGACATGGTGAGAGGGCGGTAGAGGCGGCTCGAGCCTCGTCTGCGACGCCTGCCTTTGAATCAGCATTAGCTCGACATTACGGCGAGATTCCATGGAGCCTTATTTTAATACCGTAACCAATGGCCTCGATATCAGCTGTAGCTACCTCGCAAACTACCCAAGACAGAGGGACAAAAAAACAGACGGGGCTTCTTCTTCTTCTTCTTCTTCTTTTTTTTTTTTTTTTGCAGTGAGGCATTAGCTCATAATGGCTCATTTTGAAAAGCGTATTAGTTCCAGGATAATTACAAACAGGTCCTCACACTCGCTATTTTTCAGGGACGAGACATGAAGCAGCGGATGACACCAGTTGAGTGTAAACCAGCACCAGCACCACCGCTGCCACCACCACCCTCCCACCTCCGTAATCACAGGACCAAAATAAACAGCGCAGAATTAATCTTTTCCCATCTTTATTTGTCTGGTTTACATGTTTATTCCGTGCCCGCCATTATGAGACTTGTTGTTGCAATCAGGCTTTTTGTCAGTCACAGAAGAACGCCTTCATTACACAAACATTCCCGAAACGAGACATCTGATCTGATTAACTATCTCTGACGTCCATCTGTCTCTCGCGCATATCTCTCTGGCTCGCGGCCTGAATATAAACACGCGTCTCTCTCGCAGATCCAGCTCAGATATTGGTGCAGCCATGTAGGAAGAAGAAGAAGAAGAAGATGAAGAAGGAGAAAAGAGAGGAGGATGACTTAAGGGGAATTTGTGGTCAAAAATCTGACAAGGAAAGAATTAGCTTTTTTTTTTCTTTTTTTTTTTTTTATGAAAAAAAGTGTTTAGAGGGACAAACATGGTTACGCCTAAAGACATGAAGGTATATTACTGCCTCTGTAAACAGAAAACGTCTCCAATAGAAAGAAAGGAAGAAAGAAGGAAGACTGAAAGAACGCTACAGCAGATGTGTGTGTAAATGTGTGTTTCTGACTTTTTAATCCCAACAAAACTCCCACTGAGGTTCGTTCATTCATCCATTAAATGCTTACAAACAGGATCATTAGTAGGTCACGTGACCATAATGTAGGCTGTATTAGGATACGTTTATCCAGTGTGTTTTACACCTGAGACAAATAAAGGGTCTTCCACAAAGAGGCAGAGATCAGCTTCAGTGGCTGAGATTGGGTTTAGTGTCTAGGATTGGGATCCACAGCTGTGACTGGGGTCAGTGGCTGGATTAGGGATTGGGATCAATAGAACAGTTTGGGATCAGTGGCTGGGATTTTAACTCACAAGCTTCTGCTCCTTAAAGACTGTGACTTGTCTATCCCTGGATGTTCAAGACTTCTCAAACAAGTCATCTATATTTTATTGTCCTATTTTATTTCTACAAGTGATTTTATAGGAGGTAAAAATATGGAATATTTCCAGTGAAATGACTGAGATGATGGATTAGAACAGGACTACTATCCCGGAGATAGACCAATAATAATTCCATTACCTAACCTCCTCTGGTACAAAATAATCCTGTCCGAATAGGGCTTACGTTTATGGTTCTCTCTCTTCAGGACAGCTGCCTCGAACTATCAAGTGAGCCTCGTTGTCAAAACCATTCTCACTCTCATCTATCAGCAGTACTGAAGTAACGAAATTCCAGACCTCAACATCGGGATAAAACTCTCATCCATTAGAAATGACAAGAGTGCCTAGTGAGAAAAGAGGAAAAGAAAGGGGGAAGGAGGGGAAGGTCTATAATCTTTGGCTCCCACAACAAACAATTAGACCTTCTTTTTTTCTTTAAAGGAGGTAGAAAAGAAGAGGTTTTAAAGAGAGAGAGAGAGAGAGAATGCGGGCGAGTGAAGCGGCAGAGGCGCTGCTCTTTTATGGTTCCTGTCATGTGTGTGAAGACGCTGAACGGTCGGAGGAGAGCGGGCCCGGGGCCTCTCGGCTCCTTTAGCCCCGCATAGACGCCGCACACCAGGGGGCCATTACGGGCTGAATAGGGCCCTGACAGGGCCGTGCAGCTTGGTGGGGTATCGATAAACGCTGACATATTGACTCCCTGTGCCCAAGCTCCAGGGGACAGGCATGCCTGAATATAAAGCGTGAAGGGCTTGAAGGGTGGGATTATCCCTCCTCACCACCACCACCACCACCACCTCAACCACCACCACCACCACCACCATCACATTTCAGAAAGTTTCAAAGTTTAAGTTTTTTCTCCTTAAAATTAATTTTAAAGGTTCTTTAAAGTTGAAACATCTAGATAGTGAGAAACCAGAGGAATCACAATCAGAGATCCATTTTATACACTGAGAATAATAAACTATATGTTACTCCCTCAGTGGTCTTTGTTTGGGATTGGTCACCCTGACATTCACACGCACATCTGGGATGCCATGTGATGCGAATAAATCCTACACCCCGGAATACTATAGATCTGTGGAGTGTCCTGCAGGAAGTGTTTATTGCCTACAGAATATTTCCACATGCTCGTTGAGTCCATGCCTGATGGGGCGACCTGCCAGGTGCCAGTTTTTCTGCCACTTTACTGTATACTTTCTTCACAAGGGTGACAATAAAATCCACTTGGCTTGTTTAATTTTATCATTGGTTAACGTTCATGATCACAGCTGCGTATTCACAAGGCGACAAATACAGTAAGAGATCAGGACTTCTATTAAAGATCATCTGTAGCCTCAGGAAAAGGTCAAATACAAACACAGCAATAAATACAAATACATAATAATAAAAGTGTCAGAACTTCCTGTTGGTATTTTTGTCATTAAGAACCAGGACACCGGTTTTGTTCTAGGTGACGTTCCTGTTCCTGAACCTGACACAAGCAGCTTTAGGCTGATAAACACCTCCTGCATGTTTCTGCTCTACTTGGAGCAGTGTGAGAGAACAAACTGAACACATTTCTGCTCCTGGTGGCCGTGTGACTGAAAGGACGGCCAGACGTTGAGTGAAAATAATAAAGATTCCACTTGTGAAGGGGATCAGAAGCATAAAATGGGCGATGTTATGGCCCTAAGTAGCATGTGCTAATGGTGATTTTAAAGCAGCCGAGCATGATGTGAACGACTCTAATTCATCAGCGTTCAGACTACACGCACGGCTCCAAACTTAATTAGTGTTGCCCATTATGTGGGGCAGTTTTTCTCCATTGTAATGAAATTACAGGGGAAATTCCTGTTGTCTTTTCCACTGCGCCTCGGTGGTAAACAAGCGGCTCGCAAATAATCCGCTACACTGTGCCACAGCCATGCAAGCTGTCAAAACTGGCAGGCAAAAAATTAGAGACGCCACAAAGTTTCTAATCATTGACAGGAGACTATTTTAAAGAATGACATCATGTGTAATCTCTGTAAAATCCCAACAAAGAGAAGGGAAGAGGGTCAGGTGGGTCAGGAGGGTCGGGAGGGTCACTTTTACATTCTTAACCCTTTCCAAAGACTAATACACACACACACACACACACACACACACACACACACACACACACACACAGAGAGAGAGAGAGAGAGAGTTCGCTTTGATATATTTCTATGATTAAACATTCCATTTTTATTCATTTTAATTTTTTTCATTTAATGTCAATTTTATTAAGTTAACTTGATTATAAAGCTGTGACTTTAAACACACACACACACACACACACACACACACACACACACAGACGACTAAACCCCACATCCATCATCACTACAGCAATTCACAAGACTAATGACACTATTATTATGAGGTTTGTGATAAAGTCAGACTTTATTAATAGAATTAAATATAATAAATAGAATATATATTGTATATTATAATATATATTGATATATAATATAAATAAATAAATAAACACTAAATGTCTGCCTTCTTGTCTGCTTTTAAGTTTGATCTTTCTATATGCTTGTGTTTATGTATCCTACAATGACAAGCACACACACACATATACATACACACACACACACACACACACACACACACACACACACAGTAATATATTCCTAAAACACACACCTGTGCTAGACACTAAACCCCGACCCCTCAGTCATTTATCTCTTATTGCTATTCATGTTTTATTTAAAATTGTTAAAGTTGTACAATTTTTTTTTCATATTAATATCTGACTTAAAAAAAGAAAAAAGACAGAAAAAGGCAGACCTTTAGTGAAGGTTTTAACTAGTTTTGTAGTAAAATTTATGCATTTTTGTATTTTCCCTTTTTAAGTACAATTTTACAGTATTTATTTTGAGAAAATGGACGTAGAAACATCTAAAATGTTTATTTTTAATATTGTAATTAATATTAGTAGAATTGTTATTATACAGAAATTATTATTATTATTATTATTATTATTATTATTATTATTATTATTATTATTATTATTATTATTATTATTATTGGAACCTGTAGAATATTTCTATATGCTCGTTGGCAGAAAATAAAAAAATAAAAATAATATTTATGTATTTTTTAATACTATTTAACTTACATTTTTAAATACTATTTAAATTGAAGGGGTGGATGTGTGTAAAACACAACTATACACCACAAATAAAGTATACATTTAAAATGAAAAATAGAAGAATTAATAAGACACAGGTGTTAGATATAAAAGCCCAGCTAATGATATATTATAATTTAAATAAATAAATTGTTTCAGTGCAGATCTTTTGTGTACCTGTTAAAGTACTATTAGGATCCTGAGGATAGTAAAAAGTACATTTTAAATCCATTATTCTGCCTTTTTGGGTTCATTTATGAATAGTATACGTTTAAGTATGATCTGTGTATGAGATACTGCACTGAAACAGTAGATATTTGTGCTGTCGATGTGATAAATAATGAAACAGGAGACACAATAAGTTATTTAGTCTAAGGCGCCCATCATTAGAATGACATGTCAAATGACAGAAATGACACTGGAGCAGAACAAAACAACATGACTTTGTGTCTTAATGAGGACGAAAGTAATTAGAATCAAGAAGAAAGCAACACCAATCGCACCCAAGAGGCAACAAATGCACAATAACCCCACAATCAGAAGACTCTACAGGAAACACACCTGACACTAAAGCCCTGAAACAAGAGGCTCTTCTCTTTCTGTCTGCCTTCCGAGTGCTGTTTCGAGTGTGTGACAAGAAATCAGCTCTAAAAGGTCCAATTTAATCGGAATTGCCTCCACTCCAAAAGAAAACACAGCCTGGAGTCAAAACCCCTTTGGGAATTCATTTCTGACAGCGAGGACCCTCATCCTGTCCGAAGGTACGGTTGAGAATAACCAGACGGAGATGGACTGGAGGAGAAATGGCCTTTAGAGACGTCGTTTTCTCTTGTCATGACAAACCCCTAAACTAAAGTGACAAATCACCAGTCTCTCATCTCCTGTTCAGGAAAAAGGGTTTGTCTAATGAAAGTGGAGACGCGTAATCTTAAAGACGTATCGATTGCCCAACAGGAACCTGATTCTGACCCATCACTGGGTTTGTAAAGCACTCATTACATTGCAGTGACCCGCGCTGAGCCGAGCTCATGATAAACAAATCTTTAGCTAAACGCCGAAGTGAGCCAAGACTAAATTGGATTGCCGATACAGACACCTCCACACCTCCAGGAGAAGCGGCTTGAGATATTAAAGAAGAAAGCAACAATCAAGAAGAAAGCTGGGGGACTCAAGACGAGAGCCATCGCTGAAGCACTATTGATCTTTTCATCATCTGGGACTTTTAACTTGTTTGTTTAGTGGAGCTTTATCCCTGCTAATAGCTGTCTCGGCGCGTAATCTCCCTCACTTCGGGTCGTCCCTCCACACATACCCAACCCCTTTCTAAAGCTTTTTGTAGGCATGTGTGTGTGTGTGTGTGTGTGTGATGGGGTTCTGCTCTGCCAGACAATTGTGTTGCTAATGTGGACACCTGCCAGATCGGGGGGGGGGGGGATAAAAACCACCACATCGCATCTCCACATCACCACATCACACAATAGCATCACATCATCTCACCCTCTCATCACATTATTACATCATCATATCCTCTCATCATCTCATCACCTGTCATAATCACATCATCACATCACATCACATCATCACAGGACTGGAGAGAGAGAGAGCGAGAGAGAAAGAAGTTAAACAGGGCAGGAGCAGTTGTTTTGTACAGTATGTACCAACTTTTCTGGCACTACAGTGTCAACCTGAACAATTTACTTTGGGGATGATGTGAGAACAACTGAGCAGAGAAAGAGAGACAGAGAGAGAGAGAGAGAGAGAGAGAGAGAGAGAGAGAAAGTGATGCACTGAGATATTTCTATGTTATTTTATACTTTTTATTTCAGTTTTATTAAAGTTAACTTGATTATAATGTTGTGTCTTTAAACACACACACACACACACACACACACACAAACACACACACATTATACACACACACACGCAGACGACTAAACCCCACATCCATCATCACTACAGCTATCAGAGCTGATCAGAGTGAAGTGTCTGGATGGGTGTGAAAGTGCAGATTCATATAACACTGATCCGCACTGTACTCTTCTCTCTCTCTCTCTCTCTCTTTCTCTCCTTTCACTCTCTCTTTAACGTGTTGCTGTCCAGCCCGATCGTGTCAGTTTGAAGCCTCCATTCAGAAGTATTCATGCATCTGCCTTTGTGCCACAATGGCCTCTAGTTTATAAACTGTCTGCTCGCTGGGCCGCGGCCTTCAGTCCACATTGTCTTCCTCGCCTTAATAAACTTTTTGAAGGAGTTCATCAAATCGTCTGAATAGTGCAGCGAGTCTCAGGACACAAAGTAACAGAGGGCTCCTTTTTCCCTTCCCCTCCTCCCCTCTTTCGTACTCTCTTTCTCTCTTTCTCTCTCACTCTCTCTTTTCTCCTTCTGCAGGAGCAGTTTGTCGGACAATGTAGAGAGGAGCCTGTCAGACTTCAGAGAGGTTTCAGACCCGAGACACAAGAACAAAAAGAGGCAGCTTTCAATTACAGAACAAAATGCTTTTCATTAAAAAAAGAAGGAAGAAGACAATTGAATTTTCTCTCCATTCAGTCAGCTCTGAGGATGATTCAATGATTTCAGCTCTCCTCGATATCTTATTCTCAGAGTGGAAAAAAGAAACAAAGTCTAAAAAAGCGGAGGGCAAATAGTAAAACACATACAATGCCTTTGAAAAAAAAAGGAGAAGCGTCCTTAATATTCAAAGGAGTGTGTTATAGAAAAAGCCCATTCAGAAGAACCATATAGCCATTTACTTCACAAATACAAGACTATCAAAGCAAACTGCATCTCATTATTCATTTTATTTTAAAATAATAATAATAATAATAATAATAATAATAAGATACCACAATAGAAACATTTGAAGGGTGTTATGAAATTGTATGTGTTTAATAGAAATATAAATTAAATGTATTTCATTATTTATTCAGAATGAACAATATATATTTCATAGCAATAAAAATTAAACGCATTTCATCGTTTATTCAAAATAAAGAAATAAAAAATAATTAATTAAAAAATGCTACTAGGAATTGTTTTTTTTTTAAAAAACAAAAAAAAAACTTTCATATATATATTTTATAAAAATAAAATGAAATGAAATGCACTTCATTACTTATTAAGAATGACACAAATAAAATAACAAAAAGAGCAATTAGAATCAAAAGAGATTTTATTAGTTAATTTTTAAATATATATTGATTTCATAGCAACATAAATAAAATGCATTTCATCAGTTGTTTTATTATTTTCAGTAAGTCTCTAAAGAATTATTGAAGCTTTGGATGCTAATTTATTTTTTTAAGAGAAAAGAGAAAGTATTTTTAAAAGATCTTTTTAGAAATCACGCCGTCAGAATTATTTAAGTTTAAACTATTGTTGGAATAAGAGTTTCAATATTATTACATTCGGAATTGTTATTTGAAGAGGAGAAAGCCAAATAATAATGGAATAATGATAATTGTATTAGAGTTTCTGGTCCTCTTTAGGAGTCAGTATAAATATTAGAGCAGCAGTAATTTTTAATGCTGTCTATAAGCCATTAATCCGCTGTTACACCTTTAAAATGTGTGAAAACTTTAAGGTCTTAAAGGCACTTCCACCCTATAATTAATTTCATACCCAATTAGTTTAGGATGGCCACATGCTGGCCACAGATCACCTCTCTCTCTCTCTCTCTCTCCCTGTGTATGCCTCTCTCTCTCTCGCTTTCTCTCTCTCTCTCTGTGTATGCCTCTCTCTCTCGCTTTCTCTCTCTCTCACTAGCCATAAAGTCAGCACACCTCCTAACACTCTTCTTGCTGCTAAGCACTAATGTGTGTAAATGCCATAAGCCCTTCAATCCGCCCACTAACACACTGACACACTCTGTACTCTGCTTTATGTCACGTTATAACGCCTCATGTCGCCAATGTAGTAAACCTTCTCCATCTTCTCACATCAGATTTCAACAGTCATATGAAGATAATAAGAGATATTTACTGAAAGGTCACAGGACAGTCGTTTGGAAGTAATCACATAATTTTTAGACACGTCATGTATTAGTGCATGTGCGTCCGCATTTTCCCAAATTATTATTCTAGCAAGTATTATTTATTTATTTATTTATTTATTTTAGTGCTTACATTTTCATGTATACCACGCACGCACGCACACACACATACATATATATATATATTTCTGTAAGTAGACGTTTGGTCACGTGTTTACTTCGGTCCACATTGTACAATGGTGAACAGTGGCATCTCACGTTTTTTTCACGTGATCACATAATCGCACGTCAAACTATATTATTATTATTATTATTATTATTATTATTATTATTAGTAGTAGTAGTAGTAGTAGTAGTAGTAGTAATATTGTTGACACCAAACGCAATTTGTATAATTATAACAACACACTAATAATAATAATAATAATAATAATAATAATACAATGTATACTACAACTTTTCACGTCTACCACAAACAGACAGACAGATATTCGGATTAAATGAATATTACGAATCCACTTGAGTAGGATTATATTATGGGGCGTTATTAAGGTTACATCAATAAATTAGCGGTTGTGTTCTTCTGATTTAGCTTTCTCATGTTAAAATATAAATCTGAGCGTCTCAAATTAATGTGGAAAACTATCCCGTCTTTAAAATGTTTAAATGTAGACACACACACACACACACACACACACACACACACACACACACACACACACACAGATAAACAGTATTGCCCATTTTGCTCAGTGTGGGCAATTTTATGATTTATTATAAAACCCACTAAATTGTCCCTATATAAACATAATACACACATAAAGGTCACGAACCTTCTACTGCTTGAACCCAGAATACTCATTGATCTGCTACTGAATAAAGTCAGATTGGATTCATATTCATAACAGATCTGCCACAGAGGAGAAAGCCCCGGTCTGCGCATGTCACAATCAATTGTACACACACCCATTAACACCCCGAAGCCCCTAAACACACCGCCTAACCACTCATAAGGGAATCAATCCGCACTCAGTGCCATCAACAGGACTAATATATACGCACTGAGATGTCCGACTGGTAGCTCAGACATGTGCTGGAATTTAGGTCATTAAAAAAGAGAACTAGTCCCTAAATGTGTAAAACGAAGTGAATATATATGAATATAATTCAATCCCTGTAATAAAAAAAACTATAGAGAATTATAAATTCCTGCACATCTCGTGAACAGTAGATAAGATTTTTAAAAAGTCTCTGTTGTCCTGATAAAGCGTTTTCTGCGTTTCTGTCACAGCAAATAATTGTGATAAGCAAAAACCTACAAACACCTAAAAACATGCGTTCACTGTCCAAATCGTACACACTGTCCAAGTGTCCTCAAAATCACTCAGCAGAGGAGAGAAGTCACTGACACACACATTAGTTTATTAACTGCATTAAATATTCAGAACCATTTGTGAATGGAATAAATAAAAATAAATAAATAAACAAACAATAATAATTCTACTCCTTTAAAAACACCTTCATTCGGAATAATATATTTATTAATAAAGTTTTAATAAGCAGTGTATTAATAAGAACACATGCTTTCTACATGCCTAGATGTATGATTTATTTTCCTACAGTCTTAATTGCTCTTCTGGTCACTCGGTATTGGTTCGGGAAAATTTAATTGGTTCCAGGAATTACAGGCGTCTTTATAAGCGGATTTAAAGCGGGTTAAATGCGGAGTGGAACCGTTTCACTCCCGCCCTGTTGAACAACAATGGCTCAAGTGTACTTTTATTGTGGTGGGAAATCTGCTCAATTTATTAAGCCATCCTGTGAAATGGTTAAAATAGCATTTCAGCAGTCTGAATACCTCGAATGGATGAAATGCGCATTGCTCATGCGCACTGGACACAGGAGTCCCTATCCCATTATTATTATTATTATTATTATTATTATTATTATTATTATTATTATTATTATTATCCACTGTATGCATCCAAGCAATGATGAGATGAGTGGTGAATGGGTGAAGGGGTGAAAGGGGAGGTTAATCCGAGTTTAATGCAGTCAATACATCGCATTGGTCCAGACTATGATGCTCGGTGTTATCTCTGCCCAACATTTGGGTTTCCCCACAATTTCATCTGCGCGCAAAAGTACGCGTGGTGTGACGCTTTACGCGCCCGAGGAAGAAATGTTATTAATAGCTAAATAACTTCTCCATACTTTGGCTAAATCTCTCTCTCTCTCTCTCTCTCTCTCTCTATCACACACACACACACACTTACTCACAATTCCAGGTGGATTTGTTTGAAGTTTCCTTGCTCAATCCCCTTCCCTTTCTGAGCACCTTTATTCATTTATATACTCCCGCACAGGAACCGCGCGTGCATATCAAATATTTACATACAGGCCGTACATACAGGCACACACACACACACACACACACACACACACACACACACACACACACACACACACATATA
>JAOVVF010000001.1:12263389-12276348 GCA_028565595.1 Duopalatinus emarginatus
ATCATCATCATCATCATTGATAGTTGGTACTCATTGTCGATTCTAGTACTGAAATCCTGATTTTGTCCCTGTGATGATCTACAGAAATACAGGTTCCCAGATGACAGGTTGATATTAATGCCCTCGTTCTGATATGTGTTGTTTCTATAGTAACAACAAATCAAATAACAATGTCATGGTTGACATGTTGAAGTTTTCTGTTAGGAGACGATGCAAGGAGTCCGAGAGGTACAGGACCGAGATGACGACGCCTTCTAACATGACTCGCGCTGGATATTTGTGAGACATGAGTACAACTTCTGATATAACGATATGATGATGTCATTGCTTTATGCGGAAGTAATTCTAATGTTTGCCGGTTAGCTGTGGCGTAAGCGAAATAAAACATGTGCTATTGTTTTCCTGTAACAGTAGGCTACAACACTACCCCCCTACACACCCCCACAGCTTCAAAAATCACATTGTAACCCCGGTTCCTGTCAAAATGTCATCGTCAGGGCGTTAATTCCCCTGGTCAGGCTCCGATAGCTCCTTCAGCACCCGCTGGTGTGAATTTACCGAGCTTTGGCTGCTGCACAATCCCACACTTACAAAAGAGGTGCGATCTGTTATCCCCACAGACGCCGCCGATGATGCCGGCAACAAGACTCTCCGGAGCCAAGGAGATGGGGTTTGGCTTCCGGACAGCACACTTTTCTCTCTCTCTCTCTCTCTCTCTCTCTCTCTCTCTCTCTCGCTCTCTTTTTTTTAACACTCTCCACATTTTCCATTAAAACGACGCATCAGTCTCAGAACCGCAAACAACACAGGCAGTTTCGCTTGAACAGGCTGGTGGGAATGGTAGGCCTATTATAGTGACTAGTGTGAAGGTCTCCCGGTGGCTGTGGCCAGCGCTTTCCATTTGGATCGACAGTTTCAGAATATTTAAGTGACACTCAGAACTTCCTGCCCCGTGTTTCACAGACGAATTCGCTCCCGTTTCCTGAGCCACGGAAACGGAGCAATGATGCTGAATCAGTCCAAGGGAAAATGATTTACCGGATATCAGGGAGATTTGCTTTTTGGCTGCGTGAGAGTTTTGCTTCAGGAAGTTTGTATTTTACTGAACAGGCCCAGATGAATGTCTCATGGGTTTCTATGTACATATTTAAGCAAGCCATGTTATAACGCAGGGACAGTTTAGTCATATCGGGCGTTAAATGGACTGTATTTAAATTTATAGACAAACGTATCAATAAATAACAAGCAGAATCCACTCTGCAAATGCACAGTGAGTACAGAGACTATGGATGTTGATGATGATCCACTTTGTATGACAGATGAGAAAAAAAGGCTTACGTTACAATAGTACACCAATCATCTATAACATGAAGATCACCTGCCTAAACACAACTTTGACTAATCAAGGCATGGACGCCACAAGACGTCTGGTGTTTTGTGGTGTTCTGTGGACACCAAGATCATTCTGTGGATCTTCTCCGGGATCAAACCCAGACGGTCCAGGGTTCATACCACACGCACATCCCAAAAGTGGTCCAAGTCCAAGTGGACAACCAGTGAAGCAGTGACAGGGTCATAGAACAACAAGATGCATTGATGTGTGTATTATTGGGCACGGGGGAAGGGGGGGGGGTATCGAAGGCAAGCCCGTCCGGTCCGATCCTGAACCCGTCGAGGGGCGTAATATATTTGACAACGAGTGTTGAAAACAGAAACTAGTTCTGAGAGACTGGTTTTAATGTCCAGACTCAATCAGAGCATCTCCAAAACACCAAGTCTTATAGAGTGTGTCCCAGGATGCAGAAGTACCAAAAGTGGTCCAAGAAAGGACAACCAGTGAACCAGTGACAGGATCATAGACACCCAAGACTCACTAATGTGTGACCGTCTGGTCCGATCCTATAGAAGATCTACAAAAGGATCTGTTTCACCGGTCGTCTTGGTCCTAGATATGACTGACCACCTTCAAACATCTTGTGGTGTCCATCAGATGGGTCAGAGACGTTTTTATTATTTTTTTTTATGTACATATAGTCAACATTTTACTTAACAACACACTGTAGAGGCTTCTCCCATGCCACCACACGTCATCTCACTTCACTACTGAGACTTTATTAGCACAAAAATCGTATGTCATTTTCTTGGACAGGTTATTCAAGTTATCCAAGATGGCCGCCGTTTATAGTTTACCTACGGAAACAGTAAGTCGAACACATCTGGAAGTTTGGTACAAAGATTTGGATGTGGATCGAGGAATCTATGATGTACCTCTGTATGAAATGATTTTGGGTGACTGTAGTGCAAAGCTAGTGAAGTGAAGTGAAGTGAAGTGACCCATTGACCGCTGTGCTTGGACACACAGAGGAAACTGTCCTACGCATCCGTGCAGTAAAACACACACTAGGGGCAGTGAACACACTTGTCCCTGGGGGACAGATGCGGATTAAGTGCTATGTTCAAGGGCACTTTGGTCATGTCTTGTCAGTGCAGGGATCACAAGGCTATGTGAACGTAATCTAAACTTAGCGTAAACGAGGAACTAATTTGTGACGCCGTAATCCCGTCGCCAGAGTGTTTAGCATCCTTTCTCTCGCCTTTCCCGAGTCACAAGTGTCACTAACATAACAACAACCTGTTAGAGGTTTAAAAACGGGGCATGACGACCTGTCAGCATGCAGCACACAATCACAGCCTGGTGTTTATGTGAATCACACCGTTGCAAGACCGTGTCAGGTTCGGTGTGTGATAACTGATATCTGGGTTTCCATTCTGCAGCCAGCTGCACCCCTGAAATAACGACGTCTCCGGCATTTTCTCTCCCGCCTCGTCACGCTCTTTACCCTTTTATAGCTTTGGTACTTCTGGGACTAATTGGGGTTTGGTTTTATAGCGTGTGCATGTTTCTGATAGACGTGGGGAGACATACTGAGTGGACCAAGTTTCTGATCCTTTTAGATGCATTCATTGTCATTATATGTTCATAAGAGAAAATTTGATTAGCAAGATAATTAGCGAGCTGGTTTGTATAGGGTCGAGGGTTTTTTTTTTGGAGGTGGGTTTGAGGGGTCAGAGTTTTGCTTTTGTCATTGTAGCAAGGTTTCTGATAGCTGAAATATTTAAACAAAGAAATATAATAACAGTGTGTAATTGTTTTTGTTTTTTGCTAGCTACGTCATAGCTATGCGTTTATCATATACGCGTTGCACGTTATTTTAATATATAGGGTTTAGTCGGACAACCTTCCCTGCACCGGGCCCTGGAGGACACGACCCGAAAACCAAACAGTGACTTCCCAATCCATCAGGTTGCCTTCACATCTCTTTTCACACATTTCTACACACACACACACACACCCCTTAACCGGCCAGTGCCAGAGGTGCAGAGGTTAGGGCCGAATCAAGCGTCTCTGTCTGTGATAAATGAAATGCGGCGTGAATGGAGAGCCTGGAAGGGGGGGGAGGGGAAGGGGCTTAGTCATGGAAAGGCTTTGCTTAACAACCCCACCGTCCATGGCAACTGGGAATGGGACATATATCTGACCACAATGACATTCCAAAGCTGGACAGATTTTATATAGCCCCAGCTTACGCAGGCGTATCCAAGGCAACGGCGTCCCAGAGGCATGCTAACGGTGGCGTGCAAGACTCCCTTTAACATTTACTCTGAGCATCGGCCACTATAAACAGATACCGCCCTTCCCTAGCGCCCGGCTGTGAGTTACGGCTGTATTGTCACAGGCTTTTTCACTCCCGAGTCTCTTACACACACCTGCTGTCACGGGCAGAGAAGTACAAGCTTGTATAAATTCTCCGTTCTGATTGGTCAGAGGGCGTGGATATGTTTTCTGTAAAAGGAGATCTGACTGTGGTGCAGTTACAAGTCGCAGGCTTATGTTAACGCACCTGTTTTAATACATTATGGTTGCTATAGTAACAGAACAGTCAGTAGTGCAGCTACAAGTCGCAGGCTTATATTAACATACCTGTTTTAATACGTTATGGTTGCTATAGTAACAGAACGGTCAGTAGTGCAGGTACAAGTCGCAGGCTTATATTAACGCGCCTGTTTTAATATGTTATGGTTGCTATAGTAACAGAGTGGTCAGTGGTGCAGCTACAAGTCGCAGGCTTATATAAACGCACCTGTTTTAATACGTTGTGGTTGCTATAGTAACAGAACGGTCAGTAGTGCAGCTACAAATTACAGGTTTACATTAATGTACTTATATGAATACATTGTTGCTATAGTAACAGATCGGTAAGTAGTAAAGATTGCAGGTTCATGTTATTGTGTTTGTTTTAATGTTATCGTTGCTATAGTAACACCTGCTAGCAGTGCAGCTACAAATCGTATTATATTGATTTGCTTGTTTTAATATTTTAATATTTTATTGTTTCTATGGCAACATGGCCTTGCATGCCAGCTGCTTCATATAAACTGATTAAAAACAGTGTGTAATTGTTGACATAGTGAAGTTTTTTCTGTAAGGAGATTTATTAATACGTTTGGGGAAGGAGTCTCCAGTGTCGGAGCTAACGCTATGATTTACACTTCACTTTGTTTCTTTGTCACGTAGCTATACGAGAGATAAAAGAGTTCAGGACTGCATCAGCTTCAATTTGGTAACAGTAATGATCCTCTTCACCACCTGAGTGTTGATTATTGTCCTGTAACTGCATGACACACAGTGGTTTAGCACTTTTAGTAATGTATTTTTCAGCACCCTGCCAGACCATGCTGATACACTGTGTGTGTGTGTGTGTGTGTGTGTGTGTGTGTGTGTGTGTGTGTGTGTGTGTGTTGATAGAGTTTTTCTCTCAAAGGGAAATCCAGACTGTCGCTGTGCATCACGGTGAAAGTGTTTGCACATCGCTTATCTCCTTCGATCTCACCAGGTCGCGTTTGTTCCCTGCTTTGTCCCTCATCTCAAATATACAGACGCAGTTCTTTCAGGACCACACAAATATTGACCATGTAAAGAGCAGAGGTGTGTGTGTGTATATGTGTTGGGTGAGGGGGTTGGTGGTGTTGGGGGGGGGGGGGCGAAAGTATAGGTATGTGTCGATACTGGAAGGTGAGCGATAACATATCATAAGTGAATAGATTCATTTTCTAAGCAGATTCTCAAATGATAACAGTCACCTTTAAAGATTTAAGATGAATCAGTCACAGGTGATACAGGTATGGACATAATGAACAGATTGTAAGATAAGAGTCTGGGGAGGATGTTCCACTTATCCTGCAAACACAAAATGACAAACAACAAGGATGAATCTAGAACCATTAGAGGTTCTCTGCTCATGTCATACACTACACATCAGGCCATTTATCCAAAAAACAAAACAAAAAAAACCTTGGGGGAACTCTTTTTTTTTTCTAAAAGTTTAGAGAATATTTGTAAGTAATGAATAAGACATAAGGTATTAATATCAGTGCTAGTAAAACACTTGGGCTTGTGACAGGTTCTATATAAATTATTATTATTATTAAATAGTAATATACTTAAATAATTAATTAGTAATTAATTATTACACAGTATTATAAAGCAATAAATCAGTACAAAAATGTTTTAAATAATTTTTAATTTTTAATATGCAATACATTATTCAACAACTTCCTGTAAATCTATTTTTATTACCTGTTAATTATTAATTATTATATTATAATTATATGATTTTATTCTGTAATTCATTTATTGCTACAGTGTTCAATTTTATACTAAAAAACCATTATAAATACACATTTTTAAAATATGTTGCTTCATAAAATCATAAGAAATAACGACAATAATTAATAAATAATTGTTCAAAATACTAATAACATAAAATGTGCTACTAATAAAGTAAATAAAAATAATTTTATGTCCAGAGATGTGAACGTGTGTTACGATCACTGTTTTTTTTTTGTTTTTGTTTTTTTATTAAAGCATCAGTGAATGATTATTAATGTGCTTATTAATCCATACTGTTTTTTTTTGTTGTTGTTGTTTTTTTTTTATTACAGACATGTTACTACGTACATATTATCAGGACATTTTAACAAACCCGATGTGTCGTGTCTGGATAAGTCTGACTTGTTATCCATTAGATACACAGCCGGATTTATGCTATATATTTTTAATGCTTTTATAGTTTTAGTAAAATTCCACAGTTCACTTTTCTCCACATGGTCTTTTCCTCCACATGATCTTCCGTGTTAATGACGATAAGCGCTCGTGCACGCATGTCTCCGTGGCGACCCTGACACTGACCCACACTTGACCGTGCACTCCAGTTCGCTTCCACCTGAAGCTGACAAATCGATAAGGGGGAAACGTCCTGATGATAGATAACACACAGATGTGCTGTTGTTCTCTCATCTAGTGATGGTAGACGTGTTTGCTCGTCCTGGCAAACATTTACTCACAGGAAAACATGCGAATGTTCTGAAAGCCCTGGGTTTTAGCGCCCTGTCCTGATTGGGCAGGAGGTGTTGATTCCTTTATATAACCACTCTAACATCTTACCGTTTCTATAGTAACAGCCGTTATACCTGGATGTGCAGTAATAATAAGAACATTAAAATGTGTGTCATTGTTTATATCAGGAAGTTTCCTGTCATGATGTGTTTATGGAAGGAGTCTCCAGTGTCAGACGGAACCTGACTATTCAAAGAACCCTTGAGAAGAGTGTGTCAGGAAATTTACTCTAGAACCCCAATGGGTTCTTAGTATATGTAGACTTTAAAAATGCTATTATGTAATGATGGTGCACACGCAAGGGTTCTCCAGGTTGTAGGATCCTGTTTGTTTGTTTTTCTTCAACGGTTCCACCGTTCTGGTGTGTTCCACAGTATGTCACATTACGTCCCAGACGTGTTCGATAACGTTGAGATCCGGTGACTTCGGTGTGAATGACTAAACCCAAAACTCAGATGAGTGTTCCTCTAAAAAAGAAGTCACACATAGTGTTCACCTGTCAGAGATGTTTGTAGATGTACCAGGGGTCCCATGGAATACCAGCTAAAGAAACCCAATTCCATTATGGAGCTATGTGTTTTACACAGGCTCGCCTGTACCAGTTTTCTGGCACTTCAGTCTACATTGTGTACTAAAGTGAGAGTATAGGGAAGGGAATAAAACACTGTGGGATGAAAGCAGCACCTCCACTCCTACCTCATCCTATCCCGTCATTGATTATTTCCCGATAACGTCAGATCGTTTTATTCCGTTTTCATTCGTCTTTTTGATCTGGTTACCGTCACGGGAAACGCTGTGGAGCGCCTGCGTCCCGTCTGCGCCCTGTCTGCTTTATTCCTTTCTTATTGATGCTGATGTATTGATGATTTCATACGAGTCTGAATCGCAGGTGACGGAAAGGAAGATAAACAGAGAAGAGAATAAGAAAGGAAGACGGCGCTTGGAGTGATGGAGCGTGGCTGGATGTTGTAATGGGATACGTTTCTGGGAGAGCTGGAGTTACTTTGCCAGTCGGAGTTTAATCCTGCGCTGGCTCAGGCCCCTACTGTGAGAGAGGGAGTTACTGAGTAACCCAGCTCATTGGCCATCGTCGGCATTCTCTCTCTCCGACCGCCGACCTCAGTGTGCCCCGGCGCTCGCCTTTCTCACTCGCACTGTCTCTCTCTCTCTTTCATACACACACAATTCAGAATGCTTCAGTTTCTAGTCCTAATGCTGGACCAATGCAGTTGTATAGGCCTGAATGTAGTCAATGGACAGATCTTGAAGATGACAATGATACTATGGTGCTGCGGTAGGTTGAAAAGTGTGTGTGTTGGGTGAAGGTGACAGGGTTGAAGGGGTTAGTCCCTCCCAAATGAACAGCTGAGTTATCTTATTTAGTCCGTATAAAAGGTGCCCAACTGTCATAACAAAGGCTCTGGAGAGCAGAGCTCCATGGCAGACAATAGAGAGTCAACGGCCCCAAAGGAGCTCCTGAATGTGCTGATTCACTGAAAAGGAGACGCTGAATGGGACGGAGGGATGCCCATAACAAAGCTCGGATCCCCGACTTAATTGGGGGGCATCAATCAAGACGGTTCACGGCACTCACAAGCTCTCGGTGGTCACTCGGTGGGAATCGGGTTTGTAGCAGGCCGCGTTCCAATTGGAGGACTTTGGACTTCAAGTAGACAGTGACGGATGGAAAATAAAATTTGTGTGGAAAGCAGTGAGTGTGGAATGTGGGGAAAAAAATACACACTGTCAGTTTGCTGAACACGTTATATTAATATTAGTATCGAAGAGACGGGTTCTCCAGAGTTCTCCAGAAGGTTTGTTCAAGACAAAACATCCAGGTCTATCTAAATCAGCTGAACAACAGTGTGTGTGTGTGTGTGTGTGTGTGTGAGAGTGTGTGAGAGTGTGTTTATAAAACTCATCTGTAAGGTTGAACCAAACAGGTGCTCAAGAGAACCATTAGAAAATGAAACCCTTGCAAATTTTATGTTGTTATTTGAACACCATTAATGGACAAACTCATATAAAGAACCTCTGCTGAGACGTTCTCAACAGTTCTTTGGTTTATACCTGCTGGACAATGCCTAAAGGTTCTATGCAGAACCACACTGCACACTAGTTTTGCTTTCGGAAAAGGTTCTAATCTCTTTGGAAGATGGAACTTGACCATTCCGAGAACCCTTGAGAAGTGTGAAAGGAAAAAGTCGGTTAAATTTACTCTAGAACCCCAATGGGTTCGTTATATACAAAGACTTTAACAATGCTATTATTTAATGATGGTGCACACTCAAGGGTTCTCCAGGTTGTAGGATCCTGTTTGTTCTATTAAAGGTTATGACTGAAACATGTCTGTGTTCTTTGTTTGCTCTGCTAAGGTTCTTCGTGCAACCTGAAGAGTTTTTTGGCTTGTTCCTTTCAAGGAAATATCAGTAAAGGAGCGCTTTTGAAACTTTGGAAAAGTTTGATATGGTGAGAAAGTTTCTGGAAGTTTAAATGTAGAACCTTTATTTCTCAGAGAACCCTTAATGCTTTTGTAGCAGCACAGTGTGTGTTTTTGGGTGATTTAGTCTGTGAAAAAAAAACAATACTTTTTTATACACATATATTTTTCTGGAAAGCCGGGAGTAGAGCAGGAATTGAGAAATTCAGGACTTCGGGAATCCAGATGAGGAACGGTGGTGATCCTTATTTGTGGGCCCACTTGAGGTTAATCCTGATCCCGGTGTCCTGCTGTGCTTTGTGATGAGAATTGGTTTTTATTCTGTCTGGTAGACAGACTGCAGTATTTCTAACCTGCACCTTTCTCACCACACGTTTATCAGAAGAATGGAGTGACTTTCCCCACTGAAGCAGCTCTAACAGGATTTGGAGTGAGGCTTGACCCCACGGCTTTGTCGTATTGTCTGCACATCTTTCACATCACACTGAATTTAGACTTTCCTAAATCCACAGCAAATCTCTCTTTGTTTTATATTCAAATGTCCGCGGTCTGTGTGAAACGTTCCCACACCAGGATCCAACGCACAGCCCAGTGTTGGTGACTTTAATGTTGGTGACTTTAATAAGGTGTTGGAATAAAACAATTAGGGAGACATGCTGTAAAATCGTCATTGACCAGCTGTAGAAAGTGCACGAATGATGGGTTCCATGTAGAACCCACTCGTAAAGCAGGTTGATCACTAAGAACGTTTGAGGAAGTTTCAGTATGATTTATTGGCAGTGCACAGAAAAGAGTTCTTCAGTTTGTTCTCACTATTATTTACGTGCTTAAAAGTTCTAGGTAGAACCCCATAAGAGAGGGTTTTGCTTTGAGAAAAGCTTCCAGTTAGAAGAAAAGTTTTGATAGGAAGTTCACACACAGGGGTTCTTTTACTTAAGGGTACTTCGATGAGTGAGGAATACAGCACTTGAGAACAAGGTGGGAAAAGTACAAGAACAGGTAGAACCCCAATGGAAAGCCTTGTGGGTTCTATATTTGAACTGGAAAACATTTTTTGAAAAGATCCGGAACTCTCAAAGGTTCTTTGGTTTGTTCGTCAAAGGAACATGTATGCATTCTTTGTAGAACCATACAAGACATTTTTGTCCACCTTTTTTGTAGAACCCTGTGTAAAATCTGTGCTTGGAATAACATTCTGAATACGTTACAGTATGTTGCAGCTTGACGTCTGCTTTAACACTGGAGACTCCTTTATTGAAGTTTGGCCTGTGTCCTGTGAATAAGTGTGTGTGTGTGTGTGTGTGTGTGTAAAACCATGGCAACAGAGTGCAACATCAGCGAAACATCATTAACACACCACCTCACACGTAGACTGATTAATAACGAAGACGCCGCCGGGGTCTGGCGCTGTGTGTTTTCACCACCTCGGATCCATCCGTTATCTGAGTCCACCCCACATACCCCCCTCCGCTCCTCCCCTGCTCTTCTACTGCCCCAGGATTCAATGCGGTACTGATATGTAACTCAGTGACTGTTCACTTATTAACACATTCCTCAGACTCATTATGTTTTTCAAATCCTCCCGAATTGTATTCATCTATCAGATTTACTTTCATCACGAGTCACACAGAAACCCAACGACACGCTGCAGTGAATAAAGAGGATCAGATACGAGACCATGATCCAGGAAGTGTGAAGCTTTAGACTAGAAATAACACACATTACTCAGGTGGTGGAATAATAATAATAATAATAATAATAATAATAATAATAATAATAATAATAATAATTTGACCAAAACAAGTAAAATAAGCAATATAATACTATAATAAAAAGATAAATAGAACAAATTATTTATATATGAATAATTAATAATAAAATTATGCTAATAATAGTAATAATAATAATACATGCTGCTTTAATAAGGAGCTGCTTTTAAAATGCTTTTAAAAATAATTTGAAAAAATAATTAAGAATAAATAAATAAGCAATAAAATATACATTAATAATAATAATAATAATAATAATAATAATAATAATAATAATAATAAATGTAAAAGCTTTTAAATGTAAATGTTTTCTTTAGTCATTTTATTGTGAATATTTTCATAAAAAATATATATTTGATTATTTATGCAGGTTGCTTTATAGATTAACCATATTTTATTTTCTTTAAGAAATGATTTTGAAGAAGCCAAAAACCCCCAACTAAATTAACAATTTAAAAATATAAGCTATATTATAATAACTATAAATATAATTAATAAATTATACTTAATAATTATGATATTATTATGTATTAAACCTTTATTAGTGAATAAATAAACAAACATAAATAAACTCACTTAATTTACTTTAATTTCATTTAAATAAAGCCTTTTGGACCAAAACAGATTATTATTATAATTATTATTATTATTGTTGTTGTTGTTGTTAATAATATTTTTAGACATATATAAAATATATAAAATAACATCTAAATCCCCATTGAACCCCTGCTACAGCGACATTACTGTTAGCATCCTGAAGCTGTATTTATTAATTTAAGGATAAATAAATGACATAAATGAGATGTATTTAAGCGTGGAATGTTATTGAGAAACTGCCCAGGTTACAGTTTTCCCTCTGACACCGGAGACTCCTTCTGTGAATATTAAACAAACTGCAAATCTGCTTAGAGAAAGCTTTCGGTCATTATAACCCTTTAGATCGTATCTTATAAAAACACGCTCCTGTGTAAGTGTCGACGCCCTCACCTTGTGACCAATCAGAATCCAGGATTCTATAGTGCTCTGTTTGATGTTGTTTGTAGATTTTTAATGTCAAAGAGTTTGTGATAAACCAGTAGAAATCGGTGCCGTGAGCTCTGTGAAGTGCATGTGTTCATTACTCAGCGAGTGAACAGGTGGAGTCGGTCTGTGTCTGACACAACCTTCTGCCCTTACTACCCCCCCCCACACACACACACACTCATCAGTCCTCCATCAGACTCATCAGGTTTCTCCTCGTTCCTGACGTCTGCATCGTGTTTGTGATTTTGTTTTCGACTGTTGTTTGTGGAGGTTGAAGTGAAGATGATGATGATGTGTGTGAAAGGCTCAAATTGGAGCAGTAAAGCAGTGGGCTGAGAAAAAGAAGAATAAAAAAATGAGAAAAATGTGTTGGACAATCAAATTAACCAGGATGGATTTGAGGGGGAAAAACAAACAGCTGGAATCAATTTTCGTGATTTTGAGTTTTATTTTATTTATTTTCCTGCGTCCCAAAATCACACCACCACTTTCTGTAACTGGAACTTAATGAAATCAATTTACACCCCGCTAGCTTTCTCTCTTTCTCTCTCTCTCTCTGTCTGTCTTTCCTTCTTTCTCTCTCTTTCTCTCTCTCTCTCTCTCTCTCTCTCTCACACACACTCACTCACTCTGGGAATTTGATGAGTGGCACTTCCACTAGAGAAAGAAAGGAATGACTTGCCACTTTTACAGCATTGTGGTTAGACCTCAGAGCCAAACTTCCCTCCGTACCACATTCTCTATTGTTTATAACCCAAAACGTTGTCACATTGTACACACATACACACACACACACACACACATTCACACTGCAAAGTTCAGACGTCTAATTACTGAAGTATGAACTGAATGTTTTCAGCATTTTTACTCTGAAGCACTTACTCTGAAGAATGTGTTGTTTTGTGTCTAGTTTGGAATGAACCAGCTGAGACTGATTCTGGTCAGGGATACAAAACACCTTCACATCTGAACATCTAATCATCATCTGTTTTATATATGAAGTCTTCAGTGGTTTGTTCGGCAAACAAACAAATTACTTTTTACAATGAGGCAGTAATACGCGTCCCAGGTCTCACGCGTAATCTTCACTGTGGCCTGTGAGCATAAAACACTTAAAACAAAGCAACAAAACAAACAAACAAAAAAAAAACCAAACAACAAAACAAAACCAAAAACATAACAAAATCAAAAACAAAACAAAAACATAAAACAAAAACAAAACTGAAAACAAAACAAAAACATAAAACAAAAACAAAACTGAAAACAAAAC
>JAOVVF010000001.1:12276448-12288114 GCA_028565595.1 Duopalatinus emarginatus
AAACAAAACTGAAAACAAAACAAAAACATAAAACAAAAACAAAACTGAAAACAAAACAAAAACATAAAACAAAAACATAAAACAAAAATGAAACGAAACGAAACGAAACGAAACATAAAACCAAAAACAAAACAAAACAAAACCCAATACAAAACAAAACCAAAAACATATAACAAAACAATAACATATTCAATAAGGACAGCCCTTATTGAATAGTTTAATGCTGAAATTGCTGTTGTCTTTTTTTTTCTGATTGTGTTTTTGGTTTTGATGATGTTAGTCAAACAGTGTAAGACCTCTGCCCTGCTCTGCTCGAGTCATAATATGTCACACACCATAAATTGATTGCAATCTCTTCCCCATTAGATCATGGCTCTGGAATCCCCAGTGGAATCAGAGTTTTGTGCTCACACGCCACGTCTCATTCCTCTATTAAAACACGACTATGACACAGAGGTTCAAAGCAATGCCATGTCTTTCCTTATCCAACCTAACAATGAGGTTAGAAATACTCTCAAACCCAAACCCTCCGCATGCCCCAAAAATAGTCAGGCACGGAGGTGGGAGTGCGGCCGGTGATCAGGGGAAAGATTAAGATACCATCGGTGTGAGGTGCCAGTAGGGATCAGAGTGGAATCCGTGCCAAGAGCTCAGCCTCAGAGGTGCCACTCAGAGAGACGCGGGCGTGACGGACGCGGCCGCTACACACGTGGATGGCTGGGAATGACAAAGAACAGAGCTGAGATTCAGGGTAGAACTATTTTTAGGTAGCATTGTGATGGTTGTTCTGTGATGTGAAACTTTTTTAAATGTAAAATGTGTAAATGTCAGTAAACATCTGGATTGGCTGCTGAATGCTTTATGATTAGTTTAGTCTACTACAGCAGGCGAGAACCGGAACAGAAATGAACCCGAAGCAGAAATAGACGGCGTGTCTGATGTTCCTTAATTAATTCCATTTCTTGATGCCCCTCTCCCGTCTTGTTTTCTCACTTCCTGATCAGAGTCTATAGGCACTATAGAGATAACATCCTGACCAAAAACCTGTTTTTGGATTTGGTGCGTATCACAGAGACACACATCAACACACCAACGCTTAGCGGGACCACCCACAGGAACAGCGGCGAGATATCCCCCCCCCCTGTTCCAAGTGCGATTATTTCACCACTTCAATCGCACCACACTGAGCCTGTTTTAGGTGCCACCACCTTACTCCAATTGTCAATCCGTGCGGCGACGGAATTGAAGGAAGTGGAACGAACAAACAAACAACCAACAAAACGAAGACTCAAACACTAGGCCCGTCATGCTCCGGCAGGGGGGAAGGGGGTCCTGCCTCTAATCCGGAGGGCTTTTGAGTGGCACGGACACTGGTTTTGTTGTTTTTCACCAGGGACAGCTAGGCGCTAAGCAGTCGCGAGAGCTACTGGCGACAGGTCCGGCCCGGCGAGATGACTCCCTAATCCTAATCATGCTGGAGAATGTTGTCTGGGTCACATGACCTTTTGCTAGCTGTAATAGGACGGATCATGATTGGGATTTTTCGTCGCGAGAAAGGTGCCAAGCGTCCCGGATGACTCACCGAGACAGTAATAGGGCAAGAGGACACGTGGTGAAAGCTACACAATAGCGCATAGAGACATATACACGAATTCCTTTTGTGTTTTTTAATCGACTGTAGCAGTTCTCAGACAGTTAACACGAGGACTCATTAAGAAGTGAATTAAAAAGGGTTAGTAAGGCTTTAGTTTTTTCACCGAAAAAAAAAAGTCCTCGTCTACAAGAGGACTCGGTTCGTTTTTTTTTTGTTTCTAGTGAAAGGCTATTCAGGGCGTCTTAATCCTGTTAACAAGATCCCTGACTGTGGGTGTCTGGGAAGTTGGATCAATATCAAATTCTCCCTTCTCAGTCTTTTCCTCAGGCGACTGATAGGCCTGCTTAAGAGGCTCTGGCAAAGAGCTGGAGATCTCTCGTTCCAGCATCAACAAGTTGCATGGATTTGCTTTATTGTTAAAAAAAAAAACGTGACGTTTATCAATTTGTTACATGCGTAACATGCCGTGGGTTCTCAAAGCAAATTCAATGTTGCTTAATGAACCTGTTACACGTCTAAACATCAGGTTTGGGCAGGTTAAATCCACTGAAGACTAACATAAGTAAGATAAAAAAAATAAAAAGAATAAGAATAATAATAGGTTCTTTTAGATCATTTGATAAAAAATAACACTTGTACCACATACTAGTTTATTCTGCATCCATCAGCCATGCCATTAACACCACAAACCCACTGACAGGTGACCTGATTAACACTGATTATCTCATTACAGTGGTATGTGTCAATATTGGGGATTAGTGGTATATTAGGCTGCAGTGTAGAAAGCAGAAAAAATGGGCAAGTGACTTTGACAAGGACCAAATTGTGACATCTAGGTGACTGGGTATCATCAGGTCATCTCTTAAAACACCTCTAAAACCACAGGTCCTGCAGGGTGTCCCACAGTATACAGTGGGTATTACCTACCAAACTTGGTCCAAGGAAGGTTGGTCCTCAGTTGCTAACACCTTCTGAGGTCTGGTAGAGCCCATGCATCAACGATGCAACACAGAACGACAACTCTAGCAAAACGCTGCAGGGCAGCCATGGCCTAGTGGTAAGGTAACCGGTCTTTTGACTAGAAGGTCCTGGGTTTGATCCCCGCACAAGGCAAGACATGACTGAGGTGCCCTTGAGCAAGGCACCTAAATCCCCAACTGCTTCCTGCATGCCGTGGTTTGGGGCTGCCCCCTGCTCCTGGCAAGTGTGTTCACTGCCCCTTAGTGTTCACTGGTGTGTGTGTTTCACTGAATTCCTCTGTGTGCAAACACAGTAGGCAACTTTCATGAAATGGTGTGCAAAAACATGCCGCTAGACCAGTACAATAAATACTAGTGAGAGGGCAGGGCCGGGGCAGTTTGGCTAGTTGACCATGTCATACAACACCCATAGACAAGTTCCCTCTATTTTCCTTTATCTTGAGCAATTTCTCTGTTTCTGACACTGGAGACTCCTTTCTTAAGTTGTATCCAAGTCCCAGTGAAGGAGCTGTTGCTATGGAAACCCTAACATTTTCGAACAAGTGCGTCTAATGAAGTGTTTTTCTTACTATTGTGTGCAGACAACTTTGACTCCATGTACTTAAACAGTCACTAGTCACAAGAGCCTGATACTAATGTATTGCTGATCACAGCAGTAACCCGACCCTCGATTACTCTTCGTCTTTAGCGAGCCGCCAGATCAGACGATGCCCTTGATTTAGCTGTTGCGCCGCTGAATTTCTAGTGACTAACGTACCAGTAAATTATGCTCCGTCTAAGCAAAAAGGGGGACGAGTCAAGCCAAGTGGAACTCAATTACCTCCGGCATGGCGATCCTTCCAGAGGGATGCGCGTCACACGGAGGTATACTGCATTCGGTCGGAGAAGACAATGCGAACCAGACCCGTCCGTCGTTGTGGTTTGGTGCTTCAGCCGCTTTCCCATATGATTAATTGTGCATTACTGGCAATGACGCCGCTACCAGGCAACGGCCGTCCATATTTCACAATGGGATTCGTGGCGCATAAATGAGACACGCAATAAAGAAGAGAAAATAATTGCACTGAGCAGGATGATGCATTTGGTCTGTGGGGACTTCATCCTGTAGTGTAACCCGTCTCAGATTTCCTTCTAATGCATCTGGAAGACATTTGTCTTTTCCAGCACGGCCACTTCGCCTGCAAGTCCTTGCGAAGGATCATCTTTTAGATCTCTGTAATCATTCAGGCACTCGGTATACACGGATAATGAAAAAAAATCTGTGCAGTTCACTTCACTTTCACATTCACGTCTGTACGACAGCGTTTTACAGCCTAACGGTTACCTTTAGACTGTTAGGACACTTCTAGACAATGCCGTGAATGCTCTCGGAGTGTGTTCTTAAAAGCGTTGATGCACTAGATCCTTTCCTTTGTCTCCTTTTTCTGCTGGCGCGGAAAAAAAAAATCACACCGGAAAAGAATTCCTTGGTTGTGAGTCAAAATTCGTCAGCAATTTTTGCGCCATCGAGACCAAAGATGGACAAAGTCAACGTTCTGGTAGTGTCTTAACAAACTATATATATATAAAAAGATGACGGAAAAGTGACAGGGCGGTTACTGCTACACCAGATGTGATCATGTGATATTGTGCAAACATACACGATACCTACACACAGTTACACAAGGAATGATTTATAACCTGGTGTCACTCAAAGGAGTCTGGTTCCTCTCATGGTTCCTTCCGTTTGGTTTTCCTCACCGCCGTCACCTCTTTTGGCTCTTGTCAGCGTCACTCAGATCTTGTTACAGTGGCACCTCTTGGCAGGTCCGGATGTATTAGGTGGCAAGCGAACCGTTAGGTCTGGAAGTCGATGTGTTGGAAGGAGAAAAAATGGGCAACTGCAAGGATCTGTTTCTTCGACATGGGCCAAATTGTGATGTCTAGATGACTGGGTCAGATCATCTCCAAAGCTGCAGGTCTACTGAGGTGTCTCCCAGTGGGACAAAGTGGATAATACCTACCAAAATTGGACCAAGGAAGGACAACCGATGAACCAGCGTCAGGGTCATGGAAGCCCAAGACTCACTAATGTGTCCGAGGTGTGAAGGCTAGACGGTCTGGTCCGATCGCACAGAAGATCCATGATAGGATCTGTCTTGGTCCCAGATAACAAAATACACCTTCAGTGGTCTGAGTCCATGCATTTTAGTCTGAGTCCACGCATTTTGGGAGCTGTAATGTAATGGTGTTAATGTTATGGCTGATTGGTTTATATTATTTTACACACTTGCGCACACACACACACACACGCAAACACGGCTTTGGTGCTGCTGGTCTCCTCGTCTCTCTCTCACTCTCATCTTGCAAATACACAGATACACACCCATGTCGCATTACTGCTAATTAGCCACGCCCCTTTGAAGAATGTCCCGTGTTCATGTCACCAAGCTGTAAACATGATGTCCATGACGATCATTATTCTTTAATCAGTCTGACACACATTAGCACTCTGTGTGTTCCTCGGCTCTCCTTTATCATGACAGGTCACGATCTTTAAATTGTACAGCGGATCTTGGAATCCAGAACTCGTTCTTCCTGTTGTTGGATTCCCTACCTGGAAATCTCTCCTGCACTTCTGCAGCGCTCCTTAAATCGCTCCTGACACGTCCACTCAAGCTTTGGCTACGCTAATTGTTCTGCTTATTTTGATCTGTCCTTTCCCTCCCATTTTCTTTTCAGCAGTGAACAGGAGAGCACTTATTTTCTTTTCTTTCCTTTTTTTCCTCTCTCTCTCTCTCTCTCTCTCTCCCATTTTTACTCCCTTTCTCCTTGCGAAGCCAACTCGAACTGCATCCAAAAAACAGACGCTACGTGTGGGCTAATTTTCACATCTGTTCGACTGTGAGCCTTAAAACAACAATCACTTAAGATAACAAGACTATATAAATTACAGCAGCCATGAATTTAACTAGCAAAGCTCTTAAACCCTCGATATTCGCCGCGTTCCAGGTTTTTTCCCCTCGGCGGAACACGGCGAGCGAGTCAGATAGCCGTGGAGTGCGCTCAGATATCACCTCTATAGGGAACCGGGTACAGGACGTGCCAGGATTTTTCAGGGTTTCAGTGAAGTTTTACTGCACTGTGTGTGGTTATAGGTGAGTAATCAGCAATTTAGTCACAATTACAATGAATTATTTAGTACGATTTGTGGCTTTGTACTTTTTAAGCCATCTATAGGTACATTTAATGTAATAGTTCGTGTTAGCACTTGTCCTTTCATTTTACCTTTTGACGTCATTGCTGACACTGGAGGCTCCTTCCAAAAATCTTCGCCACTATACACTGATCAGCCATAACATTAACATCACTGACATGTAAAGTCAATAACATGGATTATCTCATTACAGTGGTACCGTGGGATATATTAGACAGCAGGTGAAAAAAGGTCAGTTCTCAAAATTGACGTGTTGGAAGCAAGAAAAATGGGCGAATTTAAGTCCTGACTTTAGAATGACTAGGACTAATCATCTCCAAACGAACAGGTCTTATATAAAGTGACTCCCAAAAGTGGCCCAAGGAAGGACAAACGGAGAACCGGTGATAAGTTCAGGAGAGCCCAAGACTCACTGCTGTGTGTGGGGGTGAAGGCCGGACCACCTGGTCCGATTCTGCAGACGATCCGCGGACGGATCTGTTGCTGACGTCTTGGTGCTGGATACCACAGAGCACCTTCAGAGGTCTCGACAGGTCAGAGATGTTTTGGCAGCTGTTAAGGCAGGTGGTTTTAATGTTTAATGTTAAAAAAGCAGAGATGATGTCATGTCCGTAGAGTGTCCTTGGCTCGGTAAATAAAATATATGTCTGGCAGGAATTTGTTTAGGGCCAGATTGTAAAGAATTATAGTGACATATATAGTGAACAAACTCTAGATACACACTAATGCGCTCTTATGTACTGGTGAAAACGAATACGGTACCGTTTTTAATGATTGTAATAATTTCCCATTTGTGGAAGGGGTCTAAAGTGTGTCAGAGCTTCGTAACAGTCTTCCAGCATCTTCAGCACAGACAAGTTTATGCTTTTTATGATTTCCTGGTAACATAAGAAGCTGGAAAATGACTCCACTGCTGCTGTAATGGGAGTCTGAACAGGAACTTGTTTTTTGGATGTTATATGTAACTATGTGTAGCTATGTACACCAAAGTGACAGAAAAACTGGTACACCAGTCTAATACTTGGTAGATCACTGACTGGGCATGGACTTTACCACCAATAAACACCAGACTTCCTGCAGAACGCTCGACAATTCTGTTGTATTCTAAGGTGGAGGATTTCTGTGTTCTGTGGCACTGGTGTCTTAGGTGTGAATGACTAAACCCCAAACTCAGATGAGTGTTCCTCTAACCATAATCTGGTGTTTCTAGATGTGTGTGGTGGTACATTGTCCTGTTGGAAGAGGATAAACCTGTCAGAATAAATACAGGACATGAACTGGTGGAACTCGTCATACATAGTGTTCACCTGTCAGAGACGTCTGGAGGTGTCCCAGGGGTCCAATAAACAAACCCTATGCCATTATGGAGCCTCCACTGGAGCCATCACTGATCTGTACCAGTTTTTCTGGTACTTCAGTGTACAATGTATAGCCTAGATGTAGTTGTATCTCTTAAAAAAAAATTTGGGATCGTAGACATGATTATAATAAATTGATCCCGGTTGATCTTTCATCACTCAGGATGAATGCATGTGTATGTCCCGAGATCGTTATCATTCCCTCTCTTCCCGCTCCTCCACTGACAGCTCCCTCAGGCGCCGTCTCTCTCGCTCTCTTCCTCCCAGGTCCGAGGGGTCGGCCATGTTTTGACTACAAGGCGTCCGTCCTAATGTCTCATCCTCTACCGTTGGTTAAAGCGAAACAATGCACATCAGCCCTGTCCTGATTTCATCTCAGACTCAAGCGTGCTCATTCATCCTCATTCATTCTTCAGATCGGAATGCCACGGCGATGCCGCAGGCTTCCTCACGCCGTCCGGTTTGTTGCAGTCCTGCAAAGCCGAATTCTTCTAGGTAGCTTTTCTGGAAGCGTTTCTGGAAAGCGCACTTGTGGTAAACATTCTTCCGAGTCATTTTAAGAGTTTTTCCATACGCAGCACCCACATTATTATCACAGGCCCGAGCAGCACGTGATGAACTGTGGGAAATGTGGTTTGAGAAAAAAAATAATTATAATAACAATAATAATAATAATAAAAATAATAAAAAGACACAGACTGCCCATGTTGTTGTTGGTCTTGTTCTTGTTGTTGCCTGTGTTGTTATTTGGGTTGTTGTTGAAGGAAATAAAATAAAAAAAAGGAATATGCTTTCTTAACAGCATCCAGTGAAAAAGTATCGGTTCCGTCGCAGGGTTGACGGGAAGTCAGGGATATGGGTGGTCTTAGATATTGATCAAGCGGCGCTCGGTGCTTCCAGTGCAGCTTGGTTTTCAGCTTAAAACCGTGAGGCTAATGCGTTTCTCCAGCTCAGCTCAGCGCCTGTCGCTCCAGGCCTTGTTTTTATACATTAGCACATTCCCTCATGACAATCCTTTCGCCGGTGTCGTTTCCCTCCATCCGAAAGCCACCCAAGACGCTGAGACAGACAGAAATGTCCTTGGGCCACAGTTCGAGAGAAGAAGAGGCTGTTTGGGGTTCATCCAGCAGCTTCCTTTACTTCTCTTTTGTTAACCACATAGCGAGCGATGGCCTCTCTCTCTTTTGTCTTTCACCTTTATGGGATTCCAGTCGAACCCATCTGTTGTGGGCCTGCAGGCACAATCGTCAGACATGACTGGTTCATCATGAAGAAAGCTTGAGTGATGTCCAGGCGGTCGGGAGGAGGGGGTATTTGGGGTTATATAGTGTAGGTGTTTGGGTGTATGTCTCGCTTTTCTCCAGCAGGTCAGTTCCAGGTTCGCCCCCTGAGGGGTTTCCTTCTTTCAATGACTGGATGACATGAGCCTGTTTAGTCAACAGAGAATGGAGGCAGTGGCTAATCAATAGGTCGTGGATTTAGCTTTGGTCTTTCACCTGTTGGCTTCGGGTCCAGAACGCTTGAGGAGAAGTCGTGATGCTAGGAGAACACATCCAACAAAAAGGTAATGGCAACCCACACAAATTCACCAACAGTTGTTTAACTGCTAAAAGCAGCACACTGGAACTTTGTATCTATTTACACTGATGTGCCAGAAAATCTGGTACACCGGTCTAATACATGGTAGGACCCCCATGGGGCCCCCACAAGCTTGCAAACCTAATGTGTAGGCAATGAACACCATACTTCTAGCAGAACGTTCCACAATTCGAGGAACACAGGTGGGAATGGCAAAACCCCAAACCATAATTTGGCGTCTCTAGACATGTCTGGTGGTGTCCTGTCCTTGTCCTGTTGGAAGAGGTAAAAAGTGCCAGTTTTTCTGGGACATCATTGTATGTGTGTTTTAATTTTAATCCCACACATGACTATACAAAGCTATATATACAATTACATGAAACACGGAGAAGTTTGACCTCTGGATTTAACCCATCCGTGCAGTGAAACACACACTAGGGGGCAGTAAACACACTTGCCCGTAGCGGTGGGCAGTCCCTATCCATGGCACCTGGGGAGCTGTTGGGGGGGGGGTTAAGTCCCTTGCTCAAGGGCATGTCAGATGTGCCATGTCTGTTGAGGGGATCGAACTGGTGACCACCTGGTTACAGGGCTGGTTCCTTAACCACAAGCCTACAGCTGCCCCTTTAAATAAAATTTTTACCTTAACTTTATTTCACTACCTAATATTTGCTGCTGATTTTAACTCATATTATAGATTATATTTGTGGTTGAGGGATCATTTGAGGCAGGAAAAGAGCAAGGAAAAGTCAGCTCTGGTTGGTATTATATTATAATATATTATATGGTGTATATTAGCGTGAATGTTGTGCAGATCCACCAGGTCAACATTAAGGATAAAAAAAACAACAAGGTAAAGTAGATACGTAAACATGTAGGTATGTAAAATTGGTCACTTTTTAAACCAATACTCTGTTTTTGTAGGAGAAGGTAATTCACCTCTACAAAGATGAGAATGTCTGGTGTCTGGAGTAACCTCTGGGGTCGGGCGGTTCACAGACGGTAGGAGTTAACGTGACACTTTTATCGCTAAGTAACAACAATTTGCTTGACGGATTTTCAGCAAATTGTAAAATAACAACAAATAAACAGAATCAACTTGTGCCAAAGTGCCAGAAAAACCGACAAGCTTGTATGCATGTATACACACCTATGCACGTCATTGTGCATGTGAAGTGACAGACATCTATGAAAGCTTCTATGTTTCTAACTATATGATGTTTGTTTATCTGGTATTCCATGTGACCCCTGGTACATCTACAAACATCTCTGATGGGTGAACACTATGTGTGTCTCCTTTCTGATGAGTTCTGACACATATCTAGAAACACCAGATAATGGTTGAAGGAACACTCATCTGAGTTTGGGGTTTTGTCGTTCACACCAGATCTCAGAATAGTGGTCCGTTCTGAAGGAAGTATGGTGTTTGTTGCTTACTAAATATTTTCTGAATAATTCGTGAACGCCATGCCCCGTCATATTCTTGCACTCCTATGTGGTGTACCAGATTTTGAGTTTTGCGACATATTCCATCCATACAAAGCTCAATTCATTCTGGTGTGAACTTATTTATTTATTTATTTATTTATTAATCTATCTATCTATCTAGCTATCTATCTATTTATTTATTTATTTATGTTTATGTCTGAGCATTTCTGATATTTTGTGTCCAAGTACATCGCTGTCCATGCGTCATAAAAAATGACAAAAAACAAAAACCAGAAGGCTTTCATGGAATTGCCAAGGCTAATGAGAAAATGTGAAAGAATGCAAACAAGTTGTCATGAAGTATAACGTATTAGCAAAACACAAACCAACACAAAGCTAGGCGAATTACAAACAGAGACAACGAAAACGTCAGCCGAAAGCCACAAGAGAAGCACCAGCATGTGATACCGATTAACACAGAACCACTAAATGAACTGTCATAACGTCTGACATTGACATTAAGACTGTGAGAGAAAAGAAGACACTGTTTGTAAAAACATTTCTGCTCTTGTGTGTCATTCCTTGTGTAGTTGTGTTGATGAATCTGGTTGTAGTATTCAGTATAATTGTGCCTCCGTGGGTTCGAATTGAACTTTGTGTTCAGAAACCTGGATATAAAAGGAGAATTACATTGGGTCCAGAACAGATCCTTGTGGGACACCATATGGGCTTTTTCTCCGTTAACATTAAAAATCCTCTTGTTGAAACTAAACTTGATGGTCAGTGGTGTGGCACAGAAATGGGATAAAAAAAATCAGTTCAGTCCAACCAGAACAAATATGTAAATGTTTAATTTCGGTTCTTGTGTTTCTTGGAACCCGTTCTAAAGTGGTTCAATGGAAAAATGGTTAATTCTATATCTTTTACATAAACTGTAGGTGACCTGATATTAGAAAACAGTAGGTTTGGAAAGAGTATTAGACCTGCAGCTGTGTTTGTATTGGTAAGGACACACACACACACACACATATGCACAGGTTTTGAAATTTCACTCTCTGGACTCCACTATACAGCTATAAATGAAGAGTTACACACTGGGCAGATCTAGCCATTTGAAAATGCTTGTTCATGCTAGCTGGCTAAATGTGCATTGCTAGTTTGTGTTTGCTAGCTAAGCTGTTTATCGTTCTTGACCGTGATTCTACTGTTGGGTCTGTTTGATCTGATCCGAGATAAAAAGCCACGTAACTTTAAATCCTTGAATGAAATCTTGTTCATCTAAACCTTCATGTGGAGGTTTAGAGGTTATACATAGGAATAGCATAAAAATCTGGCGGGTACACAGACTTAACCACTGACATTTCAATTCTAGAACGTTTAAGCATGATGACATTCTCATTAAAGCACACCAGGGTCTAGATTTAGTTCACTTCAGAGCCCTAGCCTGTAATGTCACTGATTAGCCATAACATTAACACCACCAAACTACTGACAGGTAAAGTGAATAACATTGATTAAATTATTACAGTGGC
>JAOVVF010000001.1:12313732-12324177 GCA_028565595.1 Duopalatinus emarginatus
GCATCACAGGGTAACACACACACACACACACACACACACACACACACACACACACACACACACACACACACACACACCTAGGGCCCAATTCACCTACCATGAGGAAACCAGAGAACCCTGAAAAATCCATGTTGTTCTCCTACCTCTACTACCTGGGAACATGTTAGTGAACATGTTAATGATATGTTATGTATAATATGTTAATGAACCCTATAGTGCTCAGGATTAACAAAAGAACTCACTCTTGTCTCAAACATCTCCAGCAATGTCTTATTGCTCTGTGTTTCACGTGACACGGACGACAGGTCCAATACGACACAGTCAAACTCAAACAGTCCATGAACTGACCGATTGTCCTGCACACACAGGAAGTCAAAATAGTATTCACTGGCATTTGGCGTGCAGTGTGTACGGATGGCAGAATCTTGGGTATGGTTCCTGAGGGTGAATATTTAGGTTGGCTTGTACAAAACCCCCAACACAACCAGCATGGGCAGAAGCTTAGAGCCAAGTCAATCTCACATCAAAACAGCCAGACTGCCGAGGCCTGCACTTTTAAACGCTCATTTAGTGAGCTGAAGTGTGGAACCAGCAAATCAGCTGGTGAGAGCGGTGAGTCTGGTGTGAATAAGTTCTCTAAGACTTGCTTGGTTCAGAGAGGAAGAATCTAAGCATGGATGAATTTTGGTTTTAGAATCAGGATTTACACAGTATGTTACAGGTTCCCTTATCCAGAGTGAATCACATTTTTCTTATTTATACAGCCAAGCTGTATAAATGAAGGCGGGTCTCCAGGGCCCAGAAGTGGCGGCTTGTTGGTGGTGGGATTCGAACTCATGAGCTTCTGATCCGAGGTTTGTTTAAAAGGTTGTTGATCTAATGTAGCTACAGCCAAACAGACCGAGCACTTTAAATTCTCAAATCTGATCTGGTCAGATTTTGGTGTTGATTCGTCGTAACCCGTTCCTATAGCAACGGCTTATTCACGGGGGCTTCCACATGGCAGATGTGCCACATAGACAGATTTGAAATGAAGCACTTAATCGTTGATGTGGTTTCGTCTTCATGAGGAGAGGTTTATTTAACATTAGTGGAAGTCTCCAGTGTCAGCACATTGGAACAGTCGGAGGTGAAGTTTTAACTTTACAGGAAAGTCTTCAGGATAGACGTTTCTCAGTAACGTATCTGGTTTATTTTCTTGTCTTGTTGACGTCTAAATAGAGGAATGACCGTTTATAGCTGCTACAATGTAAATGATAACTTATAATAACCGTAAATATCAGTATAATTGGATACGTATGATGTATTGTTCCTGTTCTTAAAGACGAATAAACACACACTTATAGAAAAATAATCAACTTCAAGGTGTTAACACTAACCTTGTTTAATCCCAGCACCTTTTTGTTGATTATTTTGCTACAACAGCGTGAGACTGAGTGTTCTGTTTTGCCTAATTAGGCCAACAGGCCCGGCCGTGTTTTCCAGCGAACAGCCTGCAGTGACAGTCAGGAAGGCTACGTGTAGTCGTATCCGAGCCACAGCCTCGTTACTCGAGACCAGCAAAGCTGTGTAAACACTACAAAAATGAAAAGTTGCACGATGCCCGTTTGGAACTTATTAGCTTCCCTGAATAACCTGTGTTTAGATTATTACAGCCAAAACCAGAAATTTGGCTCTGGATTCCTCCTGGATTCAAGGCCAGTTAACCTCTGGAGTCAACAAGCCAATCGTCAGGATTTGTTACACTTTCTTATGGAAAGTACGTACATGTCTTATTCGTCTGGTTGACATGGAGATGGATTTTAAATGCCTACAGCAACATTAAAAATGATCAGTAGCACTTCGGCTAATAGCACCAACATACAGTATACTTTTCAGTACATACTGAACACCGTGACTGAAATTATTTAAAAAAATTAATAAAGTACTATATTGGTTTTACGTGTGGATTGGATATTGTCATTGGGATCAGTTTATCTCAAGGATTTAAGTCCAAAAAAAAAATAAAAATGGGCCCGCAATGGTCTAGTGGTTGGTGAACCGGTCTCATGACCGGCAGGTCCTGGACTCGATCCCCTCATAGGACAAGACATGACTGAGGTGCGCTTGAGAAAGGCACCCAATTTCCCCAACTGCTCCCCGGGCACCATGGCTTGGGGCTGCCCCCAACCCCCATTCTTCTGGCTCCGGGCAAGTGTGTTCACTGGTGTGTGTGTGTGTGTTTCACTGCACGGATGGGTTAAAATGTGGAGGTCACATTCATATATGCAAGCACAGTAGGCAAACAGTTCACTTTTACTTTCACTTCAAATCCAGTATGTCAGTAATTAGGTTGCGTTTTACCTTCTGAAACGAACAGTAAAAACTGTACAGGATAGTAAATGAAATCCTAAAATCTAGATTGGCATGTTATTAAAGATTCTGTTTTGCCTTTTTCTCACGGTCAATATAGTATAAAACACTGAAGTACCAGAAAAACTGGAACACCAGGCTAACTCGGGAGGTCCCTCACAGGGCATGGACTCCATGAGCTTGTGGAAATATTCTGTATGGAATGAACACAGTACTTCCTGCAGGACGCTCCACAATTCTGTGTTCTGTGTTCCACCGCATGTGGCATGACGTCCCAGATGTGTTCAATAACACTGAGATCAGGTGATTTAGGTGTGAATAACTAATCCCCAAACTCAGATAAGTGTTCCTCTAACCATAATCTGGTGTCTCTAGACATGTCTGGTGGTCCATTGTCCTGTTAGAAGAGGACAAACCCGTCAGAATGAAAACAGGACATGAACTGGTGAAACTCATCACACATAGTGTTCACCTGTCAGAGACGTCTGGAGGTGTCCCAGGGGTGTGGAATGGCAGGTAAACAAATAAGCACCATTATGAGTTGAAACGCATGAGCAAGAGTGCACTTATACTGAATATCGACACTATGCTGATATTTACAAGAAAACAAAAAAAATTTCAGACACAGCATGACCAGCCATACACATTTTAATTCATCTTTTCCTTTTTAAGTTTCCCTTTCCACTAACATCCCCCATGATGTCACCAACACTACTGTAGTTACCAACATTATAACCCAGTGTGGTCATAGGAAATGTAGACGCTCATGTAGCGGCGCTCCAGAAATTAAATCATAGACAATGTTTACATGGAAATGTCAGACTTTATAACACCCGTATAGAGTAGATCAACATTAAGTGAAAGTGAAAGTGAACTGTTAGCCTACTGTCCTTGCACAGAGGAATGTGACCTCCACATTTAACACATCCGTGCAGTGAAATACAAGCACACCAGTGAACACTAGGGGGCAGTAAACACACTTGCCCTGAGCAGGGGGGCAGCCCCAAACCACAGCATCTGTAGAGCAGTTGGGGGTGTTAGATACCTTGCTCAGGGGCACCTTAGTTGTGTCTTGCCCTGTGCTGGGGTCGAACCCGGGACCTTGCAGTCACGAGACCGGTTCCCTAACCACTAGGCGACAGGTCATTATGGTCATGTGACCTATTAATCAGTATGTGTGTGTAGTATGACATTATAACATCCTTACTAAAGCGATATCGGGGTTAGTAATTTTATCTGTGTAATATTTAATTCACCACCAATCTCTTTTAACTGGCCTGAAATAAGGTGTGAATTATTCCAAGCGCTTCAGAGGCACTTTGTCGTCTTCCTGTGAGAACTGTGTATGTAACATCTGCTACATAACCGGAGCATGCGAGGACATTATGATCTTCATCCTGATGCTGTCTCCGTGATATTCAGTGTGAAATAAAGCAGAGAGCAGAGGAGGGAAAAAAGCAGACATTTTAATTCAATTACGCAGGTCTAGTGGTTTGGCATGAGGACTTCATGAAGTCTTGGGTTATTAGTTCTCACTTGACCAAGTTTCAGGTTTCCTGAGCTCACTCCATTTTTTTTGCAAGTTCAGTTTATTTTGTCTTCTTTTTTTAATAATTAAATTTGATGAGTCTTTTGGTTCAGAGTCAAGTCACAATTCGTCACAGATTTATTTTGTGTTGTGCTGAAATGATTGGTCTGGGGGTGTCAAAAGCCTGAGGGGGTGATAGTGTTCTGGAGTAATCTCTTCTTGCTCATTATTCACTCAGTAAGAGCTTTATCCAGGTCAAACTACTGCTGGATCTGTGCTTTATCCCAGAAGTAATGGGCTCTTTAGAGCAGGTTGTCGGTTCGATTCCCTGTCCTGAAAAGACACGACCGAAGTGCCTTCAAGCAAGGCATCCAACCCTCTAACCCCCCCCCCTTTCCCGGATACCATGGATGGTGGCTACCTACCACTCCGGGCAAGTGTGCTCACTGCCCTCTAGTGTGTGCATTTACTAATGTGTGTGTTTGACTCCACAGATGGCTTAAATGCCAAGGTCAAATTCCCTCATAGCTCAATCACTTCACTCACTCTGGTCCTGGACATGTTGGGGTTTTACCTACTTCACACACACCTGATTACACTTATCTGTTAACTGCCAGGTTTTGCAGGTGTGTTTGAATAGGGAAGCCTCCAAACTGCGCTGGACGCCAACCCTCTACGACCGGAGTTGTGCACTCCTGCTTTAGAGTAATTAGAGCCACCAATCCACCTACTGACATGTTTTAGGAAACCCAGACAGGCACAGAGAGAACGTGTGGAACTCGGACTGGAGTCACCCGAGCTCAGGATCCCACCGGAGACTCGGCGACGCTACCTAGACATCCCGTGTTGATCTTTTGACTGCAAGACGTGACATAAGTTGAGTATGTAGTTTAGGTCCCGTTAGGATTTACAGAAGCGTTTTTTTGGCAGTGTTGTGTCTGTTATGGTTCCTTCTCAGACACAGAACTCACAGACCACAGGCTACGTCTGAAACGTGTACACGAAAACGTGTCTGAATGTGTCGTATTTATTAAACAGTAGGTAAAATGTCCCTGGACGATGTTCTGCACCAGGAGACATTTTGAAGTATGTGAACACAGCACACTGAGGTCTGATAATCTATCCCATAATTCAACTGGAGCTTTTGTGAAGAATTTGTGAAGAAATTACAAAATTTTAAGTATTATGATTATGTTTAACCCCAAGTCACGTTATGAGTAGCTGTGTGGGAAACAACAAACACATTAGTTTGATTTTGAAAATTGGAATTTACGTAACTTGTGTCATGTGACATTGGCGGCAGGATGTAGTAGGTCCAGGATTCTGTGCTTGGAGCTCATTTGCATACTAAAAAATCCTACTGCTTTACTGGTCAAGTGTGCACCGGATCCAATCTATCCAATTAATTCTTCGATCCAAGACTATCCAATATGGCCGCCGATCATCACATGACTTCACTTCCTCATCATCATTATCATAAAAAAGAAGAAGAAATAAATAAATAAAAGAAAGGATCTTATCAATGCTGTAGGATCTGAACGTATTTTTTTTTTTTAGGTGTCCCATGTGTTGAGCATTTTCTGTCTGCTTTTGGTGCATGGTTCTTCAGAAGGTTCCTCAGCGGTTCTTTAAGGGTTCATTGTTCTTCACTTCCTGAAAAGGCTTCACTTCAGACTCTTTCCAATAGAGAAACACTTCATTAGGATTCGACCACTGAACCGTTAAAGATTCCTGTAGAGGAACCGGTGAAGAACCGTCAATGTTCTGAAGTTTGTGCGAGTTTTGATGATGTGGTGACTAAAACCAGGAGTTTGAGTGTGTTCAGGACTCAGCAAGACTAAAGCTGCCAGGAATAACAATAAGAATTGCAGAGTTTCAGAATTATTGGCCCCCAAAACAGGACGCAGTTGCGTAAAATATCTTTGTGGTTAATTTGCTCTTTAATCTCACACTGAAAACATGACAGGTTACATTTATAGGAGAGAAAAATTCTGATGTGTAACAGGTTTCGTCACTCCTGAGTTTAGCAGGATGTGTCACCTCCCTGTTCTGACATAACAGCGGTGAGTCTTCTCCTGTAACTGTTACGGTTAATTAGCGTGAGTCGAGTGGTGGGCTGTATACTCCAACACCAACAACAGCAGGAGGAAGTGTACTGTAACCCACACACACACATACACACACACACACACACACACACACACACACACACACACACATCTATCCAGAGCAGGTCAGGCACTGCATTAGACTCCACTATATACAGTATGGACTGGAGGTTTTAGGCTATAAACTTGGTCCTTTTTCCGATATGACCTGTTTCTTCACTCTGTCTGTCTCTCTTGATGTGAAGAGATGCAAAGATTGACTTGAAGTTACAGGTTTATGTCTGTCTGACACTGGAGACTCCTTCCAAAACGTCACACAGCATCACACCCGGAAGGTCTTCTGTGTATCACTTTACCAAAAGAACACCAAAATAGTAAAACTTTTTTTTTTTTTTTAAAGGCAAAATTAGTAAAAAATTGTACAAATAAAATATAAATATAATATAATACTGTCTTGACATATAATGTCTTATAATATAATAATGTCTGGACCTGAGGCTCCTGTACATCAAAACTTCTGTTTTGTCAGTAGAAACGTAATGAAAGTGTAAAACAGCAGTAAATCTAGATCGAGAGCCAAGATGTTTTACATCTCCTTTAAAAGAAAACTTCACAATGAAACTTTTTGACAGGAACAAATTAAGGTTGTCTTGGACCTGCAGCCTTCAGTTTATTTGCTAAATTGGATCAGGCTGCCAGAATGACTTGGCCTCGACTCAAGGATTCATAAATTGTCTGCCGTTTGGGCAGAAAAACAAAAAAAAACCTCTTGATTTATGCCGTGGGTAAAAAGTGGTTGAAGTTTGCAGGTTGGCTTCTGTCATTCCTGTAAACTTTTTAATAAAAATCCATCACAGGCTGTTGTGGCGAAGGCTTCAGCTCCAAGACCTCCGAGCTCGATCCTGGGAGCAGCTGGTGAAGTGCTAAATTCACCCAGTGTTGATGTTAAAGAAAACACCTAGCGCTTTCTTTGGTCCACATTCAGATGAGGGATATAGGTCGCTCGATGCCTGCTTTTGGTAATAACACTCGTAGGTTGAGAACAACCGGTTCTGGAGTGAAAGCATCTGGACAGAAATGCTGAGGAATATTTAAAGAAGACGTGGAAGACGTCAGTTTGACGTAGAATTTACGTTTCTCTTATTATAAATCATGTATTTATATTTTTGTTTGTGTTTGTAATTTTCTCTAATGTAGACACATCCATTTCCCGCACATCAGACGTCTCACCTCTGCCACACACCACCAGACAGCCACTAACCAGGGAGGGTGAAGTCCACCACGTCTTTCCTCCATGTCACGTGCAACCAGCCACCTCTTCCTTTCAAACTGCTGCTGACTCTACATCAGGGGCCAGAAAAAGTCCTTCCACCCACTTCTCTATGCATGAGCTCACAGCATGACGCCCATGATCAGCTACCGTGTCTGTGATAGACAGGAGTGATAAAGTTCACCACCCCTCCGTCTCCGAGAGCTCGGCCAGTTCTGCTCACTGGACTCCCGGTGACTGGACTCCCGGTCAGGGACGCCTGTAACATCATCAAGATTCAAACTGGTGATCTACGAATGGTAGGATGAACACTTCTGTTACAAAGTCTCATTCAGTTATTCTACTTCATGGTCATTCATACAGGAATACTGACACCAGTGTGTTAACTGAAGAAAACAAAAAAGCACAAATATGGAAAATAGTATGGGAGCGAATCTGATCAGAAAGAGTTTATATCATATATAACAATTATACCTTTATATAAGATGTATATCTACATCTTCATTTATACCTTAATCAACATCCTGATGGGTTTTATTTCTCTTATACTACAGTGTTGTTATCTGTCTGTCTGTCTGCCTGCATATCTATATATCTGTCTGTCTGTCTGTTTGTCTTTATTATTATTTTCTTATTTTTATTATATTAAATTATTGTTATGTTTTTAAAAAACAGTATTTTAAAATGAAGTATAGTGTTTTATTTATTATTATTATTATTATTATTATTATTATATTTTAATAAATAAAATATACCATAATAAAATAGTTTTTTATAATAAAAAGTATTTTATTACCTTTTGAACAAATCTTTTTTCAGTGAATATTCCTATAATATAATAATATAATAAGACAGACAGACTAAACTTTTGGATATTTCGCTGTTTCGTACAGCCGGGTTTCATTTCGAAGAGGACACAGCCATGTGACAAACTTAAGCTGCTTGATGGATGAGTGAAATGGGGGCTCTGGCCAGGACAAACACATTGTGAATAGGTCCTCATTCATTTGGGGCCTGCGTGGTCAGGTTCGGTGCCGTGTTTCAACAACACCCCTATTGTGCCTTCTGCTTCAATAAATAGAGCCATGCATTCATGGGCGCTATTGATACATCATTTTTCACGTATGTCCAGATGTCACAAATGGAGAAGGTGGGCGTGTGTGTGTGTGTGTGTGTGTGTGTTGGGGGTGTGTGTGTTGGGGGGTAAGACATATTTTTTTTCTCAACCCACCTGGAGAGTATATAATATCCAAGAATATGTTTGTTCATTAAAACTACCGTTTATTATTATTATTATTATTATTATTATTATTATTATTATTATTATTATTATTATTGTTATTATTATTATTATTATTATTATTACTGTTGTTGTTGTTTTGTTGTTGTTGTTATTATTATTATTCCTATTAGTATTATTACTATAATTATTATTATTATTATTATTATTATGATGATGATGATGATGATGCAAAATGTCCGGAAATATAATAGTTTTTTAGGAACCTTTCCCACCATAACATCTACACTGTTATACACACACACACAATTTATTTTACTACATTAGCCTGACCTTTTTTCCAGCCTTGTATTCCTCCAGTGATCGACAGTAACATAAGCTGTTTTACTCTTGCTGTCTCGCTGAATCCGAAGGCAGACGTGTGCGTCCTCCTCTGCTGAACCCCTTTATGATATCATTCATATGCCAGCTTGGAGCTGTAGCGAGACTTTATATAAATCTCCTCACCTTTTTTTTTCTCCTCCTGGGCTGTCAGTCCATCTGGCGTGGAGTCAGTGAGAAAACTCTATAACTCAGGAGTGCTGAGGGCTTCGGAGGGGGATTGGCTTACATCGGAGCAGGTGGATGTTCGCTCAGACAGCACATTACGCATTTCTCACCGCAGGAACTAAAAAAAAAGTTTGAGGGACACAAGAGACTCTTTCGTGTTGCGAAATAGAGACAAATACTGGAATGTAAATTAAAAAATGCATAAATAAATAAATTTTGTCACTTCACAAGACCTCTGAAGATGTTCTTCACTCTAAGACACATCCTTCTGTGGGTCTTCTGTGGGATTGGACCAGATGGACTAGTCTTCACCCCAACACATGAGTGAGTCTTGGATGCCCATGATCTGCCTTTGGTTCACTGGTTGTCCTTTCTTGGACCCCTTTTGGCAGGTATTAACCACTGTATACTGGGACACACCTCACAAGACCTGCTGATTTTTCTAGACATCACAATTTGATCCAAGTAAAGCAAGTATAAACAGTCAGTTCTTGAAGTTGACGTGTTGGAAGCAGGGAAAATGGGCAAGTGTAAGAATCTGAGTGGCCTCTTACAGGGACCAAATCGTGATGTCTAGACGACCTAGGTCAGAACATCTCCAAAACAGCAGGTCTTGTGTGTCTTGTGTGTCTCAGTATACAGTGGTTAATACCTACCAAAAGTGGTCCACAAGGAGAGGACCAGTAGACCAAAGGCAGATCATGGGCATCCAAGACATCCAAGGCTTGTCCATCTGGTCCGATCCCACAGAAGACCCACAGAAAGATCTCTTACTAATGTCTTGGTGCCCCGATACCACAGAACACCTTCAGAAGTCCATGTCCTGACAGGTCAGAGCTTTTAGGCAGGCTGTGTTAATGTCATGGCTATTTTTTTTTGTCATGTTCAATTTAGAGAGAGAGAGAGAGAGAATTAATTTATTTATTAAAAAATGAACAGGTGTGGTCCTATCACTCAGTTGTCGTGTATTTATTTTTCAGGTCACTTATGTGTTTTCTTCCTTCTGTATCAAAGTGATAGACATCAAGGCCACCCAGAGAGTCCAGTTGTCACACACGAACAGATCCTCCATCATTTAAATTAGCCGTTAAATGCTCGCTGCAGCGCCTTGCTTACATCATGCAGCTCCTCACCCGGGGTTTGTGCTCCTGAGGTGAGAATGAAGTAAATCATGTGTTGGAGCAGGGGGGGTGGAGGGGGGTTGGGTTTGGGCGATCTGTCACCTCATTAGGTCAGTCATTAAGTCTGAAACGGGTTAACACGCTTAACACACTTAACACGCTTAATGCTTAGACAGTATTTCAGCCTCAGCCTCCAACTTTCAAACAACCCAGTACAACAATTTTCCCTCTGTCTTTTTTTTTTCTGTCCTACCCTCCCCCCCCCCCCCCCCCCCCC
>JAOVVF010000001.1:12329845-12344948 GCA_028565595.1 Duopalatinus emarginatus
GCAGGAGTCCAGGACCGTATATTTGTCTGAGGGTTCAGTCAGGGATAACACTACACACTATAGCTTAGGTAAATGCCCACAAACCTCCCGCTCTGTTCACCCCAGAGTGTGGCTCAGGCTGTAATTGCACACAGAAGTCCTTATCTCATGGCGCTGATGGGAGATGGGAGGCTTTGGCTGCAAGCCTCAGACCACAAATACCAGTTCCCGAGTTGCCTGGGTCAGAGCAGTGGAACCGAGGCTGTGAAACAGCATGCATGCTTCCCCGGAGGAGGCCTGCCAGTAAGTGGACTGCCTGCCTGCCTGCCTGCGTTCACCCCCCAAACACACACACACGCACACACGCTTTAGTGTGAAACATATGAGCCCAAACTCCACAACAACACTGAGTCAGCGTGTGTTCGCCAACCCGCAGCGAGAAATCAGTCTCGCGCTCTGTCACGGATGATGGAGCCAATAATTCAATTCTCCATCCGTCACAGACGGCGGCCATATTTGGAAAGCGAGGGCCTTTGTGTGTTTAAGATGACTTATGGGATATCAGATGTTTTGTTTGACTGTGTATATGTGCTTTGGCGCGATTTCTGTTTTATTTTTAAACAAAACCAACGTACGGCGGTGAGATTTTAATTAAGCGCTGTCGGGAGGAGACGGAAAAAGGATGAGACTCGATCAGGACGTTAAACAAGCAGCCCCTTAAATGTTCGTTATCTAACAAATGCGTGCATGTATGCGAGCCTTTATTCGGACCGAGAACGAAATAACACTCAAGTTAAATCCTGCAGATCACTTATCTGCCCACCCAGACTCCGTCTTTCTCTTCCTCTCGCTCTCCAGAAATGAAGAAATGGTCGAGTCGCGTGTCTGCCAACAGGTTGAGTTAAGCCCGGTGTGAGACCTGGTGCTATCAGTGTCATCTGAAAGCTCGCCGTTTTGTACTATTTTAAATTGAACGCCTTGTACTCGTGGTGGTTTTTATGTAAGTGGATCATTTTTAGTTCACATTATACCACAACACTGTTGTATTGATTCTCAGACAGTGATTCAGATGAGCCTATGCAAAATACACAGGCTGGTGGTGGCTCCATAATGGTCTGGGCTTTGTTTAGTTGGCATTCCATGTGACCCCTGGGACACCTCCAGACGTCTCTGACAGGTGAACACTGTGTGTGATGAGTTCCACCTGTTCATGTCCTGTATTCACTCTGATGGGTTTGTCCTTTTCTAACAGGACAATGGACCACCATACACGTCTAGGGACACCAGATTATAGTTAGAGGAACAGTCATCTGAGTTTGGGGATTAGTCATTGACACCTAAGTCACCAGTTCAATGTTCATTGAATGCTAGAAAAACCTGTACACCTGTCTAATATTTGGTAGCTCGCTCACGAGGCATGGACTACAAAAGCTTGTGGAAATATTCTGTATGTAATAAACACCAGACGTTCCTCCAGAACTTCCACAATTCTGTTGTATTCTGAGGTGGAGGATTTCTGTGTTCTACAGCATGTCACATGATGTCACAGATGTGTTCAATAACGTTGAGATCTGGTGACTTATGTGTGAAGGACTAAACCCCAAACTCAGATAAGTGTTCCTCTAACTATAATCTGGTGTCTCTAGACGTGTGTGGTGGTCCATTGTCCTGTTAGAAGATGACAAACCAATCAGAATGAATACAGGACATGAACTGGTGGAACTCATCACACATACGTCTGTAGATGTACCAGGGGTCCCAGCTAAACAAACCCCACACTGTTATGGAGACACCACCAGCCTGTGTAATATGCCTAGGCTGTAACCTGTAACCTTTTTGGTGTCTCTGTATTGACACTCTACGGTAATTTATCTAATTAGAAAATTTAATTATGGGTAGATTGCTGTGGTATAAGTGAAATAAGACACGTTAGGATGTTACATTCCTTTCTGTTACTTTCCTCTAACAGCACAGTTGATCTTCACCAGTCTGTTCTAATCATAGAAAATATTTGCTCCAAAATGAGACGTTACTGTGTTGAGCCGTCAGCGTGAGCCGTAGCATAAGCTAACACATGCCAGGGCTTTGGCAAGTCTGACACCAGTATCAGATATGCTAATATCATGCATTCATAAATCTCCACAAAGCTTCTGCCATGTGCCTGTCGTGACTGTGAAAGAGCTTTTTAAATCATCTTTTACAAGCCATGGTTCTCCCACCGTGAGTCTGTCACTCTGACACGCCACGAAAACAGAGGACGGGACGGAGAGAGGTCCGAGGTCTCACACACACGTCATGTGGAATTTGACGTCCCCTGGATCTCGAGCTGCGCGAGCTTTAGATGTCTCCCAAGGCCGCGCGGGACGTTTTGATCCCACGAAGAACCGGCGTGACTCGGCCCTTGTTGTGTCGATGATGAGGAGGGAAAAGAATGTGGATGCTCGAACGATCGCGCCGAAGCCGCAGACACTCGCACACACGCAATTGTTATGAAGCTAATATAACGCCTCAAGTGTGTCCAATAGTGTCCTGGCCACCGCTTTAGCGCGTGAGACTGTAGGGGCAGCTCTGGCAAACCCAGGAGGTGAAAAGTTCCAAATAGTTTCGGCTTTACAGCTTTCAACTGCTTTGACACGATATTTTTTTCCCCGACCGCGAAGTCCATAATGCATCAAGCATGTGTCACCTCAGACGAATTAAACAAACAATGGAAGGGTGACGGAGTTCAGCGTGGACCTCATCTAATCCAGGCCCTAATGATTATCTTTACACCACTGCGCTGTTGAATTCGCCATTCTGATTGGTCGGAAGGCGTTTCGGCTCAGGTACTTCTTCCTCATGACACCTGAGAGAAAAAGAACCCTGGGTAGTCCCTGCCATGTGAGGTGAGACTTGTGTGGGTCTAGCGTATTTGAGGTGATCATTGTAGAATCCTGAGGGTGTTGGCTCCAGAATCATAGGCTTTTGGAATAAGAATGAACATCCTTATATGCTAGGGTAGTGGCTCTAGAATCTTCTGGGGGTTCTGTTTACAGGATTCATTGAGTAAGAGGCTCTAGAATCCTCTGGGTCAGTGGTTCTGAAATACTCTGGAACTTGGTTACAGGATTTGTGTACTGGTTAGTCTAGAATCTTCTGGGTCTTGGTCATAGGAGGTCTTGGGGCAGTGCTTCTAGAATCCTCCAGGTCTTAGCTGTGGGTCTTGGTTGTAGGATTTTTGAAGCAGTGGTTCTAGACTCATCTAGGTCCAGAATTCTCTGTGTCTTGGTTGTAGGATTTTTTTTTGTAGCAGTGGTTCTTGAATCCTCTGAGACTTGGTTACAGGATTCTTGAAGTGGTGGTTCTAGAGTCCTTCAAGTCTTGGTTGCAGGATTCTGGCATCCGTGATTCTAGAATCTGATTGTACAGTAATCAGAGTAATCACTGTAATGTCCTCTGAATGGTGGCTCTAGAGTCTTCTGGGGGATCAACTGGATAGTCAGTGGTTCTAAAATACTCTGGGTCTTGGTTACAGGATTTGTGTACTGGATAGTCTAGAATCATCTGGGTCTTGGTCAATGGAGGTCTTGGGGCAGTGCTTCTAGAATCCTCTGGGTCTTAGTTGTGGGTCTTGGTTGTAGGATTCTTGAAGCAGTGGTTCTAGAATCATCTAGGTCCAGAATTCTCTGTATCTTGGCTGTAGGATTTTTTTTTCCTAGATCAGTGGTTCTTGAATTCTCTGGGACTTGGTTACAAGATTCTTGAATTGGTGGTTCTAGAATCCGCTGGGTCTTGGTTACAGGACTGTTGCATCTGCGGTTCTAGAATCTGATTCTAGAGTAATCCGTGTAATTATTCTAATGTCCTCTGAGTGTTGGCTCTAGAGTCTTCTGGGGGATCATTCGGATAGCCGCAAATTGCAGATTCACATCGATGCATTTTTATAATAAGTTTAGTGTAGATTTCTACAGGGATGTGAACGGCAGGTGCTTCATAAAGAACTTGTATAATTGTTGATATGATGTTTTCTGGGAGGATTTTTTATTGTTTTAAGGACTGCATTTGTTTCAGTGCTGCGGTTTTATTTTGTGAAGAAGCATGTGAGAATGGGAACGCTTGGCAGTATTAAATGTAGACAGAAATGGATAAAAAGTACATATCGTTCTTTACCTTATAAAAATTGTTTTGCGGTATAAGAGGAATAAAACTTTTTAAGCACATCCCCTTATCCTGCTGTTAATTCTTTTACTATAACTGCATGTCCTGTTGTCTTTTATGTCTTAAATAATGAACAGTAAATCAATAAAGTCTTTTTAGGGCATTGTGGTCTAAGGTCAAGTCCACGCAAAGGAAACTGACCAAACCGTCTGCTGGTTGAAGAAAGCCAGACCCAACAACTCCTGTGTTTTCATGTGTTTTTCAAAATACTAGACTAAACCGTCCTCTGGTTGCCATGACAACTCAAATCTGAATCCCGAGTGACATTATAAAATGCTGTTATAAAGGATCAGTCTAGAACCGCTCTGTATATGTTCTCTTGATAAACAGGATCTGCCGACAGTAAAAAATAAAAAAAATACACACACAGACACCCAGGCATTTATTTTTTTAAACCGATCGGAACAAGGATACACTGAGAAGTCTCAAGAATACTACCTTTGTGCAGTGTGATGTGGAAGCTAGGGCTTTAGCTATAGCGTCCTGAATTAAAGCTTTTCATGGATCCAGTTACTACCGCAGGTTACACACTCTGGAGCGCTGCCATTTTTCTATAGGAAATTTGAAAATGATAATGATACCCGTCCCCAGCTGGGGAGGGAACAGAAAGGGTCATGATGGCTCCAGGCCTGGGAGAGAGAGAACTCAGCAATGTGTGGTTAAAGGTTTTATTGCCTGAAACTGCTCCATGTTTTGTTGTGGATTTGTCGGTTAGAGAGAAATATTTAGATGAATTATTATTAGATGAGCTGATGTAAAGAATACTGTTGTGGGAAAAAAAAAATTATAATAATAATAACCAATAATGGTGTGACGAATCAAATAATAATAATAATAATAATAATAATAATAATAATAACAAAATTAATAATAATAATGATAATAATAATAATAATAATAATAATAATAATTTTACATATAATAATACTACTGTAATAATAATAATAATAATAATAATAATTATTATTATTATTATTATTATTATTATTGTTGTTGTTGTTGTTGTTTTCTTGTTGATGTGGAACTTTTTATCTGTTTATTATCACATGTTTAATTTAATGTGTAATAATATGTACACTGAAATGCCAAACTGGTACAGCCAAGACCTTTGCAAAATACACAGGCTGGTGGTGTCTCCAAAAGGTGTGGGGTTTGTTTATCTGGCATTCCATGGGACCATCTGGTACATCTACAAACCTCTCTGACAGGTGAACACTGTGTGTCTCCTTTTTGATGAGTTACACCAGTTTATGTCCTGGAGCTTGTGGAGTCCACCTACCAAGTATTAGACTGGTTCCAGTGTTTTTCTGACACATCAATGCATTTTTAGCCTTTAAAACTTCAGCACTTTGGTCAACCAAACTAAATCAATTGAACTTGATTCACCTGTATGTGGATGAATACGAGCTCCAAAGGCAAACAAAAACTGAAAACAGAAAAACAATCGACTCACACCTTCTGTATTGACGCACATTTCAAAAGCGAAAGAAGGAACAAGTTTAATCAGAGCCATCAAACTTCACGTACCCTGCGAGGCTGCTTCTTCCGAGGTGAATCCACCAGGAACGCTAACATTGGCCTGAGCTCCGAGACCATTAACTACCACAGAACACACCGTGCTGTCAGCAGTCATGCTTTAGAAGTATTTAACTGAACCTGAAAGATGTTCATCTCACGCTCCACTGAAGATATGTGAAGATATGTTGAAATCATGTAACAGAAGGTTGCCAAAGTGCCAAATCTAAACTCTTTTTCATACAAGTTACTGAGTATTTAAGTCAAGCCTATGAGGTTTATGTTTATATAGGGCTAATGGATGCCCGTGTAAAGCGCAAGCACCTCTACGATACGGCCAATAGCCAAGCATCAGAACCGCCCGGATCTCTGTTTATTTTTCTTGCCGAATCAATCAAGGAGGTGGTTCGACAGCTCCAAGTCGTGGATTAGAGAAGTTTATGCGCATGGAGAGAAGATGTACGCACCACCTGCATGCCCAGATCTGCATCCAGCATTGCGTGACAACGCTGCTTTTATGAATTTGGCGGACGTTTAGCCTGTTTTCAGCGAGCTTGAAATTCATGTTGTATTCATTAGGCTTGTTTGCTGTTCTGCTTGTTGTTTGTTGACCTGTGCATGGATACAATTACAGCTTACGGTTATTTGTATAAACGTGCGTTAGATGTCATTACGGACAGTTAGCGCTCAGAGGAAGTAGAATAACTTTGACCAGAAACACCACTATGGCAATTCCTCGCCGAGAATAATAACAACCAGCACGATTTCATCCAAATAAAATCTGAATGATTCTTTAATGTTGATATTAAAGAGATTCAGATTTTCATCTGGACTGTATAACACCTGGGTCCCTGAGCTTTCCTGTTGGATAAATATTTCTCTAGGAAGAATGTTAAAGAAGGAAATACCTGTGCCTACCTGTTAATTTTCTAATTCTATGCTCCCCTGAAGGCTTTCATGAACATTCAGTGGTCAGCTTCATTAATTCCTAACATTTCAAAGTGCCCCATTTTTCCACATCCGAGGTACCAATACCACCTGTATGGCAATCGTTCAGGCTTTCCAGAGACTCCAATATCCTGCATGATTTAGTCCGATTTTATTATCTTTCTTCATTCGTTCCCGTTTCCCCTTCACCCCCTTTGATGTTCCACTCCCTTGCTTTATGGTAATTGGGCCTCGTTTATTTTGTGGAGTGAAAATTGCCCCTGAGAGGATCAGGTTGTTTACACCCTGAGGATTTTCGCAGGATTGGGTTTCAGTGGGAGTTTTATCCCCCTTTCCACTCCATTTAGGAGGAAGCGAGCTCTTGGAAGGATTAGAAACCTCTGGGTCAATCCTGTAAGCCACGATGAAGTTACAAACACTCGTTAAAGCAAAAAGGTACACCCTGAAGATCTCTGGTGATGGTATTTACCTTTCCTGAAATGCCCTTGAACTTAAAGTGGAATACCTATTAACCCTTGACAGGGTTTTTAAGGTAAAACAACATTAGAGCAGCACTTATAAAACCTGATGGAGAAAACAATAGTAAAACCTGACATTTTTAAAACCTCAGACTACAACAGGAGATAAAGATTAGATTAAGATCAAGGTCAGCAGATGGATTCTATAACCCCTACCCCAAACCACCAGAGGCTTAAGCTCGGAGAATTCAATTCTAATCATATAGATCACTCTCTAGAACCACCACTGAAGACAGTCTATATCCTTAATTATTGCATTGATTACTGTAAAAAAAAATCTGAATTCCAGTAACAACACTCCAAGAATCCTGGAATCCCCACCCAGAGGACCATAGATCCACCACCCAGAGAGATTACAATGTCATGTTGATCACTCTCTGTAACTGCCACCCTGAGAAATCTAGATCTTCCACTCCAATGATTCTAGAATCACCTTCCCAAGGATCCTATAACTACTGCCCAGAGTATTCCAGAACCACCCCCTCAAAGACTCCAGAACCTAGAATCCTGCCCCTGAGGATTCTAGAATGATCACATTTGCTACTTTAAAACCACCACCCTAAGGAGTGTAGAAGCACCAGAGACATCATTCCAAGAATCCTAGAATCACAGCTGAGAGCACTGTAGATCCTCCACACAGAGATATTATGAGCATCACTCCCTACAACTGCCACCCTGAAGATTGTAGAACCACCTGTCCAAGGATTCTAGAACCACCCCAGTGAGAATCCTAGAATTACGCCACTGAGGATTCTAGACCCGTCACCCAGAGGATACTAGAATGATTATGTTCATTACTCTCTAGAACCACCCTCTGGAGTATAGAACCCCCCCCCCCTGGTTATGAAAACTCCACTTTTGAGAATCCCAGAATCACCAACCAGAAGTCTGTATACCCATCACACAAAGAGAATTGAATGGTCATGCTGATTACACCAGACACATCTATCACCCTAAGGTCTGTACAACCACCTCTCCAAGAATCCTATAACCACCACTCAGAGTACTCTAGAACCACCTCTCCAAGAATCCTATAACCACCACTCAGAGTATTATAGAACCACATCTCCAAGAATCTTATAACCACCACTCAGAGTATTATAGAACCACATCTCCAAGAATCCTATAACCACCACTCAGAGTATTCTAGAACCACCTCTCCAAGAATCCTATAACCACCACTCAGAGTATTCTAGAACCACATCTCCAAGAATCTTATAACCACCACTCAGAGTATTATAGAACCACATCTCCAAGAATCCTATAACCTATAACCATCCAGAGGATAGAATCACCACCCAGATGACTAAAGACCCACCAGACAGAGAATGATCATGTTGTTTACTCCAGAAGCATGCAAAATCATCAGTTTGGCATTGTAGGACCACTCCTCTATGAATACTGTGAACACCACCCATTTGATTCTAAAACCACCACCCTGAGCTTTCCAGAACCACTACCATGAGAGTTTTTGAACCACGAATACGTGGTTCTAGCACGAATAGCTCAAGTACTGTAGAACCACCCAAGCCTATATTAACATGGTAGTGACTACCTGAGTTTGTCTTCTCTGAGGTGCTCTGAGGAAGCAACTTGATCTAGAATACCAATGTGTTCTTTAGTGATTTCACAGAAGTGATACGCCGTGATAAAGTTACAAACACTGGTCAGTAAAAAAGTACACAAGGCAGATATGACTCATCTTCAGTAAGCGCTATCCCAGGAACACACAGCGGAGGACAAGAGCACACTGGACAGGACTCTGATCTCCGTTTCATTTTTCCAATACCTAAAGATTTAATAAACTCTGTACAGATGGGCAGTACAGGTGTATTCATCCTCACCTCAACAGTGTTATCATAACATGGAAGACTTTTCCATCCTTGCGACTGTTGGCTCAGTGAGCTTTCCTGTAGGTCATCGGGGCATATTTAAACGCTCGTCATGGATTGTTCCCATCCCCTGCTGTTTTCTCTCTCGTCTCTCTTTATGAGCGACTGGAAGTTATTAGAAAAATGAGGCCATTGCGAGGACGAGTCTTTTGTTGAGCAATGACAGCGCTCTCAGGCTCATTCGTCAAGCTGTTGTTCTCTCTCTCCCCTCGCCGTTAAATTAAACACAAATGTTTCAGCGCACTTATTGTGAGAGGGAACAACAGCAGTTTATTGCTTCATTTTGCTTCAGAGGCATACAGTACTTCATGTCATGTTACTGCAGTTGTATGAAAGAACGTTTCAACCGCAATTTCTGCTTCGAAGGAAAGACAAGGCTAACACGGCTCTTCCTGACAACTAAAACTCACACATGCGCCATCAATCTCATGGCCTGCTAGACAAAAGAATTGGGCAGATTTTTGTAGATTCTAAAGCCAGCATCTTACATATTAAAAAAAAAACCAACAACTCCCTGAGTGTCCTAACAACAACAGAGGCTTAGGAGGCGATAATTATAGAATTCCAGAAGCACCGCTCCAGGAACTCTGAAATGATCATGCAGAGATCTCTAAATTGACCAACCTCAAGGACTCCAGAACTACTACTACGAGGGTACTAGAACCCTGTGCCAAGCATTCTAGAACCACCACCCCAGGGATTCTAAAGCTTCCACACACTTAAGTCTCTGGAGCCACTAACCCACATGTTCTAGAACTTACCAGAGTACCCCAGTACTGATGAATCTTCACACTCAGAACTGCAAAGTCTCAACCCTGAGGATTATACAACCTCCAAACTGAGAACTGTAGAAGCACCACTCAGATAACTTCAGAACCACCATGCTAAGGAGTCTAAAAACCTTCACTCCAACCACTCTAAGGATTTTAGAACAGCTTGAACCTTCACTGCCACAAATCCAGACAACGATGAAAAGGTCAGTACCATTGTAATTCTTGCTGAGATTACTAGAACCCTGACAAAAGGGATTTTTTTAGAACAGCATTCCGACTTCTCTAACATCTGCAATAAGGAAACGATTGATTGTTTCCACTAAGGACTGAAGTTCACACCCATGCAGGTAAACGAAGCTGGCCCTCAAAGCTTAGATCCCCTGTTTTTGGGTTCTCTAAAAGGAACCTTTATTTCTAATAAGGCAGCATTGTTTTTTGGCTGCCTGAATTCATTCGCCGTGACCTTTGACCGGCTTTCGAGGAGCCTGTGTAACACTCGCCCAGTGTGAACCTCCTTTCCGTTCTCTGACTTCCTAGCTCAAGTATGAAATGACCTGCGCATATCTCTGACATAAAAAAAAAACAATCAAACGAAGCTCTTTGAACTTGAAGTGTGCTCAGGTGTGCACCGAATCTCTTTCACACCGCGTGGATCAGTTCAAAGACGGTTCGCTATAAAAAGCCCTAACGTTTCCAGCCGTCAGGCAGTCAAGTCCGTGAGAAGTGATAGAATTCCACAGCTTGGACTATCACACAGATCTAGTCCATCTTTCTCACAAGTCCTCCCCCCTCCCTTTCCTCGCTTTTCCAGTTCGAACTTCATAGTCTTGGAATGTTTCCTTGACACACGGGCATAAAAACGCTTCGCTTCTCGCATAACTTTCAGTGACTCATGTGCACTTGTGTTGACTTGAATTGCTTTCTCTGCCGTTTAATGATTATCAGAAGACTCTAACACGGAGCGGGGGGCCAGTTCATTAATATTAAACAGATACACAATCAAACGAGTCATGAACAAAATTACCGGATAATCGTTCTCTGACAGACGTCAGACTTCGAAAGCTTTTGTTTCATGTTTAATTTTGGCTAAGTAGGCGCTGTAGTTAACAGGAACAATTTATTACCATTGTAAATGAGAGCGGATAAGCCTTTCCTCTCTGGTAATAAATAAAAGAAAAAAGGCTACTCGATCATTCTGTCCGTATGAGACGGACTGAAGAACCACCAGAGTTTGTAGAAGAACGTTTATAATGTTCTTCTATAAGGCTGGGGCTGATTTCATTACAGACCAGACTGTATATTTAGGAAGGTCATGTGATGTCTTTCTTTCTATGTCTTTACATATTTGATGATTTTGATGAAATCTTGTGCTTGATGAAATTTAATCCTCTAATGATATGTCCCTGTGATTGAGAAAAAATAGCTATGGTCTTCTCCATCAGAGTGATCCAGAAATTTGTTCATACAAAAAAAAAAAAGAAAAATCTAGATCACGTAAACAATTGAGCTTGAGGAAATTTTTCTGTCTGTTGTGTCTATTAGTAGGGCTCAATAAACTCTGTATAAAGCATCTGACTAGTTTAGACTAACGAAACTGAACACAAACTTATTGTTCGGTGAATCCAAAAACAAACACACCTCATCAGTGAAGACACAAATACACACATAAGGCAGGAATTGAGACCGGAATACGAATGACATCACCAGTAGCACCAGTGGATCACATGCAACTGGTATATCACCTTTATACGACATCACATTACAAACCCAAAGTCAATAATTCTTAGGCTTGACGTAAGCTATAGAACCACCAGATGTTGTAGAAAAACATCTGTAAGTAAAGTCAAGACTGGGGCCGATTTCTTTATAGACCAAACTGTGGATTCATACAAGAGTTCTGTATGTTGCATTTACAAATTCACAAATGTTGCCTGTCTTTCTTGTCTGTATTTCACGATATTTTCTGTCCATTGGCATAATTAGGTTATATTCCTTTATTTCCATTAGTATGTTTGTAGCTGTCTCAGGGACAGTCTGAGTCGCTAATGCTCATTATCAGAGTTCAATCAACACAGCAGTTGATCACAGCAATTTATTTTAGACTTCACCCTCAATACTGCGCCCGGCCTTCACTGCATGCTGGACAAATATCTGCACATCTAAAGCTTTCACCATACACGTCGTCCAGGATGTTACAAAACAGACTTTCATTTCTCCTCAGGGCCCGCGCACATATGTCTTCGTAGCTTCTCAGAAACCCATTTGGATGAATGAATTGTGTCTAGCACAGGATATTAGAGGAATGATTACCCCATGGGTTAAACTTCCCCCAGGGCTGCTCTGTCTTCTGAGCTATTTTTTGATCCGATTAGAACCAGATGCCCATCAGGCTCTCCGAGATACCATCCCGGGCCTCAGACATGAAGATTTGGGAGCTGCTTAGTCATGACACTGTAATTCATCTCAGGTTCATAGGCTGATAGATAAGGACCACCGTGTAGAGCGACCACTGGAGTGCACTTCATGTCCGTTTAGGCTTTTACCTGCCAGGTTTTGCACGTTATTTGTCAAAGTAAGAGTGCAGCGGGGCGGATCGGGTGTCATATATGTGGGACTGGGAAGGAAACCAGTGTGGGCCTTAAAACAGTAAAATAAAAATTATTCTGTAAAAGAGGACAGAAGAATGAATATGGAGTTGTGTTAGTGTTCGATTAATGTGAGATTAATATCAATTTACAGAGTTGAGTTTTCGACAACATGGCGACTGCTCCTGTTAGTGAATTTATACAACAAATAGTTTATTTTAAAATGAGTGTAAAGTTAAGAAAAGCATAAAGTTTAGCAAGACTATAAAAAATAGCAAGCATGAGTTCAGAAATGACATTTTACACTGGCCTGGTTTCACCAACATGCTTAGTATCAGTCTGCAGAATTGAGATCATATAAAAGACTAGAGGAATGGTTTGTGGGCGGGATTACATTTATATTTATATTTACATTTACATTTATGGTAATTGGCAGATGCTCTTATCCAGAGCCACTTACAAGGTTATTGGTATTACAGGAGGCCAACGTAGTGTTAGGGGTCTCATCCAAGGACCCTTACTGGTGTATCACAGACTGGCTGCCCAGACCAGGATTCGAACCCGGGGCAGGGTTATAGCATGTATAACTTTACCAAGAGTATCTAGTATGATTGCAAATTTGTACAAATAGTAGCTTGTAGCCCTTTCTTATGACTTTTTTCATATCAACATCCAGTAATTTGCATTTGTCCGAATTTCTGATTTCTTTTTAGTTTAATTATTTTAAAATGGATTTTTGCATGAATATACAATTATGATCCCATGCAACTTTTAAAAGTTTATTTAACCTTCATTTAAAATGCGTTTTTAAATATATGTTAACCTTTATATAACAATGATTTAATTATGAAATAATGATATAATAAATATTTACAACAATGTAAAAATGTAATTAATAATGAAGTCAACAAAAAAAAATCATTTTGCCATTTTTAGGACATTTTGACTTCCTGTTGACATAATATTGGAATATTCCAAATATTCCAAAAGGGGGTGGGGAAAAACGGAAATCTATATTTTTATGAAATCTTTCATTTTAAATGAATTATCAGATTTTTTTCTTGTTTTTAAGGGGATTGATTTTGTATTCAATACATATGTGTGTGCATATATATATGTGTGTGTGTGTGTGTGTGTGTGTGTGTGTACAGAGATATTACAAAGTGTTGTATACCTGTGTAATGCATATAACTATTTTAACTTTTTATATACATATACATATAAGTATATAAGCAACATGATGTCACCCTTTCGCCTGTTTATCACAATCGATTGTACGATATTCTTTCTGACTCTGCCGGTAGCCTCGTGCTCGATCAGTGAAGAAACCTCTGAAACAAACTGCTACAGATCATCCTGATGTGCACGTCAAAGGAAAACACGATGAGCCCAGATAGCCAGATCACATTCCAGCACGCGGCGATCGTTCATTTCCATGTGGGTCGTTTCTCCATGTGGAGGAGATGAGCAGGGAGTTCATAAAATCTTTTTTAAATCCCATCAGGGGAGTTTATGAATGATAATAAATACCATATATATTGTTGCTTTTTTACACTACCCTCTCCTTTCTCCAACACACACACACACACACACACACAGACACAATGCAGAAATAAACATGTTGTCCTTATGGGGGCCTGACACAAGTCCCCATAAGGTCAAAACCTATCACCTAGATTTAACTTAGTGGTGTAGGGTGTGTGTAGTAGGGTGGGGTAGTGGTATTAAAATCCCCCAAATCCCCCCAACAAACACACCCACCACACCCACACACACAAGCATATTCTAGCGTGTTTTAACTGGACGTTGAGGTGTTCCAGAGCCAGAATGACAGACCTCAGAAACACAGAGCTTTAAAGTCAGCATGCTTTAAGCCACAAGCTTTTATTACTGCTGCGTTAAAGTTACTGACTCCATAACACATTCCACTCAAGACCATGCTTTTAAGGGGAGGAAGAGGAAGGTACCATGATGATGCAGGATGACTTACAGAGGTCAAAGCTAACAGGTTGTCTCAATAATTACTGGAGTCTCACAGGTAAGAATGGACTGAATTGTATATGATACTGTCACACTAGTCTCACTACTGATGTGTTATTGTGGCATATGTACACTTTACTTGTGTTATTGAAATAAAAATACTCCTACTATTACATAAATACAGGTCCATGAGCTCCACAGGACTTATTACCAATCTAGACAATGTCTTTGTCTTTCCTCCAGCCAATGACTGTACACTGGACCACCAAATCAATCAGGATCCAATCAGGTTCATTAGTGTAGAAGAAAATATCAGGTTAATTCATCAGTGGAGACACTCAGTGCTACATAATGTAGTTAGTGCTAAAGCTAACAGACTGAAGTGTGGACCATAAGGACAAGGCCCACAGTACATCATTATATAATGTAATGTGAACTTACTGGGAAAATGACTGCAGCTGCTTAAAATACAAGAAAATATCCAACAGTTGTAGATTAAAGAGGGAACTTATATAGAACTTATATATTATATACAAAAACATTATATAAAATAGTGCATTTCTTTATTTGAAAAAAGAAATAGGTTTACATTTTACCTGTCAATATGAACTTTTTATTTTGAATTGAGTACGTTATCTATATATACATCAAGCACATTATAGATAAACAGCTATTGTATATTATATTAAATTTTACAAAAAATATGTGTGTATAAA
>JAOVVF010000001.1:12355729-12367621 GCA_028565595.1 Duopalatinus emarginatus
TAAGTTAAAATAAACTATTTGCCTACTGTGCTTGCACATAGGGGAATGTGACCTCTGCATTTAACCCATCCGTGCACTGAAACACACACATACACTAGTGAACAAACTTGCCCAAAGAGGCAGGCAGCCCCAAACCACGGCACCCAGGGAGCAGCTGGGGAGTTAGGTGCCTTCCTCAAGGGCACCTCAGTCGTGTCTTGCCCTGGGCAGGGATCAAACTCACAACCCTCTGGTCACAAGACCAGCTCCCTAACCACTAGGCCGGTTCAGGTTCACCTGTTTTGAGGTACCCTTCCCTTTGTGTGTCTCTATTTAAACTATTATTTTATTGTTTAGTTCAGGGTGAAGTATTTGGATTTTACTAAGCCTTAGATGTTCTTCTCATAGTCTAGGTGGTTTTGATCTCATTACATTTCTGTTTTTGTGCAAATCGCCATACTCCATTTTCGGGTTACGGCTTGGACTTTGTTTGCCATGCGTTTTTTAAACAAATACCCACATTCATGTCCTCCTGTGTCTTGGCGAGTGTCTGTAGTCTCGCAACATAACAATTATAGACAGATTTACACATTACAGTCGTGTTAATGTTCTGGCTGCAACACTGCTACAACCTTGTCTAATGTTTCTACAATGGAGATGAATCTGGAAACATCGTGTCATCCTAACTTAAGTTCAACCTACCGCGCAGGTTTTCACGAACACAATGTCACAAGGTGTTCATGCTAGGTTAATGTTCTGTTACCCTCCTTTCACCCTAACAGGTCGAGATTCTCTCGGGTCACTTTATTTGTGTGTGTTTGTGTGTGAACAGAGGGTTAACGATCTCTTTTGCGATGCAGGTATGACACAAAGAAAAAAAACACTGCATACCTTTTACCCTTGATAGTACAAGAGGGAGAAGCGAGAGTCATTGGATGCAGAAAGGCGTCATGGTTATGCCTCTAGAGTGCACCCCTATCAATACGCTGGTGTTGGGATGGGACAGAACAAGGAGCTGACGTTCTGCTCTCAGCAGCCGCTCCAACCCTGCCACTCATGCTAATGAAACGGAGCCATCATCGCTAACCACATTCTCAGTGTCCTGAAGAGGGACACTGGGGCCTCCCAGGGGGATCATGGCCAACTCAGGTCATGCCAACATGTATACTGAAGTACTAGACAACTGGAATACCAGATTAATACTTTATGGTTCCCCACTGGACATGGACTCCACCAGCTTGAGGAAATAATCAGTAGGCAATATGTATATGTCCATATATTGTGCAGAATGGTCCGAGGTGGAGGATTGCATGACGCCACAGATGTGTTGGATATCACTGAGATCTGGTGACTTTGGTGTAAATGGCAAAACCCCAAACTCAGATGAGTGCCCATTTAATCATAATTTGACGTCTCTAGATGTGTTGGAAGAGGACAAACCCATCAAAAACTGGTGTAATTTGTCAGAAAGAGACACACATTGTGTTCTCCTGTGTTCTCCTGAGATGTTTGTAGATGTACCAGGGGTCCAATGGAATGCAAGCTAAACAAACCCCATACCACTATGGAGCCACCAGCCTGTGTATTCATAGGATTGTCTGTAGCAGGTTTTTTTTTTCGGTATTTTTGCGAGTGTAAAGTTTTGATCTCCAGTCCAAAAATAAGGACATTTGAATCAGCTCATGCTCATTACAATGTCTTGGATGTGTTATCATGGTTGTTACTATGTGGTCTGTATTTTCCTATTTGCTAAAGCACACAATTTAATTTGTCTATGGATCATGAACTCTCACACAGCACAGCAGACACGAATACAGGTCACCTGACCTACACACCACACTCACCCTACCAACACAGCTTAAAACCCAGATGAACACTCTGTAACAGTAGTTCCACTTCATCTTCAGTCCAAACATTTCGATGAAACATATCACTAAGCTGGTGTGCTGATGTGAGCTTCAGATGGTTTCTGTATTTTTCATGTGGAAGGGTTCTGAGTAACCTACCGTAGTCACATACATGTCTAAATTTGACAGGTGGCCTTTTTTGGTTTCACCAAGTGAAGTGAAGGTCTACGCCAGAAGACATTAGGAACCTGAAGACCAGTATTCAGGAGGAAAACCAAACCTGTCACATCATGGTGCTGAGTCTAATCAGAACTCGGGTTTGTTTAGTGACATTCGCCTAATTACATATGTCCTAACAAAATCAATGAGCTCAGGATTTTCCAGTTTTTCAGCAACACCAGACTTCAGTATTTCCATTTCCAGTCCTGTCAGTGAAACTGCATCACCAGACCCCGAGTATCAACCCCCACCGCCCCGTCAACCCACCCCACCACCTTTTCTAAGCGTTCTCCCGTTTCATCCAAACCACAAGCGTGTTCCTAAATGACTGATGGCTGGACGGACGGGTGATTAAATGAATATATCGCTCATTTCACTTGAGCTGACATGCCTGCCCTTCGAGGGGAGTGTTGCAGTCAGTGCAGCTGGCAGCGTTGCACGACTACAACTCACGGCTTCTATTCCCGAAGTTTAGAGAAAGTGTTCTTGGCTGTTGCGCAAGCTGGAGATACTGCGCCATAAATGCCAGGGCTTGTTTACTCAGGGCAGTAAATGCTACTGGGGTAGTTAAGTGGCCCTCCGCCTAATTCTCAGTGGGAATATAAAAAAGAGTCTGTAGTCCATTGGGATATTGGGGCGTCAGTCATTTTGATTGGCAGATCATAGGCATAGGGTACAGTTTCCGTAGTTTCCTTTTTTTTATTCTGAATGCTTGTAGGATATCAGTTATTTTCCTAGACCAGTAATTACGCGGTGCTTCCTGAGTGAGAGACGTTCAGGAAGTCGGTGGTAACCTTTAATACGGACAGTCAGCCTAGCATCTTTACCAAACCCGCTTGTCTTATTATATTAGCAGTTTTCTCGACTGGTTTCTACAGCATCGTGGAATTCTCCTCTTATCCGTCTCTTTTCGTCATCTGTCCTCAACTCGAGGCAGCCACACAGACATTAGCATCACGCCGCGAAAGCGTCTGTGGCAGTCCGACTTTGCCAAACGTTTCACTCCGAATTCATCCATCACCTCAATTCTACCTCATTATCTGGTACTCAACAGGGCTAAACAGCAGCCGTCGGTCCCCCGGGTACGCTAGGACAATATACCGTGCACAACCTGATGGATCTACCAGAGAGGAGGGGAGCGGGGAAATAAATCTCAAACAGCAGTAAAAGCAAAGCGACGATTCACAAATACATTTAAAAATGAGTCAATGTGCCATTTTTCCCCAACTCTTCCCAACTGATTTATTTAACAGGACTGGCTGTAATTGACTCTCTGTAGGATCCCGATATAACGTTATAATCTAAGTCGGGCCTGTTGGCCAGGTTTAAACCACATGTTTAAAAGCAAACACTGTGAATCACAGAAACACGGTTCGAAATGATTTCACTGTAAATGCAGGCTAAATGAATGGGGCCAAGGATTGATTTGGTCCGTCTCTCCACTCGCTTGTTTCTAGACCGAGTCACGGGATCAGACCGATATAAAATCTCAGGGATTTATTTAATGAAGTGCTAAGCTTTGGATATATAGCGAAATATCAGGATGGGTTGACTTTAATGTGGCTTATCAGGTCGGAGTGAAGCTCTGGGTTTAGTCCGTGTCACGTCTCCACATTCACCACATGAAGGAAGCGAGCAAACGCGTCACATCAGCTAAGAAAAGCTTTCAGGATCGTTTACTGTCAGGAGAACTTTTCAGTAACCAGCTCATCACCGACTCTCATCATGAGCTTCTCTTAAAACATAAGCATGATATGCCTGGATCCGTGTACAAACATTTCCGAAGCACAGTTATTTATTTATTTTTTGTTGAAGGCTAACAGCAGAGCTGTTGACATGCCTGTGAAGCAACAGGCCGGAAAGACGGAGATGAAACGAACTTTTAATCTCAGGTACACAGTGATATGGAGAAGATGCAGGTGGCTGCTCATAAACTCTTCATTTCTGCTCCATTAAGTTAATGGATTTACTCCTGAGGATTTTATATCAAATATATAAAAGTCATTTTGGCTCCATATTCTAATCAGCTCGTGCTATTGAAGAACACATGAAGGTAACTGGTTTTAAAATGTGCAAACTATAAATAAAGCAAAAAATAAATAACTATAACTATAATAACAATAAATAACTGGAGAAATAAAGATATTTCCAGTCTCCTTTGCTTCACTAACCAGGGCTTATGGTGGATTATGGGCATAACAACTAAATATAATCTTTGAGGTTTTTTTTTTATAAAAATGTAAAATGCATGTCAGAGATAATGTAACCACATTTATTTAGCGCCTAAAGAGTCATTTCAGGTTCAGAAATGTTCTGTAAATGTTACATTTGGTAGTTTTATTTGTAAATACTGCAGCTGTAAAGTTAGTTTTAGGTTAAATAAATGCATAAATTTGACTATTAATTGATTGGTAATTGATTTATTCATTCATTGGGTGAATGAGGCGGGTTGAAGAATGGTTGTTTGGTTGGATCAGTGATTCATGATTGAGTGTTTGGTTAGTTGATTGGTTGGTAGGTTGTTTGATGACTAATTAAGTGATTGGTTGATTCATAATTCAGTGATTGGTTGAATGGTTGGTTCAGTGATTCATAATTAAGTGGTTGATGAAGATGAAAGTGAACTATTTGCCTACTGTGTTTGCACACAGAGAAATGTGACCTCCACATTTAACCCGTCCGTGCAGTGAAGCACACACACACCAGTGAACACTAGGGGGCAGTAAACACACTTGCCTGGAGCGGAGGGGGGGCAGCCCCAAAGCTTAGTGCCCGGGGAGCAGTTGGGGGAGTTAGGTGCTTCAGTCTCAAGGGCACCTCAGTCATGTCTTGCCCTGGGCGGGGATCAAACCCGCAACCTTCCGGTCCGGAGACCGATTCCTAGCTGGCCTAGCAGGTTCCCTAACCAAATGCCATAAATGTAGCGCAAGGCAGCCCCTGGATGGTTGATTATTAATTAAGTGAATGGTTGGTTGGTTGGTTGGTTGATGACTAATTAAGTGACTGGTTGTGGGAATGGTTGGTTGGCTGGTTGGTTGTTTGGATGGTTGGTTTGTTGGTTGATTAAGTAATTGGCTGGTTGGATGATTGATTGATTGATTGATTGATTGATTGATTGATTGATTGATTGATTGATTGTACCATTCCAGAAAAGTCTAAGAATATTTTTCTCTTGCATTAGACATCAGAGGAGACACATCTAAGTTGAAGACATCTCAAGGACCAGTAATTTATAGATAATAATATATGTCTACAGGAAAGTGTACAAAATTAATGAAATCAATATAAATCCAACCCTAGATATTTAAAGCATTATAGAGTAGTGAAAATACCTATTCAACCACTATGCACATTTTTATTAAGGTTTGTAGAAATTTTACGTAATATTACCAAAATGTTTTTACTGCAGATATCTGCAGCATGTTCACATATTATATTCAATTTTTTATGTTTGTTTAGTATTTTTATGTATCTTATTTTTGTTTTTTCCTCCACGTTGACAGTTAAAAATCTGAACGTCATCACTGCTTTTGTTAATCATTAATATTTATAGACATCATGCTTGGTAATGCAATTTTTCAGATCACATACACACACATTAGCACTATTTATTACAATGCTGGAACTTAAAGATGTTAACCGAGCGATAAATCTGTTGGTGGTGGAGGTTAAATTGTTCCCATTATACAGTATATTAGATTAGATTAGGTGTGTGTATAGAAATGTAAACATGTGACCAATGTATTGATTGCTGACCCGTTTCTCCCTCCTGTTCTCACTTTTCCTACCCTCTCCAGACCAAATGAACGAAATGTTCCTTTTGAGCAACACCATGACTAACAGGAAACATCGTCAGTGCGTGCTTCTCACTAACATCTCAGCGTGTCTCCGACAAATAGGCTGGCAAGAATTAAATTGAAATGCATGTATCCAGTAGACTGATAAATATCGATCGTGGTAAAGTGTACAACAAGCAGCTCTTCTTAACTTAAATGTAAAATGTGATGTAAAACGTTTGCCTATTCTCTTCGTATCGTTCCGGTCAAAACTTCTGAACGTGGACGGCTGGATTAGAAATATATGAGCGCATCAGGGGAAAAAGTTCATCTCAGAAATTCCATCTCAGATCTCATTTTGGCTGTAGACTCCGTCTAGTGTCAAGCGCATGTGCGTTTTATAATTCACGGGGCATTTAATAGATATGTGTCTTTGAACACTGGACAAATTCTGCGCTCCTCACATGAAGTTTTCGGGCTTTGGCTTGCTACTTGTTACCACAAGCTTTATTTTCCTAACCGAGGCTGCAATTCGAACCGTACTGAAAATTATTACCACCATATAACTCATTACAGTACAAGCAAAGAAATAGGGCTGTAATAAGATGAGACTTATGACTTACACTGCTTTACTGCATCACTAGGACACGTTCACATCCACTCGTTAATTTAAACAGTCTAGTAATATACAGTGAGGGGGAAATAAGTATATAGGCACATCCGTTGTAACATATAGGCAGAAATATAGATATAAATTGCTTCTGGTGTCATTCAGGAAGACCTTGGCTTCAGTGACTGGGAAGATTTCAGGATGTAAAAGGGAAGGAGAAGAGTGCTGGCAGAATAAACCTTTTAATGAAATGATTGTAGGATTGGCGACAGTACCAATATATAGATGCTAATGGATAAACAGGGGCAGACTCAGGTCTATTACAGGTGATCAGAGCATTGGAAGGCAGGCAAACAGGTCAAAATATGCACAATTTCATTAAATCCAGACAAGGATGTACTAACCAATACGGATACGGATCTGGATTTGTGTGCTTGTATAGGTGTGGGTGATTTAGCACTCGGGTGAGCATGATGGGAATCTGCAGCTCTGCATGCCGTGTATGGCACCTGTCCAGAGGTGGAATATGTTAGGCAACAAGTAAACATTGAAAAATGGGCGAGCTCAAGGATCTGAGTAACTTTAACAAGGGCCAAATTGTGGTGTCTAGACGACTCGGTCACATCATCTCCAAAACAGCAGGTCTTGTAAGGTGTGTCCCAGTATACAGCCATTAATACCTAAAAAAAAGTGGTCCAAAGGGTCATGGGAGACCAAGACTCACTGACATGTGTGGGGGTGAAGGCTAAACCGTCTGGTCTGACCCCACAGAAGACCTACAGAAGGATCGAATGTCTTGGAGTCTGACCGCAAAACACCTTCAGAGGTCTTGTGGAATCCGTGCCTTGACGGATCAGAGCTGTTTTGGCAGGCGGTGTTAACGTTATGGATAATGGTTGTAATATAGTAATAATATTATTCTCTCGTGAGGTTTTGAGGAAGAATCTGCTGCGCTGTTGACGTCCTGGGTCACTGAGTGAAATATATTAGAGAAGGATTGAATCGCATCAGCCTCAAGAACCTTGGGAGAAGATGGACAACACGACAACCCTAAATGTACAGTAATGAGAACTCGTGCATGATCTAGCCAACTTCCTGACCTGAATCTGATTGGACGTTTCTGGAGGATGGAGTAATGTTAGACTAATAGTACTAATATTAGTCTGAATATTTTTTCCCATATTTGTTTTATGTTTGTCTTTATATCCGTATTTGTCCATATAAGTCAGCAGCTCACTGTGTGACTGTATAAAAGCAATCATTATGAAGCCATGTCGAGCGAATCCCCCAAACTGCCAACAGATTGTTTTTCCACCTTTGGAGAAGAAGTGATTTTGTTACTGGAGTCTCTTTCTCACCGGCGTCACAGCCGTGTCAGCCGTGTCAGTCCTGCCACCAGCATGGCAGAAAGCGGAGCAGAACGTGCTTCTCTGGCTAACACTAAGCGCAAGATAAATCATTTAAAAGAGTGTAAATTACTTACTTAGCACCAGCATCACATACAGCTTTGAGATGACAGCCAACACCTGCTTTCATACGTCCATGACACCTCAGGTTCAGACACATATCATCAACCAGGTGGGGGGAAAAAAATGATTTACAGAACAGGAATGACCAGCATTTCATAACAGTGAGATATGCACAGATATGTTCTTATTTTCACCTGGTCTTGTGTTAGTTTTACAGAATGTTTAACACTTTTCAGGGGGTTCATTTACACATGTACACATTGCAGTGTTTGATCAGTCATAGACATCATTACATATCTTTAATAAAATGTGAAAGTGAAAGTGATTGCTCTAATATTCTTGTACACATAGAGATTTGACCTCTGCATTTAACCCATCTGTACAGTGAAACACACACAAACTAGTGAACACACTGGCCTGGAGTGGAGGGCAGCCCTATCCACAGACCCAGGGAGCAGTGGGGGATTAGGTGCCACCTCAGTCATGTCCTGTTCATGTTCCTAAACCTCGAGCCACAACTGCTCCTGTGAAAGTAAATTTAATTTTATACAGTAAAGAAAAATTATTTTTATGTACAAAATCATCACAAGCACAGGCATTAATTAATTTAGTTTAATTTAATTTAATTTAATTTAGTTACATTTTCATGATGATTTACACAATTTTCTTTCCAATATTTTTACATTTAAGGTTTTCGTACATGATTTCTCTAACCATTTATTTGTTTTTATTTGTCACATTTGTTTATATGTAATATAAACATGTGATTTTATCCCATTATTTATTTCTTTTCTATTAACTCATTTACATTTATGCCATTTTTTCACTGATTTATTTGATATGATTCATTTTATTTGACACAATTCATTAATTTTTAAATGATTTTTTTCATGTGATTCATTTTTGACAGATGATGAATTTATTTTTGCCAGTAATATTCATTTGTTTTGACACATGATTCATTCGTTTCTCATATGATTTTATTTCAGTGGGATTTTTCTTTTCAGTTTTTCCATTTACATGTGTCATGTTTTTGTGATTTATTAATTGCTATAATGACTTGTTTGCTTTCATGTGTTTTTTTAATGATTTGTGTTATTTGTTTTCATTTTTTATTTTTTCTTTATTGTTGTTTTTGCATGTCTTGGGGTGCATCACTATCCAACACATTTATTAAAATGAACACCAGTTAAGTTAAATGTCTTCCCAGTTTGTTAGGACATTGGCGATGTAGCACAGGGTCAGCCATGATACAGCCCCCTGGACCAGACAGGGTTAAGGGCCTTGCTCAAGGACCCAACAGCAGCAGTGTGGCAGTGCTGGGGCTTGAACCCATGACCCTCTAAACAGTAACCCAGTAACCACTGAGCCTTTCCTACCTTTCATTATATCAACAAACCCGAGTGTTAAGGCTTCTCTAGCTCGACTCTGTGTCCATTCAGCCTGGCGTGACAAAGAGGCAGGAAATCGCGTACGGCACAGTTTACAGAACGCTCGGGGGCTCCGTGCCCATGTCCACGTGGTACTGTTTAGGTTCAGTATGAACGTCAGTAAGACAGATGCCAATCTCACCACAGTGTGGTTATTCATGCGTTTGAATTACACCTGTATCCCGAGCGGCCTGCCGAGCCATGCGCTTTATTTGCACAGCTGCTTGGTGCTGAAGCGCCGCAGGGTTAAATACTGCCCTCAATTGTCCAACCTTAATGCTGAACTCATGACCTTCTGCCTCACTACACGCAACAATCCGTTACATAGAAATCACACGAACATGGAAACTCACACATGCGGTTTGTGGACACTTTACATGTTATGATTCACACCTTTTCAGGGTTCTGATTTATTTTCACACCTGATTTTCTGTCACAGGATTCATTTATTTTGGCATTTGAGTCTTTCATATGATTCATTTTTTTAGACACGTGATTCATTTTTTTTCTGACACCTGATTTTGTCAGGGTTTATATACGTTCACATGAATTTTGTTTCATTTATTTATTTATTTACGTGATTTTTAGGTGAAATTCTCATGGATACTTTTTTTATATTCTTTTCTTTAATTAATTGGTTCACTTTTTTTTCCCGTGATTTTTTATATAATTTACATTTTGACATGATTGAATTATTTTCACATTATCAATCCATATGATTCATTTACTTTGACACATAATGTTTTTTTTTAATCTTTGATTCACTTTTTTTGACACATGAATCATTGGTATTTTTCATATGATTCATTTATTTTGACAAATGATTCATTTATCTTCAATTAATTCAATTAATTTTTTTTAATTTATTGATTATGACACATAATTCATTAGTTTGTTATTATACAATTATGATTAATTCATTTTCAGTTCATTTTTTATTTATTTATTTATTTATTTATTTAAGTCACGGGTTGCACTGTACCTTTGCATGTGATCACACTTGTGAGTTGTCCGTATGTTCAACCAGATTCAACCTGTTTATTGACTTTCTTCATCGTGTCCTGTAATATCTCAGGTTTCCGATATGGCTACATTAGGAAGTGATATATTGACTTAGTTCCTTTCTTTACATTTGATAAAAAAAAGTAATGTTGTTGCTTACATTCTCCCATCTAGGTGGTAACTCATTAGACTAATTTTGGTTTTAGCAGCCGTTCCAAAATATATAACACACACTAGGCCAGTATTTAAATGTGGACTGACGGCCAATTCGCTCAGCCAGCGTGTATCATGTTAACGCTGATATAGGGCTACGGCGCTGAAGTACGGACCTCGGGCTATATGACTTGCCTCGGTGCCAACTTTCAAGACTGTTCGAATTGTTTGTCACATTCTTGGTGTCGGTTGGAGCGACAGCCAAACGTAACCTAACACATAATTCCACGTGTAGGCAAGTCGACAAACCGCACAGCCGCCCCAGACAGAAAATGAGGAGGGTGAGGGGGCCAAATTACACTGGGAGAGAAAAGAAAAGTTGTTTCCTGTAGAGCGTGCGCACGTCTCTCTCTGACAAAACGTTCAGCCGAAGAAGTGCATTATCAATTCTATTTAAGGTAAACCAGCTCCTGCTCGTAAATATCGCGTGTTGGTCTGGACACTTGCGCCCCTAAGTACCATCCAGCCGCAGCCAAAACAAACAGCCGTAATGAGTAGCAGCGCCTGGTTAAGAGGCCGGACCCAAAGCCTGAGTCTGGCCAGCGTGCACACACTGAGAGGCTGTCATAAAGCGGGTTAAAAGACTGACTGTTCCACACACACGCGCACACACATACGCACACACCGCCCCCGTCCGCAGACCCAATCGTTCGCCACATCACCTCACACGACACGGCGAAGATGTCAGGAGCGGGGGGAGGGCGCATCATGTTCAACAAGCGGATCCTGTATTTGAACATCGCCTCTGGGGAACGGAGGCGTGGAAATAACAAGTGGAGATTTATTGCCTGAGGGGTTTGTTTACGTTGAAAGAGGGAGCCGAGTACGCCATTTGCCAAGGATCCATTTGCATAATGCATATGAAATGAGATCCGTCTTCGCCACACGCATGCCTGCGAACCCTCGTGGGTTTTTACTAAGGAAGTAGGCAGGCTCCGAGAGCGTCGCTTGGACAACAGAGCAGCTAGCGCTATTTAAGAACGTGAGTGTGCGCGCTGTGAGACGCCTACGTCCAGAGACGTCAGTGTTTCTCTGGACGTCAGGCTTGACCAATCAGTTGTGTTCATACGAGGTCAAGATCGGATGTTCAGGTCTGATATCAAAACTTGACTATAGCATGGTTGTGTCAGTTTCTGCTGATCTTCTCAGATTTCGCACACACACCAGTTTCTAGAGGTTAGACAAAGCGGTGCGGAAAACAAAAAACATCCAGTGAGCAGCATTACGGTGGCAGAGCCACTCAGACAGATCGGTTCGAACTGAACAGAAACATTACAGCTACGGTAACTAGGTGACAGCAGCCACTCTTTACAACCGTGTTGAGCAGAAAAGCTTCTCAAAACGCAC
>JAOVVF010000001.1:12381994-12400918 GCA_028565595.1 Duopalatinus emarginatus
CCCCAGTGCCTGCCTCTGGATAGGTGCCTAAGTGTTTAAGAGCACCTTAGATGTGTCTTGTTTGTTGCAGGGATTGAACCAAGGACCTTCCGGCTGCCACCATACTGAACATCCTATTCCAGGTTTAGCCCCCCTTTTCTATTATGCCATCCTCCACTTTTCCGAGACAGCTTTCTACCAGATTTGGGAAAAAAATTAACTGCAAGCACAGCAGGCCAATAATTCACTTTTTTCCCCAGAATCTAGTGAAAAGCCTTCCCGAAAGAATGGAGCATGATATTACAGAAAATTGGGGATTAGCAGTCATGGGCTTGTGGTTAGGGAACCCCGGCCTTGTGACCCGAAGTTCCTGGCCTAATTCCTGCAACAGACAAGACACGACTGAAGTGACCTTAAGCAAGGCACCTAACCCTTCCACTGCTTCCTGGCTGCCGTGGTTAGGTTGAAGCACAGTAGGCAAGTAGTTCACTTTTAATGTATTTATTTATTTTAGAATCTAGTGGAAAGCCTTCCCGGAAGGATGGGTGACGGTATAACAGAAAAAATGATGGTGGTGGTGGTGGTGGTGGTGGGGGGGGGGTGTTGTTCAGTGTGTACATATAGGTGTTATAGTCAAGTCTTCACACACTGTTTGTTAATTCTTCACTCATGGAACACGCCGATACTTTAAGTTGAAGTTAGTCGAGTTTTATAGATTTTTAAGGCTCATCCTGCGCATCCTGCGCAAATCCGTGTGCAGTGTGGACGTGCTCGAAGGCCCCTCCCCCGTAGACGCAGGCTGGCCGCTTGTTGAGGCTCTGCGCTTGTTGTAGTGCCACTTCACAGTCACATCAGACACGTTAACGTGACATTCACGTCTGTCTGGGAATTTTACAGACATCCTCCTGGACACTGGACCCCCTGTCGTCGATCTCGGGTACAAACATCAACTTAACAGATCAACTTTAACTCTGTAATGGAGTTAGACGGCTAGTCAGGTTGAATATGCTATGCTAGCTTCGACTTAACGACTTATTTATACGTAATTATTTAATAGATCGTGTTAAATAGTGTCACTGGACACAATAAAACCATTGCACCGAGGTAGTGTCCATGACAACGACAAATACGAGCTGTTAGCCTGTGTCTGTCAGCGGCATTAGCATTACCGTTAGCATTAGCATTAGCTAGGTCGATGTGAACAGCTGGTTAAAGTGAATGTTCAGGCTCTCAGCATGTTATAACACGACATACGATGTACAAATCGTGTTAAATGTTCATTAAGGATTTTAAATATGACAGAGTAACCGCCTGACACTGTAGCTAGTTAACGTAGAGGCTATCAAACATGGATAAATCTAGGAGTCTGGATAGCTAGCCGGCTAACAGCTTTGGTCCTGGTGCTGTAAAAAAAGTTATAAATCTTATTTTAGTTTTGATTGTAAGCAAGATGACAAGATTACAGACAGATGTGAAATATAGAGGTAGAAAAACCCAAAACAAACACGTATCGGGTGTAAATCATGTATAAAGCTAGCCTGATTAGCTGTATTTGACTCGCATTAGTACTTGCATGACATGTTTAATCAAATCAGACTAAAATATTAACATGATCACCTTGTAAAATGTATTTTATGTCCTAAACTTTGCAGTGCGTCGACATTTCTATTCATTTTTGACTCCACTTCAGAGAAATGGACGACTCTGAGGTAAAAGCATCAGCTTTCGACTCTCAGGTAATGAACCGTCTATGTTTATATAACACTTATAGTTAACTGTAATACATAGTTCAAAATGTATATGGATATTATATAAATATAAATATGTGTGTTTTTTTTTAAAAGCATTCTTGTTTAAGGTAGCTTAGCATAGCAAAGAAGTTAGCTAACTAGTTAGCATGCTAGCCGTGTGTTGTAGCCAACTAGCACGAACAAAATGTTTAAAATGCTCAAAACTCGTTTGTTCGGTGCCTGGGTTAGTTAATAGAGACATAAGACGCTGTACATGTGTTGTCTTTTATTTACGTAATAAATAAATCGTGTTGTGTGTTGATTAGCTTGCTAGTTTTTTCATGCTAGTCACTGTTGAATGTAGCTAGCACGCTAATCAAGAGATTTTCACGAAAGTGTCACGGCTCGTGCGTGTTTTTATCTGATTGACATTGTGTCAGTTATATGTTTAGGTTTCTGTTTGTTTGTTTGAGGTGTTTAAATCTTGTCTGAGTCTCAACAAGCAAAACTTGGCCAGCTTAACAAATAAACAATCCGTTTTTTAAATGACTAGCGGTCTAGTATCGATTCCTGTCCGCAGATTCGCCAAAACATTCAGCTTTGACGTGAAGTAAATATTCACGTAATGTTTATTTTTAACTTAACAAACGATGTTTTTATATATGTGTATATATTTTTATTTTTAAATGAGGTGATGTTATATTAGTTATGTAGTTATGTATGTATGCTAAGCTTTCTCCCTGTCAGTAATGCTAATGTTTAGGAAGAGCTAGCCTAGCTTATTTGCGCCCGTTCCATGTTAACAAACCGATGTAACAGGTTTATATAACATTTTTGTGGACATAAAAGTCGAATTTAGGCCGTGTCATCATTATAATGCTGCGTTCTTGCTTTAACAATGTGACAGATAGTCGATATTAGCAAAAGTCTCCGTTTTATAAGTTTTTAAAACGGTGCATTATGTTCATTATTTGTTTAACATGAACATTAAAGTGATTCTGCGGTACACAGATCTTCAAACTTTAATATTTCTGTGTCTAAACTGAATGTTTTGGGAACAGGAGACAAAAAGTTGCCTGTAATCTCGTTAGCTCCCGGTAGGCGCTGATGATCAAATCTCGCGAGATTTCACACGCTGCTGAATACTCGATTGTGATTGGTCAGAGTGAAGAGGGACGAGTGCCTGATTGTAATGCGTTCATAACCAGTGCCAGACTGCAGTGCACACATGACACTGATGTTCTGTACTGACATGAAGGGAAACAGTACATGGAGATTTACATTTTAGAAATGTCAGAATGTAATGTAAAGTGAAAGCGAACTACTCTTTTGAGCCCATGTGTAGTGGAACTGACCTCCGCATTTTACCTGTCTGTGCAGTGAAATACACCATCGTGCCCACATACGCAGTGCCCAAGGAGAATTTGGGGTTATGTGCCTTGATCAACTCCGAGTCTGGTTGGTTGCAGGGATAGAACTGTCTTTGTCTTTAGTTAGGCACTGATTCCTGTCGGTAGTTTCATACCGGTAGTAGTAATGATGAAGCTTTGAATCGCTTGCTCTAATACGTTATCGTTTCCATAGTAACAGGTGTGCGAGACTTGCACTGCACTGTAAAAGTTGCAGAGTATATGCACAACTAGTACAATCTGTTTTTAAATAAATTACAGTATATAATCGTTGCTGTGGTAAACAAGTCATTAGCTTCATCACATCACTGTGTTGTTGATTATTTTTCTTTTACAGCACAGCCCTGAGTGTGTTCTGTGTACATTAACTTTATTTATATCTGAAATCATGATGACATATTAGCTCGCATGCTCCTGCATCTATTCTTACGTTTATATTTCCACAGACTTACTGTGTAATAAAAGAATTATAGAATAAAGAATGACTAATCTTTATCAATAAAGAAATATATAACACATACATTTAAAAATGACTTTGGTGGCTTTAGTCTATTTTGAATAACGGATTTTGTAAATCTATGTATTGAATTGAAGGTGTTAATGACTGTAGTACGAGTTCTCTGGTTCCTGTTGTGTCCGTGTCAGACATGCCCATGTTTGGAACCAGTTTTGGAAAATACTTTTATGATCTTCTGCTTTTTGGAAAAGTCTATGATCATGTACTGAGTCACAAATCTTCATCTAACCATATGATATAAATTGTGTCTCGATGGCAGGGTTACAGTCCAACATACAAAAGGAAAAGGACCGTGGAGGATTTTAACAAGTTTTGCACATTCGTCCTGGCTTATGCGGGTTATATTCCATATCCACAGGAGGTGAGTAGTGTGTTTGTGTGTGTGTTTGTGTGTGTGTGCTCATGTGAGACAGAAGTCCTCAATCTGTTGTTTATGCTGCATAGTCTCACCATGGGTAACCAGCAGCCAACAAATGGCATTAAAATGGAGATTTTTTCTATTCTGTCCAAATTATGCACAAACAAACTGTTGACTCAAACGATTCCTGTGGAGTGTTCGATCTGATGTTTGTTTACTTCCCCACTCGTAACTATAAACGTAATTTTCCTACCTGCAATTAGTTTGAAGTAACAAGATGGAAGAAAACCGTATAACGGGGGATTTATCTCCTTCTATATACAGCTTCATTAAATAAGTAAGGAATGAGTTGCTTAATATGTGGTTTATTTAGACAGGCCACGCCCACAAATAACAACAGTGGAAATTAAAAAGCTAGTAAAGTCTTTAATAAATGTTTGATTCATGTACCTGAACAAGCGTTTCTATAAAACCCTCTCTGTTGTTTCAGGAGGCCCCGCTCAGGAGCAGCTCGAGTCCTCCCAACAGCACGGGTAGCACTGCAGACAGCGATGGCCTCCCCTCTCCCGATCAACCTCCGCACAAAAGCCGGAAGAGCTTCTCCGGCTTTAAGAGGCCCGCCAGCGACGAGCCCGAACTCCACAAGCGCCCCAAATCAACAGGCTTCCTCCTCGAGGGACGCAAGAAAACCGACAAAATGAAGAAGAAGAAAAAGAAGCTGACAGAGAACAGCAAGTCCGAACAAACCAATCCCGGGTCTTTCCCACCGTTTCCCTCCAGCACCAGAGCGGAGATTTCTGCTTTCGGTCGAACCGTCAAGGAAGAACCGGAGGATTACATCAGCATCCCAACTCCGCCTTCGTACACAGAGCGCTCCGCTCACCCCGGCACCAGCTCTCCGCTCAGTTCGCCCTCTCACCCCACCATAGGTTGTAAAAAGGAACCGGAGCCTGAGCGGGCCTGCTGGGACTCCCCGACTAGTTCGGGGACAGAGTCCAGAGGCGAGAGCAGGGAGAGGCTGCAGCTTTCTGAAGGAGAAGCCGTGGTCATGAAGATGGAGGGATTCCCCGGCACCAGAACGGTGATACGCCAGGGCAAGCAGGTGGTCTTCCGCGATGAAGACGGTTCTGCCGATGACGAGGACATCATGGTCGATTCAGGCAAGTGGACACGTTTGTGTGTGGAACCTAATAACGTAACAAGTCATGATATATTTTTACACCCCGTTACCTTGGTTTAAAGCGTACTCAGGAAGTCTAGTGACGTCACTACATGTCCTCTAGTGGCTGTGTAATATGTTACTCTTTACTAATGGAGAAAAAGTGTACTGTAATGGGTCCATATATTTTTTTCCATTATTTTATCACAATATTAAGTCTATTTAGGTGGACAGCAACTGATTTAAAGGAGCAGTGTGTAACTCTTCCAGCCCTGTGTAATTTTAGTTAGCCCTGTATTGAGCTAGAAATTAATTGCTACAAGGATAAACGTTTACCTTCCTTTAAATGAAAAAAGAGTCAAGTGTAGTTGAGGGATCATTTCAGGGCCAGAAAAATCCCAAAATAAAGGAAGTGTGCAAAATATTGCGAATGAGTGTTTACAGTAAAGTGGAGACGTTAATGAAAGGATACAAACACTTTTTAAAACTACAGACTGCTGCTTTAAGTTTATAAACTTTTATCGTAGCAGCTTAAAGTTGTAGTTGAGCACTAAATTGCATTTGGAACGTCTCGCGCGCACACACACTCACACATTCTGACCCTGTTCTCCAATTACAGACGACGACTCGTGGGACCTGGTGACGTGTTTCTGCATGAAGCCCTTCGCTGGCAGGGCGATGATCGAATGCAACCAGTGCAACACCTGGATCCACCTGTCCTGCGCCAAAATCCGCAAGTCCAACGTCCCGGAGACCTACACGTGCCAGCAGTGCAAAGACACCAAATTTGACATTCGGCGCTCGAACCGCTCGCGCATCGGCCCTCGGAAGCACCTTCTGGACTGACGCCGTTCACGCCCATCCCCCGAGTACAAACTCTGATCGAGCCGGGAAAGGAAGGGCTCTGACTGCATTGTTAAAGCTTTTATATATCGTCCACTTTCCCAATTTTTTTTTTTCTCGTCCTTGTCGTGCGTAAAGCAATCATAAAGTTAGACGACGCATTAAAGAGGAACGGATGCAGCGTTCTCGAAGACTGTTACGAGACACGCTCGGGAATAGATCTGAGGGTGACAGAGGTGGGTTTTTTTTTTTGTTTTTTTTTTACATTTTTCTTTTCAAAAAGGGAGCATTTGTACCCGTAGCTTTGAAAAGTGTCTCTGTATTCGTTACAAACAAACTTGTTATTTCCTTGTGGAACTTTCTGGAATTCCCAAAAGGCTCATTGAGGCACTATAGAGCTATAGTGAAAATATGTGGTGCAGAATCTTTCCTCAGTGAATAATCAAAGCGTCGTCCTTCACATTTATTATGTGTCAGCAAAGCTACCCAGGTGGAAAAAACAACGTCCAAAAGGACGGACATGAGACGTGGGACATCCTGATTAAGACCGTCAGTGAATTGTGTTCTTTACTTTATTAAGAGAAAGCTCAGACTGCCACGCCATCGCTTCAACATACTGTCTGTGGTTTTAGTTCATTGTGACTTTTTACCCCAGTGATGTTTGAGGCAGTTTGTAGTGGATTCTACGATGTGTTGCCCAGATGCAAAAACAAAAGGACTTTATATTATATTATATAGTATTATATTATATTTGTCTCTTAAGATTTCTGACTGCGACTTTGTTCGTAACGTACTCGGCCCTGACAGTGGACTCAGACCGAAGACCCATTTCCACTCGTACACAATCCTAGATTCTAACTAGGTAGCATCCAACACCCCACCACCCCCTACTCGACATAAAGTCCGCACTATGTCATTTTCGGGTTAGTGCAGGGGTGGGGGCGGCTGGAGGGCATACAGTGGTGTCTAACGTATGAATCAACCCATCGCCTTCTGATCACTAAGTACGACTTTATGGTCGATTTTAAAGAGTAAAACCAACGGACACGCCGACGTCGATTGATTTTTCCTAGTAGGAATTTTTGCCTTTGACTCAATCTTTTGTTTTTGGGCTTTTGTTTATTTGCTGATCACTGCACACATTAATCGTCATTGCAGATATTATAATGCCGTGGCAAGACGGTTTTTTATTGCACTATGCCTTGCTTGTTGTGGCATTTTTACCATCCGTTTGTCTTTAAAATAATTTAAACCCCCCCAAATACACACACACCCCTTTTTAAAAACCAAGCTCGACATTCTAGCACTATGTAGAGTTACCCCCACTCGCCCGCGGCGTTAGCCGATTAGCCAGTGCTATGTTAGCTTTGTGGTAACATCGTCTTAAACACTGTAGAGTGGCGGTAACGCCTGCTGTCCTACGTCCTCCTCAAGTGTCTTCGGTGTTTATAAATTTATAAACGGTTATATTGTGGTTTAACCCTCCCATTTAGTTACGAAGCCTTTTCGTATATATATATATTTTGCGACCTTTCGAAACATTTTACTCCTGTGGGAAAGACGTAATTCTTAACTCCAGTCAGTGATTTACGATGAGCATTGTGGTTATAACGTTATTATTATAACGTTCATGCGGAATTCTTAAGCCCCGAACCTTATTCCCTGAGTTTTGTGAGTCCTGAGGACATGACGACTGCGACATTACGGTACTTTTTCTACCACATAAAGGCAGCCTGAAGCTTGTCCTCTGTTTTATAAGATTACAGAATGACCACTTTTAAAAATAATCATTTCTCCACCTTTTCCCCGATTGGTGCTTCCTCTAACGATTCCTGGTTCCTTAAAACCTTTCTACGATCGTCTCTTTGTACCAAACCTGTCCTTTTGAATTGTCTCCAGAGATTTCCATGTTGAGTAGTTATTTATTTTATTTCTGTCGTTTCCAGTAGCTCGGGTCGACTGTTCCTTCCTTAGCATGCGCTTTTAATACGCTTTGAGTTGCTGACCGTCTCGTCCAACGTTTTCCTGATATTTTTTCCCCTTCCGTTCGTTTCGTACAATCAGTACGTTCTTTTTGTATATATAATGTCACCGAGAGTTCATGGCTATCCTTGCGTTTCGGTCAGAGGAATTTCGATTTGAGGAATGGTTAGTAATGTTGGGATCTCACTGTGGTAGGCTTGGAGACGGGAACGCTGGGCCGGAGAGAGAGAGAGAGCGACGGAGAAAGAGAATGAATGTTTCTGTGAAACTGTTGTAAATAAAGATCTTATGAGAGTTTAATGGTGATCAGTGAGTGGTGTGGATTCAATTATGTATCTAGTTTTTATTTTTAATTTTTAAATTTTATTTAAAATTTTTTTTAAGTATTTAATTTATTCTGCAGAGGTTGTAGATTTTTTATATATTTAATTTATTATGTAAAATTATTTATATAATATTTGATTGTTTATGGGCTGCTTTTATTTTTATTATAAGTTTATTTTTGTTTTTAATTACATAAAAAACTTTGACCCTGTCACTATTTCCTGCTATGGACGACTTTTGGTTGGTATTAACCACTGTATACTGGGACACGCCCCTCAAGATTTGCTGTTTTACAGACACACTGACCCAGTCGTCTAGACACCACAATTAGGCCAAAGTCACTCGGATCAGACTGCAGCAAGTAAAATAGCCTGTTCTTAAACTCACTGTGTTGGACGCAGGAAAAATGGGCAAGTTTAAGTACTTAAATAACTTTAACAAGAACCAGATTGTGGTGTCTAGACGACGTCTCATCAGATTGTCTCCAAAACAGCAGGTCTTTTGTGGTGTGTCGCAGTATACGGTGGTTAATACCTACTAAATGTGATCCAAGGAAGGACAACCAATGACAAGGTCATGTGCACTCAAGGCTCTCGGACATGCCCAGAGCTCACGTCAGGCCATCTGGTCCGATCCCACAGAAGATCCACAGACGGATCTGTTAATAACATCTTGGTTCCAGGGGACACCTTCAGAGGTCCTGTGGAGTTCATGCCTTGATTGACAGGTCAGACCTGTTTAGGCAGGTGGTGTTAATGTTATGGCTAACTGGTGTAACATTTGAAGTATGTGTGATTCTGTGTCTGTGTTATTATTTAGTGTCCAGTAAACATCTGGAAACACAGAGGAGCTCCACTGTCCTCAGCACTGCTTTTCCATGTCCATGTGAGTACAACAGAACAGATAAATGATGGGTCATTAATAAAACATTAATCTTCATTATTTCAGACATTAAATCATTAAAATTAAAAATGAAAGGTGAATGCTTCAGCAAAGTTCAGCCTTGTGTATATTGTGTATATTGTGTATGATAGGAACGCCGTGTATGGTGATCAGAAATGTTTGCTTTAGAACACAGGCGAGTGACATGTTTCAGCTTAAAACACACTGTGTCAAATTTTATTTTTGGAAAATGTTTACTGGGGATGGATGAATTCTTGCTCACCTGGTGGAAGCATTCGGATCAAAATCACACTTCAGGAGGTAAATTCAGTGCCAAATTAATTACACAATAAACATAACAAAACGACTCATATCTTACGAGACATCCCTGTTACATAAAGTAATCAAATCAAAGAGTCGACTCACTCGCAAACGACTCGTCTACACGGACCAGTGATTCGTTCATACATTTCTACATTCTCAGCAACTTTATTCTGCTCAGACTCGCACTGGATGTGCTGTAAATAATTCATCTGTTCATATTTGGGGGGTTTAAAAGCCTGTTAAGCTACGAAGTTCATAAAAAAAATAAATAAATAAAACATTTTCAGAATTGGGTACACAACTGCCACAAAGGATTAGTCTAGTTCATCACAAAGGGTCCAGTTATATTCACGTACCATAAATATACAATAAAAATAATAAATACTGTAGTCAGGTGATTACCAGAGGAACTGAACCGACCACAGGATTAAAAATCATATAAAAATATCAGACAGGTTTATAAAACATATACAATACTATATACACTGAAGTGCCAGAAAACAGGAACGGACAAGTCTGCGCATATAACACACAGCTTCGCCACCTACACACGTCATCGGTTGCATTCACCGGTGTGTATATATAGATAATAGATGTCTATGGAGAGTTTATAAAGTTAATGGGTTTGTTTGGCCAGGGTTCCATGGGTACATCTACACCTGTCCATGTCCTGCATTCACTGTCCTATGTCTTCTTCCAACACACACCTAGAGACACCAAAGTATGGTTAGAGGAACACTATGAATTTTGCTATTCACACTTCATTCTCCAGATCGTAGACTTGCGGACGGTTCTGCAGGAAGTCTGGGCTTTGGTGCCTACAGAATATTTCCACAAGTTTGTGGAGTCTATGATCTGTTGGGGACCTACCAGGTATTAGTCTGGTGTACCAGGTTTTCTGGCACTTCAGTGTTTAAGGGTAATAAATAACATCACATTTGAAGGGGAAAAAAGTTTCAACTAAACAAACAATGCAGATTTTATCTGTCAGTAAACTGTTTAAATCCTTTCGCTCCATTTGTGCAAAATAATATTTGATACGTTTTTAACATTATGGTAAATATGGATAATTATCACATGCGTCGTCATAATAATAATAATACTTATTGTTATTATTGTTGTTGATAATAATATACCTTCTCTGTAACACACTCTTTGGATTAGATGCTTTATGGCGTAAAAGGGAGCAGGAAGTAGTTTGATTATTTTTAAATACTCGACACAACAATACAATATCATACTTAGGCTAATGCATAGGTTTTTTTTATTCTTATTAAACGTTTTTTTTATTTTTTTAAATGTATTTCACTTTTATTTAATTTTTATAGTTTATTATTATATTTTATTACCCCCCATTTTTCCCCCACCTACTCTGATATCCAGACCTCCATCTAACCTGGTCTCTGTATATGGAGGAGGGCAGACAGAACCACACCTGAAACTATACATCCTGTTTCACAGTCTAGCTCTGTTCCTGTGAACTGTTATGGAGCAACTTCTGGCAAGAACTTTCTAAGACCTGAACGAAGTCTAATTTAATCTTGTGTTGTCTGATCTAATTATCTCGTGACTGGGGAGAAGTGAAACTGAAAGACAGTAATGATCAAATTATCTCCCTCAGACAGAGAGAAGAGAAACTCAAGTCAGTTTTTCTTAAAGGGAAAAGTTTACACTTGGTTTTTTAGTCTTGGGTGATCACAAGTCTAACGCTGGGATCGGACTACACGAGGTCTCTGCCTTTTAGTGTGTTCACCGTGACAGATCAGGCAGTGATAGGAGTAGCCAGACAGCTATTCATTGGGTTGCTGAAGTGCCCCCACTATTTAAAGTGAAAGCGAAGTGATTGACCTACTGTGCTTACACACAAAATAGTTTGATCTCTGCATTTAACCCATGCGTACAGTGAATTACTCACACACTAGTGAACACACGGAGTAGGGGGCAGTGAGCATGTTTGCCTGGAGCAGGGGGGGTTAGGTGCCTTGCTCAAGGGCAGTTCAGTTGTGTCATGTCGGTGGAGGTAACAAAGACCAGTTCCTTAATCTTTTCGGACTTTGTCACAGTTCCACAGTTTCTTATTCCTGGTGCTCATGTTCAAGTCTGACACTTGGAATTTGTTAGATATGACAAAAGCAGTGTCAAAATCGGGCTAAATGTGTGTAAAGACCACCAAGACACATTGTGATCCGATCATCCGAAACACTTCTGACACATCTGACCATGTCGTTTGCGGTGTAAGCGCTATAACGTGTCCGGATACAACCCTGACAAGGACATAATAGGAAAATACGTCATCAGTGCAGGACATGGTCGTGTTGTAGTGCCCGTTAGTGATCCGATCACTCGAGATGCATTTAAGCGTAATCAGCGCCTTAGTTGTACGTGACTACCGTGAACATGGCTACACTCTGGGGGGAAAAGTCGTCTAAGAGTTGAGGAGTTGAGTTATTGCTTCATTATTTTTACTATTTAGTCCCCTGTCAAATCCCACCCACCAGCCTGATCTGCCCAATAATATGACACTGACAGCCAAAGGCCTTCTCTGAGACACATGGAGCCAGACAACCGCATCTTTCCTTACAGCAGTGTGACAGTAGAAAAAAAAAGAGAAAGCTGTCCACCCTCTTCCACATACATGAGCTCATATATGCCTATGATTAGCTAATGCTGGGAAGGGAGTAAGCCCCTCCCACCATAATGTCTCATCAATGCTTTCTAAAATGTGTGTATATTTCTTCTCTATTAACAAACAATCCACAATCGAAGGCATGAAAAACAGGAAGTGAGAGATTATACACAATTAAAAACTGGTGCTCTTTATGCACTCGACTGCATCATTTAGCCAGTGTGCTAATTCAGTCAGAGGCGTGGCGTAGCTCAAGCGCTAATGGCATTCGGCACACACCGACACACTACATAAGGTCTGTTCATGTTGCGTTAAAACATTTACAAAGTCCCGGGAATCAATCCTACTCTAGATCTCTACTCCATTACTGTGCTCTGAATTCTTTTCTAAAACCTCTTCATTGTGGATGTGCTACTAAAATACAAGATAATGAAAAGTGGGCGGGGTTTACACACACACTCAACTTCACAATGGGGGGAAAATAATCGGACGGCCCTTTGTATTTCTCTGGATGTTTGTCGTCCGGCTGTTGGACACGTGTCGGTCTCTCCGTCTACGTCTCGGCGCTTATCCTGTGCGCTTCGGTGTAAAAAAAAAAAAGAGAGAAAATCAGTAAATAAATAAGTCGTAAATATAATGTCAAATCGTAATATATTTCCCCCTGCACTCTTACATTGCTTGGGTATCCGAAGCGCTTCAGTGTCTCCAGACAGCACTTGGTGCAAGACGCCTCTGAACTGGTACAGCAGCTTTAGACTCTTCTCTTCTCCCACACACGGGTCGTAGAAGCCGGGCAAACCCACCTGAGAGCGCGTCCAAGGTGAAACGCAAGGTAAGCAGAATATGACATGATGTGATACGCTAGTAGAGTTGGAGAAGCTGACGTAGGTCTGACCTTTGACGCCTCAGTGAGGATGAGTTTGGAGTCTTTGACCAGGCACTGCAGGGGCACCGTCACATCGATGACCTTGGCTCGCTCCTGTTTCCAGCTGGTGTCCATCACAAACTTGCCATACCAGGCGTTCAGGATGATGAGACCTGAGACAAGAAGGTTGAGTTATTTCAAATTCTTCTAGTGTGTATCTGTGTATCTACTTCAAATTCAAACACACTGGACCCCAGTTGTCAACAAAGCCCTGTGCACAGGCTGGTGGTGGTTCCATACTGGTCTGGGGTATGTTCTCATGGCATGGTTTGGGTCCACATGTTTCATTGCTTCCTGAACATTTGTAGTCTTTAATGGACTTCATGTGTCCCCACAATGATGGGATGTTCCAGCAGGATAACGCACCATGCCTGCATCAGGCCCAAGTTGTCCATCGTGAGGATTCCGGAGAGTTCTGATGAATAGTGTCCTGCATGTTTACTTGATATGAGCCCAATCAGGCATTTATAGGATTTGGTGTAGAGGTCCATTCACACCCGAGATCTTGCATCTACAAACACCCCTGAGCTGTGGGTGGATATCCAAGACAGCATGGCTGACAATCCCTCCAGGCATACTCCGTCCACTGGTGGAATCGATGCTATGTTGAGTTGCTGCACTTTCCTGGGATAGAGAGGGTGCTACATCATACTAGCTCCTACCTCATGACTTTTGGTGCGTCAGTGTATATTAAGATATACACTGAAGTCCAGAAAAACTGGTACACCAGTCTAATACTGCTGGCAGAACGGTTAACAACTCGGTTGTATTCCAAGGTGCAGGATTTCTGTGTTCCACATTGTGTTGCATCCCAGATGTGCCTGCTGAATAACACTGAGATTTGATGACTTGGGTGGGAAGGGCAAAACCCCAAACTTACATAAGTGTTCCTCTAACCATCATTTGATGTCTCTAGACGTGTGTGGCGTGTGTATTCAGTGTATATAGCAAAGATTAGATGAAAGTTATAAAGGTGCAGAGCTTTAGTTAGGACCTTAAACATCGCTGTCAGTTTATTAATATGCAGATGGAAAGTTCCTGAATCTTCTACAGACAGGTAATGATAAAGACGTTAAAAAAGGCAGCAGTCACTAGAAAAGAGTTGCAGGACGGCCTGAAAGCAGCAGGAGCAACAGGGACACACAGGACAGTAAGGATCATGGACAGGTCACTGGGGTATGCAGTATACAGTGGAAGTATATTAAATAACAAAACAGTGTCTGAATTCCTATTTCAGCTCACTGTGCTTTTATTATTCTTTTTATACTGTCACCGAATGTGTCTTTAATCATTAATCTATCATTTTATCACAATCTAGATCCAGATGGAGACGTAGTGGTTTTAAATTCACCCATTTTGGACTCCTCCGCTTCGACGATCCTTTTCACGGACTCCTGCATCAGTAACACCTGTGAACAGGCAACAGCATTGATTAATCCTGTTATCAGGTATTAATGTAAAGTTTGGGCAGATATATTGAAAGGAAAAGGCAGCACTTGACGTGAAGGATCTCCTCACAAATAAGAAGCAGAAATGAATCATATGTAACGTCAACAATGTCAGCGAATTAAGGCTGGATGACATGACACCATATTGTGTGACATGACATTTATACTATACGCATCATGATAAATACATTCACCAGCCATAACATTAAAACCATTAGACACCACAAGACCTCTGAGGATGTTCTGTGTTATCTGGGACCAAGACGTTGGCACGTCAGTGAGTCTTGGTCTCCCGTGACCATTTTTTTTTCTATTACTAAGAATTAATAACAAATCTCAGACTTTTTAGCTATAAAAAGGCATCCTTGGGCTATGGGGCAGTCGTGGGCTTGTGTTTAAGAAAGCAGCTTTGTGACCGAAAGCCAACATTTTGATCCCTGGAACCCACATGACTGAAGTGCCCTTGAACAATGCAACTAAACCCTATAGGGTTTCAGCATATATAGGGTTTTCCACTGCTCCAGGCAAGTGTGTTCACTGCCCCTAGAATGTGTGTTTTAATGTATCGATGACTTAAATGCGGCGGTTAAATTCCTCTGTGTTGGCAAGCATGATGGTCAATGAGTGGTTCATTTTCACTTTTATCAAAATCATCAGTATCTGTATTCTTTATCAACATAATCCAGCTACGTTAAACTATGTGTTTAAAAATGTGCGTCATATTTTGTAAATGACATTTTGAAATAATACTGTATTTTGTTTATTTATTAGAATTTCAACTTGGGTTCAAGCTACAGTTATGAAATCGAGCTCCTTCCAATGATGATGCTTTTACTTCTTCTTCTCTAACCCTGTTATACTCACAGCAGATTCAGCCTCCTGCCTCTTCTTGGCTATATCTGTCGCCGAGCTCACTCGGTGCTTTTCCAGCTCCCTGATAACAAACACAAACACACACCCGTGTTTGTGTGTAGGAGGGACAGTCTGCACTATTAGTGCTTTTATTATGGTATAACCGACTTGGTCAATGGAGACTTACAATTCCTTCTGGGCGTGTACATAAGGCGTGATTATAAGCTTCTGGACCGCTAAGTAGACCACCAGAGGGCCCACGGTGGCGTAAAACACAGCGCTGGGTAAGAGCTGGTCTGTCAGGTGGATGGGGAAAAGGTAGGTCTGACTGGCTCGGTTTAACCTGGACGAGGAAAAGGAAACGGTTAACAACTTTAAGTAGCTCAGATTAATACTGAGTCGTCTAGACTTTGATTCTTGTGAAAGTCACTGATCCTTACACTTGCCCATTTTTCCTGCTTTCTGCAACACAACAACTTCACAAACCGACTGTTCACTTGCTGCCTAATACATCCCACCCATTAAAGTGCCATAGTAATGCTGTATATGTTAGTCTGGCCATTCTGTTCTTGTCTGTAGGTAAAGGAAGGAGGTTCTGTTCCAGTCTCTGCTCCTGTGAGACCTCACCGATGTGTAAAAACGACTCCGGAGAAAGAAAAAACTCAGACACCCAGACATCAGTGTGAGACAGAGATAGACATCCTGACCTGATTTTCAGAGAAACTCCTTGAGGTACCCCAATGCTGACCGTCGCCGAGAGAACGCTGTGCCTGCTGATCTTCCTCTCGGCTCCGTATTCCACCACCGTGCCAAAGAACCCGGTCCTGAAGCAGAGCAGGGCAGAAGCATCAGAACGACACGTCTTCTAACATTGCGTATCCAAAAATAAAACCTAGTAAATGTTGTGAATCAGGTATCAGCCCTACTTGACAGATCCCTTGACCTTGGTTTGGTCTTCATCTTGGAATTTGTACTGATAGCTCATCATCAGGTAGGAATGGGGCATGCCGAGCTGAGAAGTGCAGACAAGGAGGAATCAGTTTCACGGCTCTTGGATCTTGTTATTCAAGTTAGTTATTCAACTTCACTGTGAGGCGTCACCTGGAGGGCCAGGGTGAAGTGGCTGGTCTTGGTGTCTCGGACGATGCTGGTGGTCATGGCCGACTCGCTGCCGCAGCGCCACTGCAGGTAGCCCATCGTGTTTTGGTCCAGGTGACGTGCCATCATGGTGCTGGCGCTCGGCCGCACGCCACGAGACGAGAACTGCATACCGCACTGCGCGGTCACAAAGCTGAAAACACAAAGACCACGTGTTATTGTTTCCATAGTAATCATAGCACAGTCATAAAGAATTGCACAGTGGGCGATTACACTTTGGACCTACCATCGCGCAGTGATGTTCCGAAACAGTTTCATTCCAAAAAGAGGCCCTCGGATGTCTCCGGCTCCGAACTCAAGCTGAAATGAAACGAACAACAGAAGACATCTAACACAAGATTCTTTGTATTTACACCATAACAATACCTTCTTGAGATCCAGCAGTGCTGTTGTATAGTACACACCGATCAGCCATCAGCCTCCTAAACGAGGCATGGACTTTTTTCCAAGACCTCTGAAGGTGCTCTGCAGTATCTGGTGGATCTAGTGGATCTTCTGTGGGATCTGACACCCCTATGCACTTCAGTGAGTGTTGGTCTCCCATGACTCTGTCACTGTTTTACTGGCCGTCCTTCCTTGGACCACTTCTGGTATGTATTGACTACTGTATACTGGGGGACACCCCTACCAGACCTGCTGTTTTTAGGATAATCTGACCCAGTCGTCTAGACACCAGATCTTTGTCAGATCTTCACACATGCCCATTTCTCCTGCTATTCACTCGTTCTCTAACATATCCCAGCCCTAGATGAGGTAATCGCTGATATTTACGTCACCTGTCAGTGGTTGGGGTGTTAATGTTATGGCTGATCGGTGTGTACTATACAACAGCACTGCTGGATCTCTAACCCTAACCCTAGAGCATGTTTATAGAACATCTGTAAGAAGACGAAGTCTCCAGTGTCAGTTTTTTTCTGGTCCCTGTGTGCGTTGATGAAGTGAACGCTACCTCTCCCCAGCCTTGCGTGGACGTGACTCGTCTCAGACACAGGTTGATGTTACCTCCGCCGTTACCGTTGTGCGTGGTCAGCGAGCCCGAAAGGACGGCCGTATCCATTGTAGTTAAGGGGGCCTGGAACGCACAAACACGTCAGGTCTCACAGTACACGTGTACCACATATGTGGTGCTCGTGCAGCTCGACTCACTTCAACAGACTGTGATATGTGCATCCTGTTGATCTCGATGTGAGGGAAACCTCCACCTGGCATTTCCTCGAAATCTTCTTCATAACGGTCGAACAGGTCCGTGGCGTCTATTCCTACGCTGATGGTCCCCTGAACAGAAATCTGATTATAACAAACTGTATATGATCAGAATCTTACACGTACAACACTTGATTGAGTACCTTGGGGTTGGTCCTATGCTGTAGCCTCCTCTCTTCTCTCTCCCTCTGCAGGCGCTCGTACTCCTCCCTGATCTCTGCGGGCGTCTTCTTCCTCTCCACCACCTTTTAAATAAAAAGGACTTACATCCCATGCAGCTGTTTAAGGAAGTTCTGTTTCTTCTGTTTTTCTGACTTACCTCCCATCCTTCCACTTCCAGGCCTTTCTTCCCAAAAATGTCATACACAGCTCGAGCCTGGGGGTCACTAAGAACTAAGCAGAACACAGATACGTAGTGTTGGGAGGTTTTTTCATTCTGATTTGGGTTTGGCTCTGGATTACCATGATGTACAGTGTAAAACTTGGAGTCACAGTCAATTAATCTAAATTACTTTGTCTGAAATCCCGATTGCACAGTGCCATCGGGACGCCTGCACTAGTAACCACATGAGCTGGTGGTCTCTTATATTTGTCCCTGTGAAATGTGAAGACTGAATAAAGTTTGTTGAGCCAGTTAACCAGTGAAATCCAGCGGCACCGCAGAGGGGGGGAAAAAAGGCAGCAAGTCTTGCGGCATTCATGCAGAAACATAAAGAGAAGGTAACGGTCTTCGGGAAGGGGGAAGGGGGGGGTTCTTCTTTCCTACAGGTAAGGGAGAAAATAAATACAATATGGCCAACGCATCATTCAGCCTTATGTAAAAATTGTACGTATTTATTAGAGTCTGGCTATTTTTTTCCTCTCTTACCTGTAGGAAAGAAGAAAGCCCCCCACCCCCAAGACCCATGTGCCCAGGCTAACTGTTTCTTTCTCTACGTTTCCGTATGAATGCCAAAAGATGTACGTACAGCTATTTCTGGTTTATAGTGGTCCGTTATAATGTTACTTTCAGTATTACAGTTCTGTGATTCATTTACCTTCATACGCCCGGTGAACGAGATTGAACAGCTGCTCCGCCTGCTTCTTGAGTTCAGGGTCTCTGTGCTTGTCCGGGTGGTACAGCATGCACAGCCGCCGATACGAGGACTTCAGCTCTTCCTGAGTGGCCTTAGGATCAGCATCAGGATCAGGATCAGGATCAGGA
>JAOVVF010000001.1:12405712-12416088 GCA_028565595.1 Duopalatinus emarginatus
GTATGTGTGTGTGTACATGTGTGTGTGTGTGAGTGTGTGTGTGTATAAACTGGGGTTGTGTATGGTAGCAGACTATCGGAATGGTGTTATTGTGCTTATTTGTGTTAGGGAATAAACAGGGGCACGTTAGAGAGGTGGAAGCGTCCTGGGGACGGTGTGTGTGCGTGTGTGTGTGTGTGTGTGTGTGTGTGTATGGGAATGAAATGACCTCGCTTATGATAGTGAAGCGGGATTCCTTCACACCGCCACCCTTCATCCTCATCCTCATCCTCATCCTCATCCTTCTGAAAAGAGGACGTGAAGGAGCACCAGCGTGGTGAAGTTCCTCACATTCCAGCTTATGTAGGATGTGATGGGATGTGATAGGAATGTGATGTAAGGTGATGTGATGTATCTCGATCTGATGTACACCGATGTACTACGAAAACGTCATTGATTTCCCTCCTCCTCCTCCTCATCTTCTTCCTCATCTTCCTCTTCCTCCTCATCCTCCTCCTCCTTTCTCTAAATCTGTGAATAACCCCCGGCAGCGGGCTGCTCTTAGTCCTCTTCTCCTTCTTTCTGTTTTTGCCCTTTTAAATCCGTTTTATTTGGCTTTTGTTTTTTTTCCGCCTGTTTTTGTTTTGTTTTGTTTTTCGACCGTTAAATCTGCTAATAATAATAATTTAAAAAATTTTAAATCCAAAAAACCCAGACTACTGACGTTTGGACGAGCGCGCGCAAAACAGAGAGAAAGAGCGACCGTTATATAGAGCGCGAGTCAGCCCTCACGCGCGTTTTCCGTTGGATCTGAGGTAAAAGAGACCTGAGAGGGAAACGAAATCACCAGAAACCTGAGACGAGGCAGCAAAATGAAAGGTATTGTTTGCTTTTTTGTTTGCTTATTTGTTTGTTTGTTTGTTTACTCGACGAAATAAACGAGTAAAAACTATGAGCATTAAAAAACGGAAGCGAGTTTTCTCACCAACTTTTAGCTGTATGACGGAATTCATCAAGCGAAAGGAAAGGTAGTCGATTTAGCATGCTAGGTTTACGCTAAGCTAACTCAAGGTGTATGAAGTATGATGTTATTATTATTATTATTATTATTATTATTATTATTATTATTCATGTTCTTTTTTCTCGTTTTCTCTGGTTTTATTTACTTTACGGTTTGTTTACACAGAGAACCGAAATACAGGTATATAATGTTATCAGTCTAAAATAGTAAAAAGCACTAATAACATGGTGTGTACCCCTTTACGTTTATTTCTTTTATTTATTTAGTTTTACTTTAACTTGAGTGACCACAAGATGGAGACAGAGGAAATCACAAAATCCTTAGTGTCCTTAAAATAGGAGCTCATTTATAGCTTCACTGATTATATATACATTTATTTAAAAATATACACACGATAGTAAATAGAGGTTTCATTTTCATAGACAAAAAGGAACCAGGAGCTCAGGAGAGGGTCCTCATGTACACTACAGATATATACCTATATCTATATATACATATATATATTTATATGTTTGTTTTCATTAAAAACCATTCGGACTATTGATATGTTTTAATGTGGCTAATCAGGGATTCCGTGCCTGTCTACATTTAGTCAGCATTTATTCAGCATTGAGGAATTTTACTAGCCTAAATATTTCATTTTGAGTGCTATCCACATATTTAGGTTTGGAGAGCTCCACCAGGGGGCGATATTGAGCTGTGTTCAGATCCACAACACCACGTACAACGTGTTCCATCAAACAGTGACTTAGACTGGGTGAGGTTGTCTTAAGAGTTTACTCACATTTATGTTTGTTTTACACCCATAACATTAGTGTTTATCTTCTTAAAGAAGCAATTAGCATGGTGACTAAAAAATAACAACTTTAGTGGATGGCTAATTTGTGGTCTAAACATATCTATATAGTATCTAACCTTGATAGTTACAGTGACAATGCCTTTTGTGCTCATGGGAAAACATTTCAGAGTAATGTAGCTCTTTTTTTTCACCAAGAAGACTCCTGGTTTGACCTTAGCTGAAGGAAACTGTGTCGTGCATTTGTATCCGTCACTCTTTTTTGTTCCTGCGCCTCGCTTTCTGGATCTTATAGAGTTTTTTCCCCCTTGTTGTACAAATATCATAGTTCTTACACAGGAAGCATATTCTCTAGTGGTCCTTGCAAACCGGCAGAGTTGTTACAAGGATCCACGCACCTTCTCTTCTTCGTTCCTCAGATGTCTTCTTGAACTCATCACAGGCAGGGAAACTTCCTGTTCCTGCCCTTACAGTTCTGTCCTCCACTTAGATACACAAGCAGCATGTTCCCAAGCTGGGAATTGGGAAAGGTCAGGACATACCGTATCCATCCTACATAACACACACATCCATGTGTGTGTCTATCAGCAAGGCGAAATCTTCAGGCGATTGCTGTTGCTTGAAGACAAACTTTTTGGGGAAGTGCGATCAGCGTCTGAGGTTGATAAACAGCAGCCGCCGTTGATAGCAAACTTATCAGTTTCTCATCTCTGGGATAAAACTGGCGCAGCCTTTAAATTGTGCCGGGTGAATCAGCTCTGCAATTTTGTTCAGCTAATTGAATTTAGTGAGGCTGCTATGGATTAAAAGATGGCTTCTCTCTCTCTCTCTCTCTCTCTCTCTCTCTCTCTGTCTGTCTCTCTCTCAACTAAAGAGACAGAGTGTAGTACTACACGATAGCTTCATTATGTCGTAATCTGCCCATTATTTTAGGTGCAAGTTGTTTTTAGTTTTTTAAAGTGATTGTTTGAGATGTTGAGACATGAGTCAACAGTAAGGTTGTTACAGTACCATAATCTGGAGTGTTGTGTGAAGTATTGCAATTATCCATACCTACCTAATATCTTATACTGTAGATAAGAGTAAATAAATCTAAATAAATTAGCGTCTGATTACAGGAGAACTACTTAATTTACTCAGCAGTTTACCAATACGTTCTGCTAGCCACTGGGTCTTAGCTTTCTGAACAAGCTGCATTGTGGACTGTTAAAGTCAAATTGGCCCAAGAAATGGTAATGCTTACAGCAAAATGTTCAATATTATGGTAATGCTTTGGGCATAAAAAGTGCTTTTATTTCTTTATTTATTACTCAGTACATTTATCAAAAGAGCCGTTTCTTTACCCAACAATGAAGAACCTAAAATAGACAACAGAAATACCAGTACATTAACAGGTAAACCATCTGTAAACCCATATGAGATCTTGTTATAAGAGTCTATGAATAACATTTTAAATAAATTAGCTTTCTATTATCTTGCTGGTTTTGAAAAAGAAAGATAGGTCTTGTTACAGAGAAAAGAAAAGACTAGTACAAGCTGGTTGATTTTGTTAACAGCTACATTATATCAGTTACTGTAAAGGCATGTCTGGAAAGTGTTATAGCTACACTGAGCTGACCAATCAGGAGGGCCAGTTAGAACAGAAGACTGTCAAGACTAAAGAATTCCAGTATAAAGGTACATGGAGCTCTTCAAGTGGTCCACAAAGTAAAGGGAGCACTTGTTCATTGTGCATTTACCTGTATATAGTGTTAATGTTACAAATGAAGAAAAGTAGATGATGTATCCTGTCAGTGCAGTCGTATGCCTCATATTAAATTCTTGAAAAGTTGTAAACTCTAAGTGAAGTTTGAGGGTTGTGTAGTGTGTAGTGGGATGTGTCTGGATTTTTCCTTTTTATTAGACACAGCCTTTCCACTAATACTGATTATTTGTGTTATTTGCGTGTCTAGCTGATAATTCATTTGTCTTATATTAAAGGGACCTGTTTGACAGTGCAATACGCCACATTTCATATTTCAGATATTGTCAGCGACCTTCTGACCTTTACAACAATACATGACTGTCAGGCTTCATTTGTACATGACCTTGTGATGCAGTCACATTTTGTAACATCACGTCTCACTTGTCTGAGGCTTAAAAAAACAACAGAGCCATTCAGTCAGAAAGGGAAACATTTATTCTCCAAATGAGCTAAAATGATTCATCAGTTTGTCCAGGATGAAATATCAAGCTGTAGCCAAGCAGATGAGTGCAAGGTATTGCTGTGTTCTGGATGGTTTTGCTGTTGTGCAGACATTAAACGCATAGGAGAGCAAGGTTTGGGTTTATTGGATTGGCTCGGAGCTTGTCCTAAATTGTCCTAAAAAAGCATTTAATTGTTGATTAAAGACTAAAAACTATGGACTAAAGAATTAATAATGTGCACCAGATACACTGCTACTCAGGGAGATTAAACAGACACCATAAGTAAGTGAGCTGGCTCACTTCTACACAGAAAAAAAATAAAGAAAAGAAATAAAACAAAACAAACAGTAAAATAACACAACGCTTGCTCGTTCATGCATTTTGCCCCTTCCCTTATTTCAGAGTCGCAACAGAAGCTAGCCTCAAACGTAGACGTTGCTCAGCAAACCCGCCGATGTATCTCCTACAGTCCGTGTAGTAAACGGTAAAATCATGCCGTAATTACAGCACAGAAACGAAAGAAAGAAGTAGGTGTAATAGATTTGAGCAGATGTAAGCGTAATACGTTTACTGGAGTGTAGCGTTCAGCTAATGGAATCAAATCGATGAAACTGAGTCCCCATTACACAGGAGCTGTATTCAAAATAACCCAGAGCTCTATGGCTCTGTGGGTGACAACTTCTTCCTTTTCTTTAAACAAGGGAGGGAGAAAAAGAGAGGAAATAGGCGAGTTCTCTTGGTGGATCAGGTTGTTTGTTTATTTATTTATTTATTTATTTATTTATGCGTGGGCTTCATTGTCATTCAGCTTCATTACAGATCATGTTTATTCATGCATGGCCACGGTGCACCGGAACGCGCAGCATATTTTTGGAGGCAGCAGCTCATTGTCATGCCTAATCAACACACAGCACACTCTGAGCAGAACCCAGGCATCAGCTTGTGTGTGTGTGTGTGTGTGTGTGTGTGTGTGTGTATGTTTACTCGCTCACTTTCCAAGAATGCCAGAAAAAGAAACCATGTCCCCTTGTTGCTGTTGTTTTTTCAGCTCAGTTTCTTTTATCCAGAGGATTTTAATGTCTTCGCAGAGTGATCGAACTGTTTCCAAAGAGCCGCTTGCCTAAACAGCGGTCAAACAGCAAAAGGTTCCTCTGCCTAGTTGTTAACAAGCTCCGTGCAGTGTAATTAGCGGCTGTTTAGATGCACGTATTCGGGGTTCCACGCTGTGTTGGTGTTTAAGCCACTAAGGCTCAGTTTGTCAGGCTCCCAGATCAGAAGTAGTAGTAAGACACTGCCAGGTGGACTCGTTTCTTTGTTCGCTGCCCAAACCTAATTCACAGACAATGCCAGTTGCACTTCGTTGTGAGCCATGACGTCAAAAGGCCAGGAGCAGGTCATTTGCGACTTTAACCAGTGTGCTCGGATGAAGCCTGAACGCTACCTGATTTCATGTGTGCCAGAATGAGCTTAGGTACAGAACTACAACCTAGGCAAAAAACTGGAGGTTTGCTCTCGGTGTGTATTTGGGTTTATGTACCTAAATTTAGTCACATATCCAAGTCTAAAGAGGAGTATTGTTTGTAACAGAGGTTCAATTGCTTCTGGTAGCATAGGTCTTGTGTATTTTTCTCAAGTAGGCCCTGCTTCTGAACTCCTGAGTGAGCAGGTAATGAAATAGACTCTCCTGCAATCTTGAACCTGGACCCCAGTCAGACTGGTTGCTTTATTTTATTCGGTTTTACCAAAAGCATCAGAGCTAACTGGAAAAATTCCTGAGCTTCACCAGTGCCGATGTAAACATGTGCAGTTATTAATCTGCATCTTTTCACAATATCATGCTTAAGTATTTGTGTTATTATATTTGTGTTTGTATTTTTGTTCATATTATTTACATACAATTAAGTACCAGAAAAAATGAGAAACCAGTCTAATACTTTGCAGTTTGCACGGCATCTCAGATGTGTATAATAACGTTGAGATCTGGTGACTTACATGTGCATGACTAAACCCCAAACTCAGATGAGTGTTCCTCTAACCATAATCTGGTGTCTCTGGACATGTGTGGTGGTGCATTGTCCTGTTAGAAGAGGACAAAACCAGAATCAGAATGCAGGACATGAACGGGAGTAATTCGTTAGAAAGAAGACACACACAGTGTTCGCCTGTCAGAGAGGTTTGTAGATGTACCAGGGGTCCCATGGTATGTCAGATAATCAAACTTTGTACCATTATGGAGCCACCACCAATATGTACCAGTTTTTTTGATAGTCTGTACCAGGTTTCAGTGTATTTTCTGGCAGAAGGGTCACGAGGCAAGATTAAGCAAGACCACAAAGACAGAGAAAGTCAGTCATCTTTTCATTTTCTCCTCTCTTTTTCACAAGGGTGACAGCGCATTCATTTGCTCCCTCTCGTATCAAACCATTTCTCGAACAGTTCATCATCCGCGACACTATTTTTCCAGAATGCTGTAGCAATTAATACAAAACTCTGCTTCAAAGATTACACAAATTGGTGGAACAGCGTATTAATTGAGATACATAGAATAATCAAAAGATTTATTCACAGCAGAAAGAAACAAATGATACGCCAGTGTCGCTTTACTCAAGAACAAAGGCAGCGTAGCTCCGGGTTTAGCTTCGAGTCGAAGTTGAGAGCTGTTTGGAACAGACATACTTGTACCCCGTGAAGCTTCCGGACTCCTCCACCACCTCTGTCTCTCACTAATGCACTCGTTTTTTTTAAGTGAAACAAAGCATTGATTTAAACGCACAAATGCTGCACAAGTTAAAAAAGGTATCAGAAGACCTGTAATACAAAGTTAGTGTAAGTCATAAAATGCTTCAGTATAGAGAGAGAGAGAGAGAGAGAGAGAGGTGAGAGGACAGATTGTTCGCCGGCAGTCTAAAGTGCATTTTGTATGCATAGCTTAGCTCTTTATCCATTTGTATTCATACACTCATTTGCATGATTGACTCCATGTGTATTTGAGCATTCTCATATCTCCTGCCTTGATGAATGCCTCCGTTAGTAAAACGCTGCCCGGATTTACTTGTTGTCCAAGAGTAAGATACGGATTGGTAAGCAGCTTCCAGCCAACGTCCCGAAATCAAACCCGCACCGCGTTATCAAGACATATCCACGTTCCCATGTGCATATGTAATTCCTGTAGCTGTCTTATAAAAGATGTTGTTTCACGGTGCACTTAATTTCTGCTACACCACCAGATATTCAATTTATAAAACCTCAGACTCTGACATTCCCCGGAGCCGGCACCTTTAATGTGTTTGATTGTATAACTGATTGGAGAAACAAGTGTTTATCGAGCCAGTTATTGCACTGTGTTTTGATCACTGCGTCAGAGGAGCATATCTAAATAGCCAGGCCTCTAGGATTGGTGCACTATATGGACAAATGTATTGGGACTCCTACACATTACACCTACACCTAGGAGCTTTTATGACCTCCCTCTCTGAATCCATAGGCATTAATATACTACATATTGCATCTATAACATTTTGAAGTGTGTCTGTGGGACTTTTTGCCCAGTTATCCAACACTGATGTTGTACGAAAGGACCTGGCTCTCAGTCTCCATTGTAGTTCATCCCAAAGGTGTTTGATGGGGTTGAGGTCAGAGCTCTGTGTGCGCCAGTTAAGTTCTTCCACACCAAACTTACCCAACCGTGCCTTTATGGACCTTGCTGTGAGCAGTGGGACGCAGGCATGCTGGAACAGCAAAAAATCTTAAACAAACTGTTCCTTCAAAGTTGAAATCATACAACTGTCTTGATAAATGTCTTGATATGATGAAGCATTAATATCACCCTTTACTGGAACTAAGGGGGATTAAGTCAACCCATGAAAACACAACCCCACAGCATTATCCCTCATCCACCAAACATTACAATTGGCACAATGCACTTGTTCTGCTGGCCCTCACTAGGTGTCTGTAGCAATGGTAATGAATGAAACCGCTGAATTTTGTGTTAAAGAGGCGTGCCTCAGTACTTTTGTCCAACTCACAAAATGGCAAAGCAATCTAAGGCAATCAAAGACAGTTCAAGATGCGACAGTGACATTTTAATGGTTAAATTCAGCATTTAAGCCACATTAGTGTAAACAAGATACCATCCACGTCCTCAGCTGCCAGATAGTTATCCGGGGTGTGATGCATAGAAAGACACAGATGTGTTCACTGATGGTAACTGAGAAGGGAGTCAATAAAGGAGCAGTATTATTACAGAGAACAATAGAGCAATCACTGCTTTGATTGGTATTGATCTCGGAGCGAGCGGCCGATCTGAAATTGAAACTGACCAGCATGACTTGAAGCACAAAAGCCTTCCAAACAATGTCATGGACTCGTGCACCCATGTTAAATGTAAATAGATATAAAGGTTTTATCTTTCATCTATCCATCTTTATTTCTGATACCATGGATTATATGACAGCCACAATACCGTAAAGCTCTCTGTCAAGTGTGGGTCATCATGCTACCTTTTCCATATAGGTTTTTCTGTCGGTGTCGCACGAGACGTCCTCATGGCGCATATCATAGCAAAAAAAAAAAATTAAAACAGCATCCCATGACACAAAGGCAGAGCAGAAGTATTGATCCAGGATTGTTTTTTCCCCCTTTGTCAGCTCTCTTTATCCCTCGGCTATCTGGAGTGACGCCTGCTCAGCCTGCCACGACAAATACAGTAAATCACACAAGTCGGACACCTGATAAGCCCCAGATTAGCACCCACATCCAGATTTTTCTAATGTCCAAGGACCCAGAGATGGACGAGGCTGTAGGTCAGTCTTTAGTGTCGACATGAGCACCTTTTATCTCCCCGGATCCACCTAGACAGATCCTCCTAGTCTATTTCTAGTCACAATTCAGTCAAAGCAGAAAGAATTCGGTAGTAAATCAATTGCTCCAGAGTCCAAGGCTTCGAGTCGTTTTTCTAATCCGATTGACATTTTATCGTTCGCAGCTCTGGGTGGTTTATTTTATTTCGCAGCCGAGAATCTAAACCGCATCATTTCGCCAAATTAGTTTATATATTTTCATAATTTATTCAGCAGCACCGTGGATCAAGCTCGCCATGTTTTTCCCGAGCCAAGCCCTAGTATGCTAATACGCTTCACGCTTGAGAGCACACTCTTGATTGTAACTTCAGCCCTCTTCTACTATGACTGTCACTGAATTATAGTAATACACGTCGTAGCTTTTCAGAGGGATGACAAATTACAGGATCTACAGTACACGTGTGTGTGTGTGTGTGTGTGTGTGTGTGTGTGTGTGTGTGTGTGTGTGTGTGTGCGTGCGTGTGTATGTGTGGGGGTGTATTTGCATTATTATCTCCATGTCTCCTTTTGGCTCACCATTAGATAACATATTGTGGGTGTGACTTAGCAGCGTCTGCATGTTCACCTTTCGTCCTTTAGAAATTACCATATAGACAACTACACTACTGGTGTTTATGTAACCCGCATGTACGCGAGGAACAAATGTGTAGGAGCCGTTTGATGTCTAGGACCGAGGTTTTTAGCGTAGGCCCGAGTCCCGGGTCCTGCAGAGTCCCACAACACACAAAGTAAAGAGCAGAAACACTCTGTTTCCTGTGCCAGTTTTTAATAAGCGTCTCAGCACCGACCTGACTAACACGAGTAAGATTAGTCGAAGTTTATCAGCGCCGTGATAAATTAACATGCAGACCCATCCCTTTGCCTGGCTGCCTGGAGCTGCTGCGCAATGAGCCTTTATTTCTGTCACATTAATTTTATTTGGAAAAAAAATGAGGGAAAAAAATTCTAAATTTCCCCAGATACCCTTTAATATCTGTATTGGGAGCATTAAGTGCTGCTTGCCCCAGCGTTTCCTTGCTGTCTTTATTGTAGAAAGTTTTCTAATTAACTGACAGCTATCTCACTCATGGGGTTTGATTCTTTCTGCTTTTAATGTAAGTATGACAGTTTTACAGGTATAAAAATATATTAAAAGGTTACTCTGAAAAAAAAAGAATATATATTAACAGTAGCCGCGTCTGTCATAAACATGTCTACTTGAGTCCCACAGCAAGAGCGCAGCAATTTCCAAAGCTCCCAGTTTGAATGCTGGCAAAATTCCCACATGGTGATGTACCTCCAAGGTGCCAGTAATTTTAAGGAAGGCAGATTTATTTTTCTTTGCGGAAGGAACCCACAAAAATATACTACTGAATAAAAACAGAGCAGATTATTATATTAAAAAGCTACTTTTATAGGCAATATAATATAATATATTTATAGGTATTAGATCTATATACTGATGTACAAATATGTCACGACCTCTGTCATCAATTTTTGATTTTTACAAATATTCGGGTGATTTTTTTAATGCTTATGTATTCTATACATATAT
>JAOVVF010000001.1:12437935-12471142 GCA_028565595.1 Duopalatinus emarginatus
ACAGACACAGACACACCCACCCCCCCCCCCCCACACACACACACACACACACACACACACACACAGTATACATACATGGACCATTTGTAATATATGCATTTAACAGGAAAATCACAGTGACTCGTCCACCGCTGGGCATTTCTCAAAGTCGTGTTTACATAATTAGAGCGTGTTCTAGTAGCCTCAGCAATTTCACATAATGAAAAGGTTAGTATTATTCACTGGCTGGGTCTGGGGGATGGCCAGTGCTGTTGCTGTGGTGTGTGAGTATCTGTGAGTGTGAGAGAGTGTGTTAAATGCTTGGCCTCTACTAAAAAAACAAAAAAAGGTACTATATACTGCATTCTTTTTGAATCAGCTACCTGCCCTCCTTTTCTGCGAGTGGTTCTTGAGCTGTTTCTACAGCACTCTGTCCAGAGCTGTCTTTGTGTACTGGAACCTTTGATCCATGACAGCTAAATATATCATATCTACGATCTGGGATAGATCTCGGGGCGAGGGTCTGGGCTTTAGGAGTCAAATCCCAATACCGATCTTCGACAGGAATCCGTTCGTTCGTGGAAAGTCAGAAAAGAAGCGGCGTCCTTCTCAATCTGTTATGCAGCGGGTGGTGAGAAAATGCGCCAGGCCCCCCGACGCCATCCGTAAAATATAACTCGGTCTCAGCTTGAGGTTCCTGCGTTCTGCACGAGACAGGTTGGGGAGAGCTTCTTTCTCCACAGCACGCAAGGAGAAAGAAGAGGCCCTGTTTCCTTACAGAGAGAGCGCCCGCCGCGGCACCCACTGTTAATTACTACAAATTGACTTTACTTATCAAGTTGCTGCAGTATGCGAGTCATTACCGTACCACCTCTCGTCAGTGAGAGCACTGGGAATTTTTCAGGAAAAAGCACGGCCACGGTTGCCAGGCCGAGACCAGGATGCGGCACGGTGAAGTTCGGGGGCGCCTGTTGCAGATATCTGCAGGATGTTCGGATGAATTTTTTTGGCATCAACGAGCACATATACACTCAACTCAACAAGATAAAATGTAGAAGAGTGTTTCAGTGAAGTCAAGTGACTCACTGACCACTGTGCTTGTACACACAGAGGAATTTGACCTACCCATTCTGCGAAACACAGACTAATCCCTGCGCACACTAGGGGGCGGTGCTCAGAAAGGCGGCACAACCCTTGAGTTGTTGGCGGCGGTTAGACGCCTTGCTCAAGGGTGCTTTAGTCATGTCTTGTCGGTGCGGGAATTGAACCAGGGACCTTCTGGTCACAAGTCAGGATCCCTTACCCACAAGTTCACAGCTTTATTGTACAAACTGGCTTAAAGTGATTGGAGTAACAACCCTCGATAATAATCCACTAAATAATGAGCAGCTATGATAGTTTTTCATCGTCCTCCTCCAGTCATAGTCGGTTTATAACAACAAAACCAGTCGCCCAAGAAGGCTCTCAGGCGATTCCCACTTCCAAACCTCGGAGCGTTCTTTCAGAACAACAGCAGCCTGACACAGAGAGCCACTCTAAGAGGTTCTGTGATAAACCATTAATCCATCTGTTTGTGGATTTGCTCCTCATTCATCATTCTACACCCACAAATCCTCCTAATCACATTAGGTGAGACAAAATGGCTACGCTCCCAGATGGCAAGAAACGCAAACACGCAGCAGTTCTAGGAGTGTAGACATATGCATTGGAATCTTAAACGTTCCCAATTTCACATGATCCCTAGCTAAACAAGCAAACACTCCTCACACTCAAACATTACCCACACAGCTGTTATACCGACAAAGACGTCTACATCAGCGCCTAAGGAAAAGGAATGGGTCGCATCTTCCTTCAGGGCTTCAGGGCCAAATCCCAATCCATGACTTGGATCCACAGGTCTTCTTAATGTACCGCCTCCCATTTGTCATGATGGCCCCAGTGTTACATAATTCATTTTCATTCCAATTGAACACCTTTCTTCTTAATCATTTTAAAGCGCTGTCTATCGAGTCACGCCTCTCGCTCCGTTTCTGTTTAGCTTGTGGCTAAAGCCGATCAATATCACTTGTCCAAGTGGGCAATGAGAGAGCCAGATTCTCCTTCCTAATTACAGCTGTGTTTACTAGCTTTGCTTAATCCTTGCTATGTCATCCGCAGGCTCAATAACTCAGTCAGTAGCATTTATAACACACTTAGAAATGTGAATTTTGTGTCTAAACATGATTTACAGGTGCTCGGGGTGCATCGAGTGCAAATAACCAGGTTAACATAATAAGAATCCTTCATCCAACGTTTGAAACACTGTGTGTTTCTTGCATAGAGACAAAGCTTAGGCAAATACACAAATATCTCATCAGCAGATGTTAGGAAACGAAATCTCAGAGCGTTGCGATGCTAATCTTTTCGGAGAAACGAAAACATGACATCTGTCGTCCTTTATCCGCCTATTCTGTTGGATTGTTCTCTCTTTCAAGGCTCGTGCTTAGTCTAGAATACACCTCCTGTGGCTTGGATTTGCGCATGCACCATGCTGAAGTCTCACACGGAGGATTAACATAAGGGGAATTAACGCTGAATTGACAGAGGGAGACGTGCAGGATGCAGCGGCGCTCCGGATGAACCTTGATCCGAATTCCCCCCTGGACGAAGCAGATATCCCGCAGATGAAAGCCAAACACGTCTCTGATACGCTGTTCAAAGCTCGTCCGAGCCCAGTACACCAAAGCAACACCTGGAATTCCAATGGAGAAAGTCTGATATTACGATTCAGAAAAGAAAGGGTTGGAGATACACCTATGTAAACATGTGCCCCGAGGTGTTTATCTGTTGTTCAATTATCTGAGAACAATACAAAGCACGCTCTTCTCTGTGGCGTTGTTTTTACAGAGGCAAAAAAAACCCAACAAATTAATTAGGATGCATCGGAAATGTTTGCCTCGTGGCTCGTGCTGCTTTTATACCTTTTAATGACAGACGTGCCTCTGGGGCAGCCTGTTTCAAAGCCAACAAACATTCACATGCAGACAGTGATGATACGACATTCTCACCAGCAACCAGATCATCCTGGGGCTCGACCGGTCAAACATCACCACCTATTATCCTAAAACTCACATATCCACAGGGATGGACACAGTGGCTGATTTGCTGACTCGGGACCGATCGACCTCTGGACAATTGATCGCCTCCTTCAGTGGCAACATCTTCAACCTGTCAATCTTCAATATGAATCTACCACGGCGTCTGCTTTAAGCAGAAAAATCAAGCTTCTGGTTCAGCGAGGGACCTGACAAATAGATACCGCATTCACATACTGGGAAAATGGCCTAAATCCTGACACACCGGGGGTGTAAGGAAGTCAGCCCATGTCAAAGCAAGACCTGTTGATGAATGATCTCCAGAAAGCTGCAGTAAAAAAGTGTTTTTTATGTCACTTGACCCAGGTCAAAAAAGAGTGTACCTACAGTATTTTGCTTCTGACTCTTTTACCCTGGAAGACCAGTCTACATGCCACGGTTCACCTCGTCCTCCAGTCCAGAGCGCTGTCTAGAGCCTACAGCCCATTAAAACATGCGTAGAACAGGCAGAGGCAAGCGCCTCCAGCCAATCTGCTCCTTATGTGCACTAATTTGGAGTGTTCTAGCACTCACTGAACCATCAGCACACGAGCAGTCTGGCAGTCTGGTCTCTGAGGTCCAGCAGAAACGCATTCAATTTGGAGTAAGGACATGATTCCGTCATAGCTATGGGAAACACGATTCAGAAACAGCTGTGCAATTATACGTAAACTCGTATTCAGGTGCAAGGGAATGAGGTAAACACACTGGTCTGCTGTTAGGTAGGTGAAAACCAGGAGGGAAAACACAGTCTGGGGGTTAAACCTGTCTGTCTATTGAACATCCAGAGAAGCTTCTTGGGCTTCGGGTCTGGGTGGTTTAATTAAGCCAGATATAACAGGGCAAAAATTACATTCAGTGCTCGTCAGCCGTCACCTTTTGCTTTATTATAAAAAGGAAAATTCCAGACGTCTTTCTCTCGGTGCGTTGAAAAGATATACATCTCCACAAAGAGACGTCTATCAGACTTTCTTTTCAAGAACAGCTCTATTTTTATCAGCAGGCAGTTTGTGTTCACGAGCCTCAGAGGTTTTGTCTCTGGAGCCTAAAGCGTTGCCTCATACAGGAAAGGCCTTGATGTGAAAACAAATATCCCCTCCCTCACCTCGCCTCGCCTCACCTCGCCTCACCCTTGGCCAGAGGTGACGAGCCTCAATCTCCACTGTTTTGACTTGGATCTGCTGTAAGACGTACAAGCAACAAAGCAGAGAACATAATCTGTGAAGCTTGAACAACTTGAAAATATATTAAGAAACTTTTACACCAAGTGTGGATCAAATGTGCATTCAGAAACTAGAATGACATAAAAACTGGTACAGACGAGCATATGCAAAATATATAGGCTGGTGGTGGCTTCATAATGGTATGGGGTTTGTTAGCTGACATTCCACTGGACCCCTGGTACATCTACAAATATCTCTGACAAAATTATGATTAAAGGAACACCTAAGTAACCAGATCTCAACGTCAACAAATGTTATCGAACACATCTGGTGGTCCACCTGTCTAATAGATAGACATGACCCAAACTCCACAAGCATGCGGAAACATTCTGTTCTACCAGTTTCTCTGGCACTTCAGCGTACACCCAGACCGATAAGGATTATTTCAAAGAGGCATAACTCTTTAACAGATTAAATAGCAATGTGCGTACGCTAACATTGCCTAGCTATTGACCACAGTGGTCACGCTTCATGATGTTTGCGCATCATATTTTCATTGTTCAAGTGCTCTCTGTAAACTTCACACATAAATTACATAACAGTAATAGATATATTTTCCAAAAGGAAGCACTCAGCGATATTATGCGCAATTGTAATTCAGTAAACAAGCAAGGCGAGGTTCCATATACAGACTCGTAAACAACACATAAACACCCAAACAAACATATCAGAAAACTCCAGCACACAGGTTACACACACCACGTGCCCACAAAAGAACTATCACCAACAGCTTTCATACGGACAGCTCTGTAATTTACAGTAATGACAAATCACAAGCAAGCCTCGTCTTCCACCAAAGAGGAGCGCACCTCATAAAACAAAGGCGCTTCTGCTGAGGGTTTGTTTCCCTTTGAGGGATGGTGCAGAAGTGCATTAGCATGGCTCATAGTGAAGAATTCGCAAGTAATAACTTAGAAAATTGAGTAATTAGCACAAGCAGCTGTAACACAATGACCCCTATTCATCAAAGCCACTTACTCCATGATGCAGTGATCTTTTTTTTCCTCCGGAGGAACTACTCTGTTTTGTTTTTTTGAGATCCAGGGTGCAAATAGGTTCTTCTGTAGAGATACAGCTGTTTAAGCGGTAATTATCCGATTACATCATCTGTGTCTTTACAAACCCTAACACAGAGGAAGTTCTGGGGTCATCAGAAATCTCTACTAATCTGAAATCTGACGGTGTTAAGGAAATCAAAGGCAAGCAGGCCAGATTTGTGGAACTGATACAGCAGACGTAGACTGAAGTAGATACTTGGTAAATGTCCCCGCCTCGAGGACTTGGACTCCACAAGCAGTAGCCAATGAACACCAGGCCTCCTGCAGAACGCTGAACAATTCTGTCGTATTCCGAGGTGTAGGATTTTTGTACCGCATGGCATCCTAGACATGTTCGATAACCTTGAGATCTGGTGACTTAGATGTGAATGACTAAACCCCAAACTGGTTCCTCCATAGTGTTCCTCTAACCATAATCTGGTGTCTCTAGACATGTGTGGTGGTGCATTGTCCTGTTGGAAGAGGACAAACCCATCAGAATGAATACAGGACATGAACTGGTGGAACTCAGAAAGGAGACACACACAATGTTGACTTGATAGAGACATCTGGAGATGTACCAGGGGTCCAATGGAATACCAGCTAAACCGGTATTCCACACACCGTTATGGAGCCACCACCCATTTATTTATTTGCATATGGCATGTCTGTGCCAGTTTTTTCTCCCACTTCAGTGTATATGCAATCTACTGATTAATTAGTTTAATTAAATTCATGAAGTGGAGGCAGTGGACAAATGATAACACATGAGTCCTTTTATACACTTCTTATCTAATTTTGTAGGTCTTCAGTAACTTCAAATAATCTGAGCTGTTCCACAGATTTCAGGAATGAATTATTGGCTTTTTTTTTAATTGAATGGTAGAGTGAACGGCTTGAATTGAATGGCTTCCTCCAGAGTCTCTAACCTTAATTCAATAAAGCAGAGAGTTTTGAGAAAGTTCATCCATCACACACCTCTGGGAACATCTACAAGAGGCTCGAATCAAATCTGAGGAACGCCTGGATAGGAGTTAGCGATACGACATAAAATATCTACGATACATGATATGCTTCAGTATATACACCAAAGGGCAGGAATAACTGGTACAACACACTTATAGTGGGTAGGTCCCCCACGGGGCATGGACCCACGAGCTTGCGGAAATATTCTGTAGGCAATGAACACCACACTTCCTGCAGAAGATGTCTGTGGATGTGGAGTGAGTGGGCTGAATATCTCATAGTAAAATATATTATATATAGATAATTCATGATGAAAATATTCACCATATGATTCAATTCAGTTTGATTTATGTGGTGCTTTTTACAATGGATATTGGTCCCAGAGCAGCTTTACAGAAATATAACATTCAGATTCAGAGTATTAAAATAGGGGACAGGTTTCTGTGCCAGAAAAACCGGCACAACAGTCTGATAATTGGTGGGTCCCCCGTGGGAGAAATATTCTGTAGGTTATGAACACCATACGTCTTACAGAACAGTTAAAGGCACCTAATATAATATATATAATAAAAGTGTCAAAGACATAAATACAGAGAATTTGAGTTCCTAACTTGTGATAATCGAGAGTCAGTAAAAGTTTTACAAATTCAAGAAATACGGCTTGTAAGACAGTTGTTTAGCCCCGCCCTTGTTCAGCCACATTGTACAGAAACTGTTGTAGGTGTCACACGTGTGACGTACGTGGTGGACAACAAGACTAGTAGATGAACTCACTGTAATGCAAAAATGGGTGTTTAATTTCTTTAGGATACCCAGTCAACCCCACTGTCACTGCAGATTCATCCTCATCATCACATTCAGAAATATCATCAGAATCTGAAGATCCAGTCAGTCATAATGGTGTTTTACCGAAGCATTGTTCACTGTTGTCCACCAGTGACGTCATCACACAGCATCAAGAATTTCCATAGTGAGCTCGGGGTTTTTCCGTCAATTTAATAAAAATCGTCGATTTTAAAGCTCGTTAGGCTGCAATTTTTATTTTAATTACTGTCTGTATATTTCAGTATCTAAAACAATGTGAAATCACCAGGGGGGTCTATTAAGTGACAATCTGCGACGTCCTATGAACACGCCGTCATCCTGTCTTCGTTTTTGCCACCGCATTTAATCTCTGTCCAATATCAAATCCAGACTGAAGAGTCTTTCCAAAAACAGAGATAAGGTCCTTATCTGACCTTCTGTTGATTCGTAAACGCTTCTGATTTCAGTCAGTGGTTCAGGTCCATCATTTTAAACACCGTGTGACCAGGACATTCAGTTTATCATCAAGTTCAAGTCCTGATGACTTTATCTACTAGGAATTTAAATCTGTTGAACTGAAATATTTCGGAAAACCTTAATGCCACGATGCTGCGCTGTGGTTTAATCCTTAAGGTGTGCTGTAATTGGGTTTTTATTGAGCATGGCGTTTTTCTGCTCTAGCTCTTAAGAGAAACAGTAACCGGGACACTAAAACGGGCTACAATCCACAAAGATATAAATCCACAAATATTCCTTCTCCCTACCTTCCTGATACATACATCAATCCTGTCAGGACATGGGTAGGCAGTATTTTAATTAAGTGTCTCATCTGAAGTGGCACTAATGAGTTTGGCAAGGATCTGTGGGGGAGCTTGAGGAGAAGAGAATGAATTGCTGTCCTTTCCCTTTTGCACACTGATGCATACATACTCTATTGATTGCAATTCAAACAGGGAGATGACAACCGTTAATCAGTGCCAAGGTGTAGAGATTAGTATCTTAAATGGAATAGTGGGAAGGATTTGACCTGAGCTAACTTTAATAACTTTGTAGGCTTGCAGGCACAGAGCGAGAGAGAGAGAGAGAGAGAGAGAGAGAGAGAGAGAGGCCTCCACTGAGAGAAGCACAAACAGCAAGTAGGGAAGCAATGTTCTCTCTGCTAGGAGAGGATGTCACTGTGTAATATGAGTTTTTCATTTACTGGTTGGAGATATCGGCATAGCTTTTCACACAGGAGATTCCGTGTTAGGTTTAGCTTTACTATTTGTTCAGCACGATCTCATGAAAAACTATCCACAAAAAGGGCAAGGCTAGATTTTTCCTTTATTACATTCCCAAGTTGACAAATAGCAAAAAAAAAAAATGGCTGATGTTCGTAAGCCTTTGACTTTCTAGATGTTCACAGAACTTAACATAAACTCATCCAGATTTGACCGTAAAGCCCAGAATCATACCAGTAATCTGTCATGTCGGACACCAAGGCGTTAGCAGCAGATCCAAGTTGTCTGGTCTTCACCCACTACACACACACACATCAGTGAGTCTTGGTCTTTCATGAGCCTTTCATTGGTTCACTGGTTGTCCTTCCTTGGATGCATTTAATACGTATTAACCACTGTGTACTGGGACCCACCCAACAAGACCTGCTGTTTTGCAGTTAATTTGACTCTAGCCACCACGATTTGGCCCTTGTCAAGGTCCCTCAGGTGCTTATGCTTGCTCATTTTTCCTGCTTTCAACACATTGACTTTGAGAACTGGCTTCCTATTATATCCCATGCCATCCCTTGACAGGTGCCACTGTAATGAGATAACTAATGGACCGACTGTACATGTTTTTTTCTCCGTCTGTTCATCTTCATTCAATATAATACTCTGTTCTTAATCTTCATCCATGTCATCAGTTTGCTAATTGGAACGTTGGTGAATTAAATTAACCAAGGCATGAAAGTGTAAAAAACAATGTATATACTAGTGTTTGTAACCCTGTAGCTGAACTCTGGTGTGATGAGCTTCTTATATGATCTGCTACACGATGGTTCATGTTTAGAAAAATCGTCCTTGGATCTGTCTGTCCATCCAGAGTAGACGAATATTTGGGATTTATAATTGAAACTGACAGATGAACTGATCAGATTTAGGAACTGATTCAGTTAAAATGAAGGTCGCGACAAGGTCAAACCTCTCAAATAGTTTTCCTTTAATCGCTTTATTCCCTAATTGGTAACATACCAGACTTGCTGGCGATGATGGCTTGTTTTTAGTGAACTACTATTTTGACCTACTATTTTTACGTGTAGCGGAATTGACCTCCACGTGTATCCTGTTTGTGCAGTGGCACATATACACACTAGGGGGCAGAGAGCACACATGGCCAGAGTGAGGCAGCCGTGGCCTAGTGGTTACAGAATGGGTCTCGTAAGGTTCAGGGGTTCCAGATTTAATCCCTGCACACGGCAAGACATGACTGAGGTGCCCTTGAGCAAGGCACTTATCTCCCCCAACTGTCCCCAGATGCTTTGGATTGGGGCTGCCCCCCAGCCTGGCCAAGTGTGCTCACTGCCTCCTAGTGTTCACTGGTGTGTGTGTGTGTTTCACTGCACGGATGGGTTAAATGCTGAGGTCACACTCTTCTGTGTGCAAGAACAGGAGGCAAACAATTCACTTTCACTTTCACCCCTAGCTGCAGCGCCCAGGCAGCAGTTGCCTTGCTCAAGGGCACTTCAGTCGAGTCTTGTCTGTTGCAGGCACTGAACGAGGTACCGTCTGTCTGTCTGAAGGCTGGTTCCTCTGGTACTGGATTTTCTGTGACCTTGGGCTGTATCTGCATTTAATCTGCCAGTTATAACCGTGTTATAAACAAGGTTTCATTGTTCATACCAACAGAAGTGCATGAAGTTTGACCTTGTCCACTAATTTCTCCCTGATCTTGTGCGTATTTTACAACGAACTGTGTGTGTCTGACACAGATGGCTGCCATGTTAAGTCATGTCCACCTCAGTCAGTTTGCAGGAGGTGGAAGCTTATCTCCATGGAGCCCATCTATCAACCCGCAACGGCTTTTGGTGATTTATTTATTTATTTATTTATTTTGCACCCGTAATGACCAGCCTTCTCTCCCACATCCTCTCTGCCCGCAGGACACAATTACAGGCTTAACACAGAGGATGACCTCTGTCATGTAAATGGATCAGGCACTTCAAAAAAGTTTCCCTCACCCTCAGAGGGACACGGTAATCTGTCAGGGTTTTTCTTTTTTCTTTCTTTGATAATTCTCGCGCAAATACAGAGACAAGCTCACACTCATTTCTGAGAGATCTGAAACGACCTTTTCACTATACGTGTACACACACACACGCGGCGTGCGCCCACACACTCTCACAGACACGCAAAGTGACCTTTCTGTAATGCATATTCATGGCCTGTGTGTTCATGAAGCTTTACACAGATGGCCAAAGATGATCAGGTTTAATTGCAGTGTTTACCAGAGCATCTAACCTCCAGCGTGAGCCATGACGCAGGCTTGATGTACACTGGTGCAAAGTGATTGTGTGCATTTGTGTGTGTGTGTGTGTGTGTGTGAGAGAGAGAGAGAGAGAGAGGCTGCGAGAAGGCGTGAGCGAGTTTTACATCCTATCTGACTGATGTAGATGTGGCGCTTTTGCTTTGGGGACGTTCGTGAATGTTTTGCTGGTCGACTGTTTTGCAGCACCATCTGGACTCCAGAGTGGGCCTGGGAACCATTTTACTCCACCTGTCCTGACACACTCTCACACACTCACACACACAAACACACAAACGACTCGTCCCACGCTGGGTTTTACTGGAGCATCGCGTCTGCTACTAAGAGTAAATCTCAGTCTGATTTTTTTTTTTTGTGAAAACACAAAGAATTTACTGTATAGATAGACAGAAGGAGGAAAGAGGATGGAAGGAGTCTCCAGTGTCAGCTCTTTGTAACAGCCAGCATGCATAGCCATGGCTTGAGGTTGGGGGAATCAGACTTATGACTGAATGGTTCCCGGTTCGATTCCCCATACCAACAAGTCACAACTAAAGTGCCCTTGAGCAAGTCACCTAACCTCCCTAACTACCCCCTGGGTACTGTGTCAAGTGTGCACACTAACCACTAGTGTGTGTTCACTAGTATGTGTTTAACTGTATGGATGGGTTAAATGCAACCCCAGTACATCAATCACTTCACTTTCACTTTATTTCAGCTACAAACAGAACAGTCTGTGCTTTCCTGGTTTTCAGGAACACCACAGGCCACATGTTCTTGTCTTGTTAAAGCCAACATTACACGTAACTACATATAGATGGTTAAAAATAGAATGAGCAATCCTGTAATTAAGGCAAAATGTAATTTTTTTGATATAAGATGAAAAAACGATCACCGCCATGGAGGTTGTAGCAGAACCGCATCTGGGCACTGATTATTTTCCTATACGAGCAGGTCCCTGTCGTGTTTTATTGTGTCTTTAGTACAACGCAGGCCTGTCCCTTTAAGCATCTCAGGTTTCGGGAGTTTCAGCTCCATTCCTGAGCCACTCAATGCTGGATTTGATGAAAATTGAGTTCAAAATGTTACCCTTGTTCCGTTAAGGTAGCACAAGGATCTAATCAAGGAGTATCTGAGAATGTGTATAAGGTTGTTTCCTGGGATGAATCTCAGAAAGTGATATTGGTTATTTTCCACATTACTACAGAAAAAGGTCTGGCTGGTGATGTTTCTGCATATTTAATAAAAGCCATCGAGGTCGGCGGGACTTCATTTGAGCGCGGTTCATTCTTATCTGATAGATCGTCAAAGGACAAGCGAACTCATGAGACTCATTTCCTCTCCTCTACCTGACGCGTCGTTATTTTCCAAGCAATTCATGCACAAAAATAACTTTTTGTTAAGCGTTAGAAGTCTTCTCGGAAGCCGGAGTTGATTTTGAAGCTCTGGCATAATTATTTCTATTTTTGCCCTCCAAACAGAGGCGGCCTATTTATCTTGTGTTTTGTAATTTGACACAAAACCATGTTAAATCCAGAGAAATGGCGGGGATGAAATATTAAAGTCTGCCTGGTCAGGAGCTAGTTTCAGCACGGCTTGTCTGCGGGTGGGACGCGTGGGAGGATGGGGTCCCCGCTCCGTCTCTAAACAGTACTCCACTATATTACTCATTAGTCCCGCTCATTAATTGAGCGTTATGATTGCTTTACAGCAAAGCACAAGCTCGTACAGCGCGATCCCATCGGCCGTTCTCTTCCTTCAACATCACTCCGAAACCTATAGCACTTTTTTTCCCCCAGACTGATTTCAGACCCTTTCATAAGGATGATATTCAGCAACCCCTGTAACATTTACAACTCAATCCACTCTCCTAAAATGTTTGGCAGCAGAGTGAGCCAAAATCGTGAGTGCTGCATCAGTGCTCTGCACACACATCTGCGTGCAAGTTTACAGATATTGATGCGGGCCATCAGCACGTCAGCATTTAGGACCGTTTCTGTGGAACGGCAGATTATGTCGACTGCAGAACAGGCGCTGTCTGTTCTCCTGCTCCTCCTCTGCAGATCTTCTCTCATGCTTAGCAGATGTAAAGTCCATATCAGCACAGGCATGAGGAGCTCTTTTTGCCTCTCACTCTCTTAAAGTGCTCTCCATTCAGCTGTGACAACACCCCTCCTTCTCTCTCTCTCTCTCTCTCTCTCTCTTTCTCTCTCTCTCTGTCCGTCCAGTTATTTTTGGAAACCGCTCTGAGCTGTACCTTGCTTCAAAGGCAAGCACAGGAGCTTTATATTTATTTATTCATCCTTTCTGTTCTGTATTTATTATTAATCTATTCCCCCTTCACCTCACAAAGACAAGCCAGTTGAATTGATCTCACGAAGCTCAGCGTTAATCCAGGCCAATTAGGAACAACATGGAGCCTCCTCCAAGACTCCATTGTTTTGATTACCAACACACCAACACGGCACGAACCTCAGGGTGTCATGTCTGGATTTCAGGTTTATTTTCTTTTCTTTAAGACACACATATTCGCTGCCCTTTTGAGAGGTGAGATCAAAAGGCCAGTTTCCAGAGATCACTTCATCAGAAAAGGTCAACCGAGCTCTGTCAACAACAGACCAGACACAATACTCCAAATAAAAGAAGCAGAAGACTTTCAGAAGGAAGACGAGAGGCGCGATGATCCTAGAATTAAACCACTGGAAGCAAAAATCTACCTCAAAATAACTAAATCGTCATTATTAATGTGTTGCTTTATGGTAGCTGAGATGTATTTTGACTTCTTTCATCAATATGATTGATATTGCCTTCTGATATTACCCTCAATTTCATTCTGACACTGGTGTTTCATTCTGACTTATCCCTCGTTTCACTGCTCTGCTTAAAGAGAGCCATGCAGCGGCACTTTATTCCTGTAGTCTGTCCAGCTTTCTCACATCATCAGCATCCAAAGACTTCAACTTTCTTGTTATCTTTATCGCTCTTCAGCTTGATGATCATTAACTAACCGGATTAGCTAAAAAAAACAGCACCAATGAACAAATGAGCCTGTCAGAGATATTTGGGGTCCCTTGGAATGTCAGCTAAACAAACCCCGTAAATTATGCAGCCACCACCAATCTGTACCGGTATTTTTGGCACTTCAGTGTATGTCAGTAGAAAACTGTTTTAAGTTGGTGAGGAGTAGGTCCTTTAAAAGAGAGCAAGTGTCAATGCTTCAGTCATACCATGGCCTCAATTCCTGAACTCTAGTTCCCAGAATTCCAGGTGGCCAACCAGCATGGCCGCCTCCATGACACGTTCTCCAGTTCACACCCATTCTCCATTTCCTGAACACCGACTCCAATTATCCCATGTGTCGCTCCCACCCATTTATATGCCGTGATTAACCGAGTCTTTCATCAGTTTGTTATTTAAACTCTTTTTGTGTCTCCAATCCTGCTCAAAGTACCAGAGCATCACCACAGACTTCGGCCTTTGTGTTTGACCTCATCCTACTCATTTGTATCTTGAGTGTCGCCTAGCTCACTGTGGATTGATTTCAGATTGTGTTTCAGAGTTGTTTGCCTAGATTGTATGGATGTATTAATAAAAACTACCTGCACTTGCATCCTGTTCCACCTCAGCGAACTTTCTTACACACAAATGTATAAAGATTATGGGTGAGTAGCTTGTGTCCTTGAGGAGAGTGTTCAAGAGGAATTGGAAGAGGTTAATAGGTCAAAATAGAAAATTTCACAATATCCCCTTTCATTCAGCGATTTCAGACATGCCTGTTCCTTGAGGTATTACACAATAATGCCCAGTCTTCAGATCTCCTCCTTGTGGTGCTCACATAAAGAGGAAAAGGAAGATTGGGGAAGAGGAAGAGAACGATGTTCATCATTTGTGCCTTTTTGTGCGACTGCAGGGCTAAAACAATATAAATAACTCTGGCCCTGAAGGATTGGTGCGCTCCACTCTGACAGCGAGATGGAGTATTGATTCCTGGCATGGTACTAAAATTGCCTGCCTCCCGGCCTCCAGACACACATGTTGGCAGGAGAATGGGAGGCATGCCCTAAAACCCATGTAAATGCTGACCAAAAGAGAAAACACATCTGTAGCAAAAGCGATTACATTACCCGTTCCTCAAGTCAAGATCTCGGCTCCCCCGACAATCCTTCTCATGATTAAAACGCACTTCAGCATCGCCGCTTCGTTATTAATGTACTGAAAGTTGATGGGACTCGGTGGTGACAGCAGCAGCAAATCACGCCACATCAATCTACAATTCATAATCAACCCGTCCCCAAGCCGTCCCCTTCAGCAAGCCTGGTGTGAGCTTCAGCTTTTACCCAAACTCCTTTAAAGTTCCTTTTTTCAGGCAGGGTGTAGAAAATCAACTCTGAGAAAAAAAAAAAAGAAATTGAGTAGCTTCTTGGTAGGAGATAATGAGTTCCAAGAAGGCATATATCCCAGGCGTGAAGGTTAAACTTCATGCTAATTACTCACGTATCTATCTAATGTAATCTTCCAAAAGCCCAATGCCTCAGAGACAATGATCAGGCCTTCTGAAGAAATCCTCAGTCTGAAAAGAAAAACTTATTTATCACTGTATAAAACCCTACCTTGGTAAGATTTCCTATGCTACTGAACCACGGTCAGAGATATAGTAAGATTTTACTGGCTGCTCAGTAAATCACAGGAGCATGTTTTGTACAGGTAATGTGCTATATATCTTTAGGACTAAAGTAGTGGAGTGATGGCTTCTTTACTGCCCTTTAAACTGCCCTTAAAGGATCGTTTGAAAGCTGCTTTTGACACTATCTGCATGCTGGTCATTGATGATAAGCTCCATCGTGTTTGTGTGAAAAGTGCAACAGAAGGAGAGTAAACACAGCACCCTACAGGGTTCAAAGGAGGCGTGCGTCTCCTCAAGAACGCACAACATGGCCCAGTCACATGACCTCGAGTGCTTCTCTGAAGTGACTCACCATCTCCAAACCCTAAAGCGTCAATTTCTTTAAATCCACCCTCATGACGCTTTACGATTCAGGACTCGTTCACGTGACAGTTACGGCTCTGAAAAGATCATGACAAGCGACTCGGAGTCTGCATTTCACGAGACGTCTTCAGAAGATCCCCTCGTGTATAGCGTCACCATCTTTTTGAGTATTAGTACGACAAAGAGAAGAAACAGTGCAAACGATGCCAGCCTCAAGATAATTTATTGTGTACACAGCACAGGTCAGGGGAGAGTATTAATCCAGGCAAGCCGCCGAGCCCTTTGCTAAATGAGATTGTCCCCGGGCAAAGGGGCTACGCTTTTATATTCGTTTTGTTTTTCTCATTCGAAAGGCCGCCTCGCTACGATCAGCTCTGGAATGCCAATAAAGTCTGACAAAGATGCACAAGCAAAACTTTTAGTATAGATGTCAAAACGAACTAACGAGCACATAGGAAATGGTTCCGTGGCGGACAGTCGCCCGAGGTAGAGTAGGAAGCAAGTGGTGGGTTGTTTTTATATACGCAGTTCAGTACAGGCAAAACAATCCAAAATGTGATCAGTAAACAGGCAAGTCGGTAAACTAGGCTACAACTAAGGGCGGAAATAATAAACAGGATACGGACACAGACACTTGGTAAGCTAGACAGGAACAGAAATAGGCTACAACTGGACATAGACACTTGGTTATATAGACAAAGGTTTAGCTCATAGGCTGGGGAAAAAGCACTAATGCGATACTTTGCAAAGTGTCATTAGAATCAAGAGGGTTTATATACAGTGACTGAATATAGGGAAAGCTAAAGACAGGTGGACATGATTAAGAAACATTAGGGCAACAACCAGTGCCTAGACATAGGAAGAGACGAGACGTGACGTGTTGATGAAAACAAAGACACACCTGGTACACATGGTAGTGAATGTGGAAGTCCCTGCTGCCTACACTAGAGCTGTGAAAGTGCAGCACAGAAGGAAATGTGCGACAAAAAAAACAGAATTTAACATTAGTGTAGCTTCATAATTAGCAAACTTCTTCATAAAATCTTCTGCTCGCGAGCGGGCGGAGTCGAGCGACATGGCGACGCGCCGCATTCGCAGTCAGACGGCGTGATAGGAGACCGCACAGTAACATTCGGTTTCTTCAGGTTTCAAAAGATTCCACTAAGAAGACGCACGTATCACTGCTCTCTTTCTAAACACAGCCATCTCCTTCCGCTCCCTAAATATAAAAAAGCCTTTGAACCCAGACTGAGATATGAATTTGAATTTGAATAGTAAAACCTGAATACAAAAGCCACGTCATCTGCAGGATTTACAGTAAAAGTCTGTTTATACTGTTTGTTTGTTCCGGACGCGAACAGCAAAGTCATTAAAATGTCTCCTTTATGGACTATGACTTATTTAAAACTTTTTTTTTTTATTTCCTGCTAAAAAGTCTGGCAAGGTACTTGCAAATGTTAAGACAAGTCGTGCATCAAAAAGATTTATTAAATCCGTCTTCCCCCGAGAGAGAACAAACCGCATACTGTTCACCAGCGCTGCTCATACAAGCAAGATGAATGATGCCCTAAGAGTCTTCTCTCAGGTAATAGACAGATAGCATCATGTACTATACAAGGCATTGTAATCACAACTGACTCCTATTTTCAACTCGGTATCCAAGACGACCCGGTCCACCGAGACGCTGATGCTGGACAGATGACATCAGTCATAACTCTGCACACAGCCTCAAAGACTAGCTATATAAAGGTTCTCACAGAGGACTCGCAGTTCGAGGTTGCAGCAGAACCGCACGGAAAGGTACACCGATCGCTTTGATCTATTGTTCAGGGTGCCAGGTATTCCCTCAGTGACAGCTCCCGTTTGAAACCTATCCGTAGCGCTGCCACGGCATCAAACAACGCCGTAATTTGTTTTACCTTATCTCGCAAATGAGCGACGCGCCCAACGAGTGACAGCATCTTTATGCCGCGCCGTAGCGCCTCGGCAAAGCAGAACTTTAATATACAAGGCTAAATGATGAGAGACGTAGCATAGGTATGCTCGTACCGCGGCGATATCGGAAAGCCGCTCGCTCTGGGAGGGATGAGGATGCGGCGGAGAGACGGAAAAATGGCCAGGTTCCAGGCTTGTGGATTGAATTGTGTGGAAATTGAAAACTGCTGAGGCATTTCAAAATGAAGTCTGGATATTATATAGATTTGTCTATTGTTGTATTGTACAGATGCCACATTTTTATTTCTTCCTTTATTTATTTATTTTTAACCACTAGGACGTGCTTTTATTCCCTGCGCAATCCAGCACTAATGGAACCCATTGTAGATCGTAAACCCTACGTGATATCAGACACGCATTTAGCAAAGATGTTTCAACTGATTTCAGGAAGACATAAAGTAGTATTTATAAGTGAAGTGACCACAGCGTAGTGGACTTGATCCAGGCATTTAAACCGTCCATGCAGTGAAACACACATGCACACTACTGTAGCACTAGTAGCAGCCGTCGCCTAGTGGTTAAGGAACCAGTCCTGTTACTGGAAAGTCCCAGGTTCGATCCCAGCACAGGGCAAGGCAAGACAGAGGTGCCCTTGAGCAAGGCACCTAACTAATTCCCCCAACTGCTCCCCGGGAGCTGCCCCCAGTTCCAGGCAAGTGTGTTCACTGCCCACTAGTGTTCACTGGTGGGTGTGTGTTTCACTGCACAGGTTAAATGTGGCGGTCACATTCCTCTGTGTGCAAGCACAGTAGGCAAATAGTTCACTGTCACGTTCACTTTAGTGAACACACACTAGGGGGCAGTGAGAACACATGCCCAGAGCAGTGAACAGCCCTATCCACAGTGCCCAGGGAGCAGTTGAGGGTTATGTGTCGAATCCTGGTTCCTCCACAAGCCTACAGCTGGCCCTCGGTGGGCATGTTTAAATACCTGCTTGTTGTTATAATCTGAAATGCGTGGTGCTTTCTTTCGGCACGTCTCACCCTTCTGAGTGAGCAAATTAAACCCACATAATACAAGAAGACTATTTATGATAAAGCCTATCGTCCCTGTTCGACTGGGTTCCAGTGTGCCCACTGAGACCCTGATCCAGAGGTCAGGTCAATGCTTTCCAACATGGCTTCCAGGACGTCTCATAGACCAGAGCAAAGAGTAATAAGAATGTGTGTAATCTTGTGTCTTTCACATCATCTTAAGAAGACCACACAGTGGTGCTTTACGCTTCGCCTGCTAGAATTTATTTTCAATTTCAGGCGCTTAACACGCTCAGGCGGCGACACCCATCACGCACACTTCTCTAAATGTCATCACTGTAAACACGGCGCCGTTAAAATAAACACATCCGACTGACTAAAAAAACTAATTAACAACAAAGCATCATTAAGAAAAATGATTACCGAGGTTATTAAATAAGCCGTAGACGTGGACATCAGCACAGACAGCCAAAGCAAAACTGGCGGCACTCTGGAGAGTCTGGCTGGAACGAAACGATAGAACGTACAGTCCATGGTAATCTTCCTTAATGTTCAAACATTAGGATAATTTCCGAATTGCATTTAAACAATAAAGCGGAATAATATTTAAATCAGCCAAAACTCACAGGGTTATTCCTGAACCGTAAAAGTCACTGAATAGCCATTTGCAAATTCCCAAATTAGGATCATATGCCATTTAGGTGGTAAAATGATAAACAAATATGCATTTTGGCCAAATGTTAGTTAAAGCAGAACGAATTAGTCAATGCTCAAAAGGGAACCGAGTCTAATTAGGCAAATGTTAGATAAAAATGAACTTGTTTACTCACATACAAGCACTTTGGACAAGTTTAGGACTGTTACTTATTTGGTTTTTGTTCTGTACATCAGTTTATTTGGGCTTAATCCAAATGTGCACGACTTTCTGTGTTAAAACTCAATGTTATCCTGATTTTTTTTTTTTACTCTTAATAAAATTACCATAAACGGTCCTAAGGTCTAATTAAAAATTGTTAGTGCAACAGGGAGTACAGTGTTTGATGTAATTATCGTCCTCAGTTTGACTGATTTTGTTCAAGATAATTTTCCTTTTTAATGCAGTTTTAATTGAAGCTGTGTGCTTATCTTCCCGCATAGATTAGCATCAGGCCACTTATTTCCAGCGGTGGAGGAACGAAACAAATAGCTCACGCTCCGCTACAGCTTGTCCACCTCTTAAACCTGGTCAGCCCTTTGATTCTGGTGGCGCGCCGAGCTGAATGCAAATGAAGGCATGCCTCGGCTGAAATATGCACGACCCCTCCTTTTGCTAGTGCGAAACACCAGCCAGCTGCTGAAGAACAATAAAACGGTGCCAGACTTGCAAGCTTGCACGTTTGCAGCCTTTATTTTAAAGGACGTTTTGTCACAGACATGGCAGCAGTGAAAAGCCATCAGCCAAATGAGATAATGTTTACAGGGGTCACCGGGATGAGAAAGCGATTCAGTAATGGCGTTCGGTGGACTATAAGCGTTGCTCAGCAATAGACAGAGCAGCATTACGGATAGAAAAGATGAACGCAGGCACTATAATTACAACTCTTTCTCTCTGTAATTGTGAAGGTTTTCATAGGCCGAGACAGAAGTGCTAACAAAAGCATCTTATTCTTGCCTTTACAACAGAAAATACTTCACACCTGTACTGATGTAGAAAAAGACTTTCATATAATACATTATATATCTAATATATATAGAAAATAAATAAATAAACAAACTAAAAGAAAACAAAAAGAAGGTCTCTGGGAGGATGTTACCACATACTGATGGAGCTCCATAATAATATTTCCAAAATATCACACATTTCCCTTTTTATACCAAATTTTCTGATTATAAAAGCATTGCTGGATCACAGCTCCAGGTTTCCCACTTGTTACTGTCCAAACTGGTAGCCCAGTCAACCTTACACAAGCAGATCATGTGTCCAGATGATCTAGCTAACAAGCTAACACTCATACTATTTATTTTCTTGACAAGCAAACCATGTGACTCTGCAACACACATTTACACTGAAGTGCCAAAAAAATGGGTACAATCGAGACAATGCAAAATACATAAACTGGTGTCTCCATAATGGTATAGGGTTTGTATATCTGCCATCCCATGGGACCCCTGGGACACCTCCAGACGTCTCTGACAGGTGAGCACTATGTGTGATGAGTTCCACCAGTTCATGTCCTGTATTCATTCTGATGGGTTTGTCCTCTTCTAACAGGACAATGTACCACCACACACGTCTAGAGACACCAGATTATGGTTAGAGGAACACTCATCTGAGTTTGGGGTTTAGTCATTTACACTTAAGTTACCGGATCTCAATGTCTGACTGTACAGAACGTGTGGAGGAAAAGAGGCAGTAAATACAACAGAGTAACTGCTGTAAGTGTAAAGGTAGCGCTGAATGACTTAGTGCTCAGTCAAGTCCCTCCGAATGAGGTGTGTCTTTAGTCAGTGTTTGAAGATTCTGCTGTTACAGACACTCAGGGAGAGTTTGTTCCACCACCCCAGTGCCAGGACAGAGAAAGTCTGAATGCTTCCCTCCCGTGTGTCCTGACTTATGGTGAGTCAGGCCGAACCATATTAGAAGCACGTGGGGCTCTGAGTATGCAATTTGCCATCAGGACACACTGGAGCTTTGACTAGTATTTATTCATCCTTGCTGTTTTGTGTGGTGATTTCAGATGTTCTCACCACTGGTTTCCCCTGGGTTCTCTGGTTTCCTCCTTTCCAACTTCCTAAAAAACATGCCGGTCACTCCTGGTCCAGCCTCAGTGCCCAGTGTTTCTTGGGATAGGTTTCAGATCCACAGCCTCCCTGACTGGCATGAAGCGCTTTCTTAAGTTTTCAACATTAAATTTAAATCAAGTCAGATTTATGGTTTGTCTTAGCTATTTTTTTTTTTACTATAAAAAGCCTTCCATTTAGGATTTCCTATAAAGCACACTTTGCTTCCCGAAGCCAAAGGTGGTGAGTGGAGCAGAGGAAAAGAAGTGCATCAGTCCATTATAACCTAGGAGTATTTCTGAAGACAAATGACTCCTCGGCAATAACCGGACACTCCAAATGAGATACAAAGTCTCCCCGGTGCTTATGTAAGTGTCCTCCCTCCCGCAAGCTCCACTTGAAACGGTGTACACGTTCAAATCGCTCACCCACTTACCTCCTGACCAATCTCGGAGATTGTATTACGCTGACTTTTACAAACACTGACCGCCGATCAGAGGAGACGTGTACATTCATCAGCGTGGGCCCTGCCAGAGTGACGTCACCCCAGAGGCTCTTTTTTAGCCGTGCAGTTTTTTCTCCGAAGTGCAAGAGCACACCGCACAATTACCCGTCCTCTGGGAAACTCGCTTTGAATAGCTCATCAATACTTTGTAACTCCGGTACGACACAAGAGCTAAATTTATTTATTCCCTCCACTCCCCCATGAGAGTTGTACGTTCAAGGCAACTGCTGTGGGAAGCGCCGGATAATTAAGAGCATTCGCTAGGTTTTTGAAGACCTTTGTTTCTCCTTTAACGGGTGAAGGTCAAAACAAGGCATCTGCAGTCTCATCTCTTCCAGCTCCACCGTCATGGAAAGCTTTCATGGATCAGTTCGTCCACCTCTATGCATCGTGGGATATCCTCTCAGCGCCTGACCTGGACAGGCTCCCATCATGCAAATCTCTTTGAAGAACAGTGCCAAGAACTGTGTATAAAAGACACTCAGAGTCTACCAAACATTAGTCAGCTTCAGAACAGAAGGTCTACAGGGTCAGGGAACTAAAAGTGTCCATCACAGTGGTAACGAGTGGTGAAGGAGGAGTGAATTGAGATACTCAGGTGTATTAGATACCTGCAGTACACATTAGTCATGTCTGATCATGTCCAAAACAGGAGATTCTGTTGGATGTGTCCCAGAATACAGTGGTTAATACCTACCAAAAGTGGTCCAGGGAAGGACGACCAGTCAACCAATGACGAGGTCACGGAAGACCAAGACTCACTGATATGTATGGGGGAGTGAAGGCTAGACCATCTGGTCCAATCCTACAGAAGATCCACAAAAGAAGAAATAATAGGATTGTCTCTCTATACATGTTCAAAATGTATGACTTATTACAATTACAACATCAAGGACATCATATGGCACTGAATGCCAACCCGCTGCCCAGCCAGATGCTATAATCTACCTAAAATTGTACATTATAAGCAGCTCTTCAGTAAGTACATGACCTCAATATCTAACATTAGCCAACTAGTCTCACATCAACTTAAAATCGTTAGCTAACTAGCAATCTAAGCATGCTAAATGACTACTTAGCAAGCTACTAAGTTCAGATGATACAGGTGCCGCTGTAACCACAGCTGCTTTATGTTGGCATAAAAAAAAGGTGTCTGGTTTAATGTGGATTTGTTTACTTTTCCAATTCTGACACCTAGGAGCGCAGTGTGACATTTTCCAAAACAAATTCTGGCTCTGCTCTTAAAAATCACTACAGTTTCCCCACAATGTTCTTGCGACCAGGAGGCACGGCTGACGTCAGAGTGACGCATCTTACTCAGGGGCTCAAGCCGAAAACAAACCTCAGCCTACAGAAACTCCCCTTTAATAGAGAACTGATTTAGAACCAGTAGAAGTGCTTATGTAACCTAGGTGTAGAGATGAGGTATGGCAAATGACGGCCTGTTTATGCGCTGTATCAAACCAATCCATGACTTTTAATAAAATGTAAAATCAGTCAGCACTGATGTAGTTCTATTGTATTTACAATTACAATATAAAGATGCCATGCAACACTGGTGGTACACCAGTCTAATACTTGATGGGTCCCCCATGGTGCATGGACTCCACAGGCTTCCGTAGGCAACGAACGCTCAACAGATCTGTTGTATTCTGAGGTGGAGGATCTCTGTGTTCCACAGCGTGTAATCCCAGATGTGTTCAATAACGTTGAGATCTGGTGATTTAGGTGTGAATGACTAAACCCCAAATGCAGATGAGTGTTTCTCTAACCATAATCTGGTGTGACATTATCTGTCTGTCTGGCTGTCTGTCTGTCTGTCTATCTATCTATCTATCTATCTATCTATCTATCTATATTAAACACATGCTGCTACTATTAGCACTAGTAACTCTCTGCTAATACCAGACTAAAAGAACATCTTTTTTGCCTTAGGAAGCGTTCATAAATAGTGCTGACTGCCCTGTACACAGCAAATTTGCCTCTTTGACAGTCGTGTTTTTCCTTTTTAAAGATACACACAGCTGCCCAATGCATTTTAAATTCACTTTACTGAATATTTATGATCAAAGTGAATTTCCAATATCATGAGCACAGTTTAGCGACTCGTCAACGGGAACGCCGAGCAAAACGAATACAGAGAGTTTGCCTAAGCGTATCACCCGAGCTCGCATTCTCGGAGTTTTCACCACACCACCCAGTCCACATGTTTGTTTGGGTCGCAGACTCAGAGATTAGATACAGATTTGTTTTTGTTTTTTTTCTTGAAGTCCGAAATGACTTTAAAACTCGAGTTCAAGGAACGCTTGCAAGAACAAAAGCCGAAGCAGTAATAAGACCACTTCATTAAATATTTAATCAAAGTTTCACGCCTTATTTCTCACAAACTATTAAAGTCCACTAAAGATTACTTTATGGATATTAAAAAGGGATTTATTTTACGTAATATAAAGTTCAGAACAATACGAGCAATAAGAGCAAGCCGGATGTAGCCGGGGAAGGGAACAGAGTCGATGTTTCTGTTGGAAGGACAGAAGTGACAGCTGCATGCAGAGCGCTGGCTGAATCTCCAAAACGCTGAGTGAACTGAAACCGGCTAATCAGTTTGTGCTGCATTTAATCTCATCTGCGAGCTACAGCCGTATCGATTCGAGTTTTGACTTCTCATTTTCAGAGTCGGGGGATAATATAAAAACCAGTTTATGAAGCAGGGGTAACCCAAGCAATATATAACGTAGCTTGATCAAATATATACCAGGATTTTAATCCAGGATTCGAAGCTCCAATCAGAAACACTGTGCATTTCTTCAACTTCTTCTTTAATTTTATTATTATTATTATTATTATTTTTATTGTAATCTTAGCAAAGAACATTAAAGCTTTTACTGTTCCTGCATCATATAAAATGTTTCTCTCGCTCCATTGTGGGTGTCCACCTCATTGGTGTTGGGCTCTAATTGTTATCCAGTGCTTTGACTGACAGTTTTTTTTGTATGTTTGGATGAGAATATGCACACTGATGGAAAAAAGAGATGCCAGTGCAGCTGTGAACAGAAGGAGAGAGGGCTGGGCCAATATAAAACCTCATTACAGTAGTGTCATGGAAAGTGTGTGCACTTTACGCTCCATCTAGCAGCAGTTTTGCAGGATAAGCACTTGTTCCTGTTTAGCACTTTTAAGGCCTGTTTCATTAGTGCGAAAGCCCTTAACAGGAGCACACTCGCGCCGAACAGGTGGCAGTTTCAGTACACGGTCCATTCAGAAGTGATCACGACAATATCCATTCTCAACCAACGCTCCGCTCTTTACAGTGCAGCTCGAGAGCGGCGGGTGTTTCATCACCGAGATTGACATAATCAACGTCAATCATGAAAGTGCCACCGGTTTCAGTTATGAGCTGTTTAATTTGTAGAGGAAAAATAACACGCATTCACAAGGGGGGCAGCTGTGGATCGAGGTTAAGGAACCTGTTTTGTGATTGAAAGGTTGCCGGTTTAATCCCCTGCACCAGCAAGACACAACCAACAGCTCCCTCGGTTCTGTGGATAGGAGTCGCTTACTGCCTCATAGTGTGGGTTCACTAGTGTGTATGAGAGAGCAAGTGACTGGAAGGTTGCCAGTTTAATCCCCCGTACCGGCCGAACACGACTGAAGTACCCTTGTGCAAGTCACCCCCCCCTCCTCCCCAACAAACTGCTCCTTGGGTTTGCCACGGATGGGGTCTGCCAATCATTCCGGGCAAGTGTGCCAACTGCCCCCTAGTATGTGTGTTCACTAGTGTGGGTGTTTCACTGCACGGATAAAGCACAGAAGGCCAATCACTTTACTGTCACTTTCATTTTCACTCAGAAGTTATGACATTCCTCCATGATGCATCACAGAACAGGATAAGACTCTTAGTGAAAAATGCTGTCTGCCCTCGTCTACATACATGAGCTCACAAATGGCTAACTGACAGCTGAGAAAGTTCCCCATGCCTCCCACTCTGCGAGCACGGCATCATTAGGATTTAAACTAGCTCCATACTGGTGCTTGGACACTGTGAATCTGTGTATTTCTGTTAAAAACACTTTGAAGGACCCCATAAGTCGACGCTTTTCATCAATTTTAGATCGGAACTATACCACAAATGGCTGCCGCGGGTGCCTCCCACTTTAAAGCTCTGCGCATCATTTCCGAGTTCACAGCGTCGGTATGTTTTTTTAAAAACCCCACGCTCTTCATGGAGGACAGTCAGACGCTCTGCAGATTGTAGTATTTGATCACGATCGGTCAGTGAAATCAACACGCCGCATATAGACCTCCTGGCACGGCCTCGGCATATTATAGTCTGTTTTTAATTGGCTTGTGTAATTTTTGATGGCTGTTTCTGTACTCCAGAGTTTATGTAGAAAGAAATTAGATTGCGAAATGAGATCCGATGCTTTAATCTTTTCACTTTTTAAACAGAGGCTTTATTGAAAGCTAACAAAGCTCATAAATTCATTCCACATGCCTCCGTGGCGACGCGGCGGATTGGTCACTGCGGCTCCGGGTGTGACATTATCGTTTGATGTCTTGGCAGCCTCTGAGGAAAAATAATGCACATGAATCGACAGTGGCCGCTGCTGAATATCAAACAGCGTTCTGCGTTACAGAAAAAAAAAACAAGCAAGACATTATAAAGCACGCCGTTGCATAAAACTGCAGGCGCAGAAAATGCGATTAAAAAAGACCAATGGCTGTAATTACAAAGTCAAATGAAAACCAGCCAGCGCACACAATTAGACAACAACAAAAGTCTCTCATGAGTCACTGTTTTAACACCATCAACCAGTAACAGCCTGGCTCTTTATGGATGCCCAGGCAGGACTCGTGTTGGGGTTTTTTTTTGTTGCAGGCAAATCATCTCCTTTGTCTGGATATTCACAGACTGCCAAACGTCTCGGCTGTGATCAGACCCGAGTTACAGAAATGAGAGGACGCGTGTCTGCCTGGGGCCCACTAAAAGTAAAAAAAAAAGAAAAGCAAAAACCCTGTTGTGTTTGGCAGCGGGCACTCGGAAATGATCGAATTTAAGACGCTTGCTCCTGGACCGGCTTCTGTCATCGGAGAGATCTTGGCTAAATGGCTGGGGAGAAGTCGACTGGTGCTTTTGTTTTTTTTTTCCATGTTTGTTTGTTTTGTTTTTTGGCAACGCCGCAGTTGCACAATGCCGGAATTTATTTTCATTCTGTCAGGGATATGCAGGACAGCAGTGTATTAGATAACAGCACACACATATTAAACAGGAATGAATCAACACTTTTTTTTCTCTCCAAATGAGTATGAGTACACGCTGCTTGGTATTTGTTGATTTGTACTGAATCTAGTACAATGAAGTGCCAGAAAAAACGGTACACCAGTCTAATACTTGGTAGGAGGTCCCTGACGGGGCAGTGAGTAATCTGTAGCCAGCGAACTCCAGACTCCCTGCAGAACGATCCGCAATTCCGTTGTAATCTGACGTGAACACATACCCAATGACCAGAAACTCCAGGTCAGTGTTTGGTGTCTCCAGACGTGTATCATTGTCCTGTTAGAAGACATCAAATCAGTCAGAAAGAATGCAGGACCTGAATGACGCCCGAATGATCATTAGGAACAATATACTTGAGCAGTGCTGATGTTTTTTCACACACCTAGCAATGCATGTATCCGTTTTGTCTCAACTAGCCAGCCAGAGATGATCTCTTCACGCTGGACTTCTAGCTTGTTTTACCATGTTACATGTACTGTAGGAAGACACGGTAGTTCAGAGATGCACAACTCCAGCACAGTTTTAGATTTTCCTATTCAAACACACCTGGCAGTTAACAGATAAGTGGAATCAGGTGTGTGTGAGTAGGTAAAACACCAAATGCCAACAGGTTCCTCCAAGACCGGAGTTGTGCACCTCTGCTGTAGTTTCTCCTCTTGATATTTTGTGTAAACATGGCTACCAGATGGTGGTATTGGAGCATTACTACACCGTAGCAGTATCTGGATCAGTATTAATGCACTCCTGTATCATTTTCTTATACTAGCTTATACATTTTTATTATGGACTGCGCTCAAATCACAGTTTAAGGGTAGCCATGGTTAGGGCTCAAGGTTAGGGAGGCGGTCTTGTGACAGGAAGGAAGGTTGTCAGTTCAATCCCCTGTACTAACAAGTAATGACTCAAGTGCCTTGGCTCCCAAACCCACCCCCAACTGCTTCGCAGGTGCCATTCATAGGGGCAGACAGAAGCCAAACTGCGTTATCGACTTGTCGGGTTGCTGTGTAAGGGGATTTGGTACGTGGGTCCTGGTTCATAATGTATATCCTGAGATGACCTGCACATGCTAATTTATCTGCAGCCCGGCCGATAGGGTAGTTAGTTGCCAAAAAAATTCTTCACCCTGCTGTAAATTGTATTACTGTCTTCAGGATGTTGTTCCCTAATTGGATCCTTGTAATTAGGCGAGAAGAGCTGAACAGCCAGATTGCTGTTTGTTTATACCTTTCCCCCGTATTAGTGACGTGCCGGGAATCCTCAAACAGGCCGAGGGTTCACTGGTTTCGCGCTGAAGCCTTAATTAGTCACTCATTCTTAACATACGCTCCGCTCAATCCAATTACCGCATTCACGATTAAGTTCACTCATTGCAGCGGCTAAATCGCGCCCGTCTACAGCGTCACGGCTCGCTGGGCGTGTGCAGCGGGCACTCGGAAATCCAGGAGTCTATAGCGTCGAGAGCCTGAAAGAAGTGCCCTTAATGTCCTTGGGACCGATCCAGCTGCCAAGTGCCTGTCAGGGTTCTCGAGCTCTCTAGAGTGGGAAATTTGTTGGAGAAGAATAAAAACACCTTCAGTCAATGATTTGTAGTAGCAGTGTGGAAGAAGAAAAACAAGTGCACAGAGCAGGTGGGAAATTAACTCGTGAATGAACTCCATCGTCAGTTTGTAGGTCTTGGTGGGTCAGCACTTAAAGAGTCATACATGGTTACTCTGTGCATCAGAAGGACACGGGGACGTGACCTTGAACGTGACATTGAACAAATTTTTGGCACAAATACACCAGAACTGACAATTATTTTTTAATTATCTTACTGGTAATTGACAACACGGCATCAGATGTTGGCAATTAGGTGAGGCCGATTACACTCAGAAAAGTTGCCCAATGATGAAATGAAAACGGGGTCATGAAAAGGTTTCGTCTAAACCTTCTTGTCATTGTTTACTTCTTGGCATCCTAAAAAGGTTCCCTAGACTTCAGGATTCCTCCTGCTGGCCGTTTCGGTCATTAGCTCCTCGGCTGACGTTAAAGGCACGCGTTCCTCTGCACGCTCGCTGACTCCCAGACATGTGAGAGACCCAGCAAGGGTGACTGGCTCTGACACTGACAAAGCTATTCGAGCCCAGAACCATTTGTCATTGGCAGCAGTTTAGCATGAGCTATTGCACAGTCCACAAGGCTTCAGTGAACCTTATCACCACGGAAACCTCTCAATAACTTATTCATGATGCACGAGGCAATCACCTGGGCTGCTGTTTCACTTGGCAAAGTAGTCGACATTGACAAAACATTCCAGGGGCGTTCGACTCCGTTGTATCCGCGATACCGCGGACGGAGCCGAATATCCATCTTCGGCAAAATCTCAGCACACTCGGAGCGTTTATACGGAGCGATGTGTTGGACTTGGCAGGGAAAATGTTTTAAGAGCAAGAGATGTTGTTATCTAAGAGAACTTGCCGGCGGTTGGTCGTCATCGTAATACATTACCCAGGCTCCTGGCTCCCTGTAACAGATAGCAGTGTTCATATTAATATGAACAATATTAAGTCCTGTTTCTGTCAGCGTTCATGTCCAATCTGGTCAGATTTATGGGATTTATTGCGTAAGGCATGATAAAGAAAAAGAATCAGTGATGTGTTGTGATGTGTGTCGAACCAGAGTTACTGTTCCCACCTCCAACCGTTTTCATGTAACTAAGCTGATGTTTTTAATTGACAAGTCGTATATTTTATCCATTACATTCCATATAGTGACATATCTACCATCTGTTTATGTTAAGCGCCACCATAAAAATCTCACGTTGTTACTATAGAAACAGTAACATATAAAATGTGTGCATATATACACACTGACGTGCTGGTCCACTGGTAAACTCCAGCCTATGCGAAATACACAGCACTGACACCTATGCATATCATTGGTTGTGTCTACAAGCGCATATATAAAGCAACAGACATCTGTGGAAGCTTCTGGAAATGTTTCTGCCGTGACAATGACAAGTTACCACAACAATGCGGTTTAATAGGTGGAGCTTGTGAGAGGGGTCGAAGCATTTCTAAAGTAGAAGCAAAGTTTGGATTTCCACATACGACCATTTCAAGGATGTACCGTGACTACTAAAACCTCAAACCTATGACAGCAGCTCACCGCCTCAAGTTACATAGGAATTCAATGCCGCATCCTCAACAAACATTAGTGTGAGGACCTGCTGTGGTTACCTGTCCTCCCACGGGGAAACTTCCAAGTATTAAAGTATTGGAGTTTTGACTGTATTTCAGAATCAGAATCAGATTAATTCCAATTCGGTTCCATGGTGTCTCCTAAATCTCCTCTAATGTGACAGCAGGATCTAACTTGTCTCTTGGATATTCCGCAATATTAAATCTATAAACCACTAAAATGCACTGATGTGTCTTTCATTAATAAATTAATTGTTTTATTAATCATTGTATTCGTGGGCAAATCGCCGAGTTATAAACCAGACCGAAAATAATCACGTCAGGTCAGCAGCACGTCATGACGCATCACTCACCTTGGCGTTTGTGTAGCAAGGGAACATGTCTGTATGACTTTCTAAAGTCAGAGCAGAGACCATGGAGAATGTACTTTGGGAAAAGGTCTTGGCTGAGTAAGAGAAATAGGCAGCGAAAGGGATAGCGACTGCACCAGCTGTATGCCCCAAACTCATTTAGTTCAGAGAGCACGATGCTTTCTCACACGACTGTCACTCTCCCTCCAGCCATGTACGACTCGACAGAATGCAGACACTCATTTTTGTCTGCTAACAGAAGTTTCCTGATCATTGCCACTCTCCTTCTGGTCTCGCTCCCTCCCTCACTCGCTCCCTCCCTCCCTCCCTCCCTCCCTCCCTCCTTTGCTCTCTCCCTCCCTCCACTGTTTGCATTGCTTTATAGTCAGCTCAGGGCCTCACACAGTGGCACACGGTGTCTTCTTTCAGCGCAGCAGTCATTTTGGCTCATTTGAATATCCCGGTGTGTTTTGACAGTAGGCCTCCATGGCATTGCAGTGTTTGCTTTGCATACCGCGAGTTCCCACTGTTCCAGCCTGTCTGTAGTCGTGAAAATTCCTCAGACTCCCTTTCTATCTATCTATCTAGCGCTTGTCATGCCTGATGTAGTCTGTAAGCACCAAAAATCCTAGTAAATTCCACGAGGACAAGTGTGCTCCGGGCACTCGTGCAGGAATAAAGCAGATGTCAGCCGAGCTGAAAGTGGTCCTGGTTATTAAAGTACACAACTATCTCAGCTCTTCAGCACCAAAAGGACATGGTCGCCTCCAGGGTCCTATTGCTTTGTTACTCGTTCGGGCCTGAGAGCGTTTTTTGCTAATTACCCTGTCACATTTACATGCTGTTTAGTTTAATTAGACTAAGTAGTCAGGTACAGAGGAAGAACATAGCGTCTGTGAATTTATAATCTAAAATTAGTGACATGTAATTAAGAAAGTATTGCATTTTATAAAAATAATCCTGGATGAAGCGATTACCGAGCTAAACAAGTGTGCCTAATTAGTCGCTCACAAGGTGTTCATGGCAACATGGCGTTGTTATGGAAACGCTGAAGTCTGCTCCGTATCTAGGGAACAGCTGACCCTAGCCATGTGCCGGAGGGCACTTCCTTATGCATTTTCTCGGTAACAGCAGCAATTTGTTGCGAATGCGGGAATTAACCATCATCTCGCAGCCTGAAACAGGAAGAGAAATAACGGTGCCCGTGTGTAACCTCACTGTCCTGTTAAACGGACCGAAGCGAGAAAGAAAGAACCCCTGAATGAAGTGTTACCATGGACCTGCCAGGGACATTGATGCAATAACAAGCCATCCATTTGCTCTTTTAGCCCCCCCATCCCCCCCCCTCCTCCTCCTGCCCGGACCTCCATTATACATGAAAAAGTCATAAACAGCAGGAGACGTCTCCGTGCGCAGAAACCTGTGTCTCATGGCTTGGCGTGTGGATTAATTACATGCAGCTGTCACCTAATTTCCATGATTATTCGCTAAAGCGAGGGAGCGTCCTGTCCGGGAGCGGGTTCTGCTTTGAAACATTGAGAGCTTTGAAAACGTTCCAAGCTTTACTTTGAGCAATTAGGGATCTCTTGCTTAAAGCACAGCAGATCTGGGAAACTGTTAGCGCGGCCTCCAGGGGGGTTTCTTAACCGAGGAGATTGCATAAATCTTTTTGCTTTTTGATTTAGATCCTGGGTTCTCGTGTTCGGTGACAAAAATAGTTCATTACCTAGTCACAGTACGAGGTTAGTAGTTATTTCACAACCAGTCTGTTATGTATGTACAGTAAATAAACTCGACTGGCTTTTTTCTTATAAACAAAACATCACCAGGATGATACTGTCATGTCGTCCTCAATGCTATCTGGACCCAGTTTCTGACTGGCTATTCCCCCCAATTGTTATTATCCAACTCAGCAATGAATATATGTGAGCGACAGTTAAAGTCACGCTCCACCGCCTTTTAATGACTTCTTCTTTAAATAAATTGCCAGACTAAGCTCGACTGCTTAAAGCCTGCAGTTTTTAAGCCTAGCTTTACATTTATATGGGAAATGTTCCTCTGAACGTCCTATCGGTTAGTGATACAAAACCCGAAGCATGTAAACATTGCTAGCAGGACCAACATAAAGCCACATGTCGTGAGGAATTTAGTAGGATTAAACAAATTCATAGGCATTAATGCTGAGAAAGATCACAGAGGACACTCAGGTCCTGGGATAGACTTGGTGATGTTCAGTGTAATGTTATATTTAGTAGGAAACCAGTCATGGCTCAAGGTTAGGGAACCAGTCATGACTCGAGGTTAGGGAACCAGTCATGGCTCGAGGTTAGGGAACCAGTCATGGCTCGAGGTTAGGGAACCAGTCATGGCTCGAGGTTAGGGAACCAATCATGCCTTGTGGTTAGGGAACCAGTCATGGCTCGAGGTTAGGGAACCAGTCATGGCTCGAGGTTAGGTAACCAGTCATGACTTGAAGTTTGGGAACCAGTCATGGCTCGAGGTTAGGGAACCAGTCATGGCTCGAGGTTAGGGAACCAGTCATGGCTCGAGGTTAGG
>JAOVVF010000001.1:12475661-12489581 GCA_028565595.1 Duopalatinus emarginatus
TATTATTATTATTATTATTATTATTGTTATTATTATTATTATTATTATTATTATTATTAATAATAATAATAATAATAATAATAATAATAATACTTTTTTGATAACTTTGTTTTTAGAATTTTTTTTTAGTATTATAAAAATTATTTATGTTTTGTTTTCTGTATATGTGGCATTTATTTTTCAGATTTCCAGGATGTGCTTATAAATAATTTATTCATGAATGGGTTAAAAGTCTTTTAGCCATCAGCTCACTTGCTAATTATGATTTTTTAATGCAGCAAACATCAGGTATGGATCAGACACGTGGACACTTATTATAAATAAAGACTCATATAAAGGTTTTTAATGCACATCAATTATTTATGTGTTTAATTTATAACATATTAAATGTAGATTAAATGATTAAAGGAACTACAGTGGTGTTGATGTTCAGTCGAACGAATGCATATTCCTTGCATTTCTCTAGTATATATCTTGGAATTTACAGGGTCAGATATTTACAAATGAGAACCATACTTCAGTTCAGGAAAGTCATTTGTCAGAATTCTTATTATAGAAAAGGTCAAAAACTTTTACCATAAGAAAGGAAAATGACTAAGATAAAAAGTGAACATGCGTGACAGTTATTACAGATACAGTCCTACATCTGTTCTCACTCCCATTCTCCTCTCTTCCATCACGGACTGTTACAGTTTACGGTTTACAGTTTACCATGATAAGAAAATCTCCTCTGGTATCATTCTGTCAATTAAAGATGCAGAAATATTAAAAATGCACAGTCATGTGATGTGATGTAAAGCAGGTAAACCGGTTATGTCCTGGTGTTACCTCAGGGGACGACCTGAGAATGTCATCATCTATATAAGTTGTGAGGTGTTATTTTGTGAGTGAGGTTGAACACTGGCCAGAGTGCCCATGGCAAAGCAACACTCCATACTTTTGTATGGTGTGTTCTTGTGGCATGCTTTGAGTGCACTTGTCCGGCACCTTGTACTGCTTGGTGACCATCTGCAACCCTTTATAGACTTCATGGACCCCCACAATGATGGGACTTTCCACCAGGATAACACACCATACCCACGGGGCCCGAGTTGTCCAGAATTGTTTCAAGGAGCATTCTGGAAAGTTCTGATAAATTCTAAAGCCTGTACGTTCACCTGACCTGAGCACAGTCTGACATTTATGGGATGTGGTGGAGAGGTCCATTCACCCCTTGACCTACAAATACCACTGAGCTCTGGGTGGATATCCAGACAGTGTGGCTCATCATCCCTCCAGACCTCTTCCATTCACTTGTGAAACCAATGTTTTGGCTAGAGGGGGTCCTACACCGTATTAAATCCTGTCCTTTGGTACTTCAGCGTATATTTTGTACTTTGCTGTACATATGTTTTTTGTTTTGTTATTCCAGTAAAATCTTATTATAAGGTGAACGAGAGCAGAGAGGAATCAGAGAGGTGGCAGTGTAACAGATCAGATCAGGTGGAAGTAAACCGACCCAAACACATTTTAAGCGTCCGATCGCGCACCGTGACTAAAGCGTGACACCGTAACGACCTCCTTTACATCCACCTAAGAGACGTATGCACATAAATATCCACCTGGCTGTAAGTTATATATATACGTGTGGGATCTATAACATGAAAGTTTTGAAGTGGTTCTCGGGTGAAGGAGACGATGAGCACCTCTGTGTGGGACTGGCTGACTCAGCACAAACAGGAGAGCCTCCGAGCGATTACAGGAACGAAAGGAGACCCGGCGGGGCGCGCGTGGTCGGTGTTCGTCCTGGAAATGGAAGGAGGCTTTTACGTAACTGGGCCACGCAGTTCTGAGAAGGAATTTGTGGGTTTTCGGCCCTTTTTTAAAATGCGCAGAGAAACAAATCAAGAGAGAAAAAAACGGGAAATAAAAGCAATTATATCTGAGGATCAGGGTGGAAGGAAGGATGGAAGGATTTAAAGGAAGGATAAAGGAAGGCAGGCAGGAAGGATGTATGGAAAGACGGAGGGAGGGAAGGAAGGAAGGAAGGAAGGAATGACAGAAACCTCAGACAAACTTTAGAAGTAAACATGGAGAAAAGCAGGGAAGAGCATTGAGACGACGGCGAGATTTGAAGCCACGACACACTTGTGTGCGGATGTGTATGTCTGTGTGTGTGTGTGTGTGTGTGTGTGTGTGTGTGTGTGTGTGTACTTTGTGTACTCTATATGGGGATCATGAAAAGTGACTTTGAATCGTTTGCTGTTCTTGTTTGCAGTGGGTGTGTTAGAACTCGAAGAGGAAACATACACACACACACACACACACACATACTGATGGATATTGCGGATGCCGTGCCGAGATTTGTATATTCTCCCAGGTATTTCAGGGATGGAGTGAAGGAGAAAGGTTGAGGCTGAATAGTAAATTGTTTTCTGTTATAGTTCACAGGGGAGAGCGCAGGAAGTGGAGGGGGCGGAGGGGGTGGAGGGGTGGAAGGGCGGAGGAGGTGGAGGCTAAGGCTTACCTTTTACTGTGCAAATCACTCACCGTATTTATTTCTTTAGTACGCTCCACTCCACGCCGGTCTCCTAAACCACCCATACACCACCTCGCCATAGGGGGCGCTCTCACTCACCCGTCCATCCTTTTATCAGTTATTTCCCTGAGCACACGTTTCCCTTCTGAGCCTGCGTCACGTTTTTGTCCGTCTGACTGGTTTCTGTCATCAGATCAGATCACGTTCCGCGTTCACACACCACGTCCTCATCTCTAAATGAAAGATGACAGAAGGCGCTCTGGTTTTTCTTCTGATTCTCCTGTGATAATGAAGTGGTCTTCCACCACACTTATTTACTAACTGACTCAAATTGGATTTCAGTTCACAAAAGGAAAAGAAAGGCAATTAAGAGAAGTGTCAGTGTCCTGACTCCCAGAGGAGACAGTCTACCATTTCATCTACACTGTCTTTCCCTCTCCATCCCTCTGCCTTTTATTTCCTTTCCCTCTTTCTCTCTTTGTCCCTCTGCCTTTTATTTCCTTCCCCTCTTTCTCTCTCTGTCTCTTCTGTTTTCCCTTTACCTCCTTTCATTATGTCTTACAGTCCTGCTGGGCTTCGTGGTTCCTCTGCTCCTGCCACACGAGTTCCTCAGCTCATATCATTCTGTTTACTTTATCCCTCCATTGCTCTCTCTCTCTCTCTCTCTCTCTGTCTCTCTCTCTCTCTATCTCTATGTCTGTCAGTCTCTCTCTCTCATTGTTATGTATTTGTCTCTGTGTTTCTCACCACCCTTCTTTCTCTCTCTCTGTCAGTCTGTTTTGTTCTCCTCTCTCTCTCTCTCTCTCTCTCTCTCTCTCTCTCTCTCTCTCTCCACCCCCTCTCTACTCTCCATTTTGTCTATCTATGCTTCTTAAAGCTTCTTTCTCTCCATCTCTCTCTCCCAGCTTTCTCTATCTCTCTTTCTTATCTCTCTGTTCTCTTTGTGTATCTCTCTGTTTTTGAATGTCCCCCTTTTTGTCTCTTTCGCTGTCAGTCTGTCTGTCTCACATCTCTGTCTGTCTGCCCCCTCTGTCTCCCTCTGCCTTGTTTTCTTAATTCCTTCTTCCTTCCTTCTTTCTGCTTTGCCTGTCTGTTTCTCTCTCTCTCTCTCTCTCTCTCTCTCTCTCTCTCTCTCTCTCGCTCCCTTGTCTGTCTATTTATCTCAATCTCTGTCTCTCTGTCTCTCTTCTTTCTCAGTCTATCTATCACTCTTTCTCTCTGTCTCTATCCCTCTAGACGTCTGTCTCCCTCTTTATATCTCTCCTCTCTCTCCCACTGCTCCACCTCCTCTTTCTCTCTTTTTCACCCTGTTTTCTTTACCCTTGTGTCTGGTGGCCTGACCTTCACCGCTTCCTCTGACGTTCGTTTTGTGAGAGAAAGTGCAGGTTTAGTCAATCTTCTCTCTCTCTCTCTCTCTCTCCTTTTGCTCCATTCTCTTCTTCCCACACACACCGAGCACGTCAGGGCCACAAAATGCCAATTTCAGTACGGCAGAACATCTCCAGGACAATCTTCTTCACTTCAGGTTCATTAGTATACAGGAAAGATCCACTACATTTCCATAAGGTCTGGTTTATTTATTTATATATTTTTACACGAAAATAAACTTTTTATGGACGTGATGTAACTCAGATGCAGCGATTTCTTTCTCCGTGACAGCTCGCTCGCATTTCCACTAAACTGGATCAAACCATTCTGTTATTTTTTTTTTCTCCCTGGATAAAATCTAGAAGGAATTCACACACAAATTAGTGATGTGATAATTAGTTTAACATCCAGTGTTCACTTCCAACACTGCACTTCTTCATTTCTCTTCTTTTCATGAGCCTCTGTTCCCTCATTCCAGCTCCAGTCAATGGCTTATCAAAAGTGAAGAAAGCTCCTCACGTCGGCGTTTAGACCAGGCATCTACTGATTACTGCATGTGTACAAATAAGGGCACCGTCGGACATTAGCATATGTGTAAATGCGCGTAATGTCGATAATTAGGACGTCGTTAAGCCACGTGCTCAGATTCGAACTCAGAGGAAACCAGTAATGACGCTGTTAATGATGTACAGTACAGGTCATGACTCTACAGCCTGTCGATGTTAAACAGAAAACACTGACGATGATGATGATGATAATTATGATGATGATAATGGCGATGATAATGATGGTGGTGGTGGTGATTATTATGATGGCGATGATGATGATTATGATGGTGATGATGATGATGGTGGTGGTGGTGATGATGGTGGTGGTGGTGATGATTGTGCTGGTGATAATGATGATGGCGATGATGATGATGTTGGTGGTGGTGGTGATGATGATGATTATGATTGCAATGATGATTATGATGGTGATGATGATGGTAGTGGTGGTGATGGTGATGATGATGCTGATGATGGTGGTGATGATGATTGTGGTGGTAATGGTGGTGATGGTGGTGGTAATGGTGGTGGTGGTGATGCTGGTGGTGATGATGATAGTGGTGATAGATAGATAGATAGACAGACAGGTAGATAGACAGACAGACAGGTAGATAGACAGACAGACAGGTAGATAGACAGACAGACAGGTAGATAGACCGATAGATGATAGTGTGCATGTATTAATCTGTTTGATATCTGACTTCTCTCTCTCTCTCACACACACACACACACACAGACACGTCTCTATCCTTTTCTCTCACTCTTCCAGCACTCTGTGCTAGTGTTAATGAACTCAGCTGAGAGACTAATACAGCAGGCGGCAGCGTAGCCCCTGGCAAGGGTAAAGCCATAGCTCACCCTATAGAGAGCAGACATTACAGTACATCACTGACAATGATTTGCTTTTATTTTCTGTTTGCTTCCCTCTAATAACCCTACTACACCACACTTTGGGGTGGGATGGGGTATATTTCTTTCTCTTCCTCTGCCTCTGGAGGGTAAGAGAGGAGGGGAGAGCGAGCAAGGCGGAGGTTAAAAGAGAATAAGTCAGACGAGAGCTAGCCTTATTTAGACGTGCCCTGCAGAGCGCCAGCACGCTTACAGAGATTCATGCACACCATAACACAATTAATATTACACGCCGCTTAATCAAAAATGCATACCGGTCCCGGGACACGCCGCCAGCCGGGGCCGACAAGAGCTAGGAAGAAAGGGTGAAGAAGCAGAGTGCTGAAACATGGACCGCCACAGAGATGCCAATATCTACACTTTAGTACTACACCTGAAAATGAGACCTGTCTAAGTTTACAGCTGAATCAAATTCAGGCAGGACGTGAGACAGGAAAGTGAATCTAATGGATGAATCATGTGTAAAAAGCATGCTAAACAACAACCAGAGCACAAGATTTAAATAAATGAATCATTTGAATCACATAAATGAGTTGTATGTAAATGATCACATTGGAAAAATAAACAAATCACATGAATCTTACTAATAAAACATGTAAAAAAATTTAAAATAGAGAAATGAATCACACGAGTCAAATAAATGAATCAGGTGGAAAAAAAATCACAAATAGAGATCACATCAATTGAATAATTAATGATGTAAAAAGAAAGACAAGAAGAGAAATTAATCACATTAATCAAATAAATGAATCAGGTGTAAAAATGAATTAATGACTGATAAAAATCAAATATATAAAATCAAATAAATACATCACATAAATCAAATTAATTGTGTGTAAAAAATTAAACAATTGAATCAAATAAATGAATCATGCATAACAATCATATGCAAAAATAAATGAATTGCATGAATCAATTAAATGAATCATGTAAACAAAAACATGTGGGGAAAAATCACATGAATCGAATAAATTAATTGTGCATAAAAATCTCGTGAAAATAAACGAACTAGGAACTAGCAAAAATCACATTTAAAAAAATCACATGAATCTAATAAATGAATCATCTGTGAAAGCCACATGCAACAATAAATGAATCGCATTAATCAAATGGATGAATCATGCATAAAATTCACATGTGGAGAAAAAAAGATCGAGTCATGAATGAATTGTCTGTAAAAAGGCAATAGGACAATCTGCACTGGTTTCACTGGTAAACAGACTGGAGGAACTGTTCATTATGAAGTGACACACACACATTGCCGTTGTTTTCCTAAATGCTCTCCAAAATTACTGGTTATTTAGTCTAACCAGACTGTCTGAACCTCAGTGGGGGGGAAACACTGAATATAAAAATCTAATATAATCCTTCTATTTATTTATTTATTTAATTTTATAAAAAGCGAACAGCACCAACAGACCGGTTTAATGCAGTTAGAATGGTAAACTGGGGTGTTTCTTTCTGCTCTCTGCCTGCTAGGACAGTCTCGTTAGCGATGCATCCTTAGCGCTGAGATTAAAATGACCTTAATAAAGATGCTGGTGGAGGTTACTGTGTTCTCCACCACCTGGTACCTTATTTTAGCTCAAAGCACCGATTAACATCATGACATGCCATAAGAGTAAAGGCACGGCCTGCTCGAAACTTCTCCTCTACTTCTGATTCTTAGAAAACACTAAAGGCGCCTGGTTCGCTGGTGGTTCAGCATCTACCGTTTTTTTTCCCTCTGTGTATGGATTTGTGGATATTAATAATTGAAAGCGTTCTGTTCTTGTGCTGTGTTGCCTTTATCTGCATTTACAGTTGTGTGGAAGTCAGGGCAGGCGGATATAAATCTTTTATCTCCATGATCGAGGAACCTTTCATCACAGCCGATGATTACCATCACGACCGTGCTTTAAAAAATAAACAACATCGATGTGAACCGTGGCCTCTCCGTGACATACGGCTGTGTGGGATCAATCCGAAACCTGCGTGTTAGCATAACTCGCTCAGTCTCCTCTGACACCAAAGCACCCGGTTTGACAAGATTACAGCACGCGTCAAAATATATACACAATTCGGTTCTGTTATAGAACTCAGAAGTGACACTTGAGGCATACATCTCCCACACTTCAATCAGCCTAGCCGGAGTGCATCCGTGTTCGGGGTTTGAAAAGTCGTCCTGGCTCGTCTTCAGAAGGAGGGCGTGGCGGCCAATCAAGACCTAACAAGCGAGTAGCTTCGCTCATCAGCTGCCTCCGGTCGAGCTTCGCCACCCTTCCCGGCGCCCGTGTTTGCTTCGGTCCCGCTGCTCGTGTACTCACAGCTGGGGCAGCCACACAAGCTGCCTGATTACAAGTACCCCTTCCAAGACCTTACAACTACTCACCAAGAAACTCAAACTGGTAGAAAGGAGACGCGACGCCAAATGGGTTCGGATGGTCTCTGGATGTTTTGTGTCGTCAGTGCAGTCGTACTCCATTCTTCGTTTTCCCATTTTGCAGCATTTAGGTATTGTGTGTACTACACAGCTCAGGGATCTGCGGTTGTGGGTTTGATCCTCACTCTGGTCTCTTTGGTGTGATCTTAGGGGTAGGGTTTTTCACCTGGTGCTCCGTTTTTTTCTCACCTTCCGAAAAACACATATGGTAGGTGAATTCGGTGCCCTTAGGTGTGAGTCTGTTACCAATGGACTGGTGCCATATCTGAAGGCTATTCCTGCCTTGTGAAAGACAAGACAGACCATACAGTTAAATAGCATTAATCCACGCATGGCTGGTGTGATGCTAGCTAACTAGCTAGCACTTTTTATCAAACTGGAACTTTTAGCAGTAGTCTGAAATTGTCATGTTTTTTTTTTTATTATGAAAGGTCCGGAAGAATTATCTGGCCACGTTTCATAGGATTGACGCCCGAACCGCCCTGTTCCTGCGCTTATTGTGACTTTCGCTTAAACAGAAAAGCTTAAATGCATATTTTTCTCCTTCCCCCGGCAACTCCTTCCGCAAGGCACTTGAGTAATAACGCTGCAGCACCGAGTAAGCTTTGCAACAAATTGGAGCAAAAGCTGAGGGTTTCTCCTGAGAGCATTGAGAGAGCAGGTTATGAGAGGAAATTTAATGCATGTTTACTGGGTTCTTAAAATTCAGCTGAACTTTATCAGACTCTGACCTCAAACTCCCTCTGGTTGTTCTTATAAGTCTGATAGAGGGAGAGAAAAAGAAGGGAGGGGAAGAATCAGAGAGGACAAGAGAGAGAGAGGGAGGCCGGCTGGCTCGCTGGCTGGCAATCAAGCGAACGAAGAGCAAAGACAAAGAGTCAGAGAAAATCGTTTGTAGCGCGTGATGTGGTGATGCGGCGGTGTTAAAAAGCCGCCCTCTGATCCGCACTGATTGTTCTGGGATTTGCTTATGACAGATCCAAGCTCTTATTGGTTCTGTTTTGCGACCCAGAGAGGTTCAGTCCATTACCACGTCCGCCTCTTGCTTTTCCCCTTCACTCATCCCATCATTCAGTCCAACAAGCCCGCCAGTTTGTTTGCACATTTATGCACGATTAGCGCGGCGTGTAAACGTACACACATTCCCGCATGCTAATATTCGTTCTGCCTCCGATCAGTAAACCTGCTAACAACGTGATAGAGGCATCATTTCACTCCGACACCGGGACACATAGCTCATGACACCGCATTCCTCGTAGCCCAGAGATCTGTGACACGGTGTGTTGATAGGCCTGTGACAATAATGTCATTATTATGACAAAGATGTAGCACTAGCGCTAAAATCCCGGACAGGAGAGAACATTCGGAAATGCCATTCTCACATTTCCCTGCAGAAAACCAGAGAACCAGAGAATGGGGGAAAAGGGATGAGAGGGAAAGATAGCTGGCGTCTCCTTCCATCCGTCGCTCTTACCGAGAATCAGCTGCGGGTAGACAGCAGGGGTCTCCGAACAGTAGGACTCATTTCCTGAAATAGTGCCATGACACATCTCCTTAAAGGAATACTCTGTCGTTTTTTCAATCTGATCTCTAATCCAGTGCATCTGTAGCCGATGTACAATCACCCCAGAGCGCTTTCTTCTGCTAAAATAACTACACTACAATTAAAAGGCCCAGTGTGAGATTCCTACGTAGCCGTTTTTACTTAAGGGTGCCAATAATTACAGAGCCGATCATGTAGTGAGATTGAACAGAAATCCTACACCTCGGAGTACAACAGAATTGTGGAGCCTTCTGGAGGAAGTCTGGTGTTCATTACCAATGAATATTTAGTAGCACCACTTTTTCTGGTTGAGGAAGATCTCTTTAACTTTATGTGAAATTTATGAGTATTGCTTATAACATGCTTATAACACATTACAGACATGGACCATGTCACCCCCCCCTCTCTCTCCCCTCTCTCACTGTCCTCTCTCTCTCTCTCTCTCGCTCTCTCTCTCTCTCTCTCTCTCTCTCATGCTCTTCCTCATGCTGTGATGGATCTTTTCTCCAGCCAACAAAATTTTGAACTCTTGAATTGCAAATGGCTTGATGTAGGTCATAAATCTTTTTAAGTGTGTGAGCAATAATAACTCTGAATCCGTGTGTGCGTGTGTGTGAGTGTGTATGTGAGTGAGTTCCTGTAGCGGCTGTAGAGGGGACGGACTTTCTGGATTTTCAGTCAGGACCCCGAGGCTGACTCCAGCCTTATGTTAATTCATTCATTTATTCGCCGGGCCTGCTGCCTGACTCAGTAGTCGCAAAAAAAAAAAAACAGAGAAAGAAAGCAAAACCGCACACTCGTCCCATCTCACGCGGTTCCCTTTCCATCCTTTCTCACCTTCATTCGGCTATTTGTAAGAACTCCAATAACCCGCCTTACCCCCTACTGCGATTCTCATTCTTTCAAGATAAAAAAAAGAGAAGAGGGTAGAACAGGAAACGCAAACTTGGGAAAACAAAGCGAGGCGAGGCTCAGAGGAGCGCGACGGGTCATGTCACCACTGCTAGCGCTGCATTAGCCCCGAAACGGTTTTATGGAGATGGAGAGGTGAAGAGGGGCCACGGGTGCTGAAGCACTACACAAACAACCTGGCAGACGAGAGCAAAAGGCCTGAAGGCAAAGCCCACACCGGTGCTCACGGAAGAGGGGGATGCGGATTAAATTCAGAAAAAAAAATCACCTTTAGGTTTTGTTTTTTTTTTTTCTTTTTCACACTAGTGAGTTCATTACACAACAGAAGAGCTTGACAATTTCAGCGTCTTCCAGGCAATACACAGTTGACCAGTGTAAAAGCGCGTTACACTTAGATCCAGTCACCACCACAGAGCGTGTGAACCGAAGTGTTGCGGACGGGGACATGAGAGTCGGGCTATTTTCAGAGCGTGGGTGCGGTAGCACACTGCGGAACGGCTCGGAGGGGGAAAAAAAAGTGCCCTACATGTTACATTCATAGAAAGTCACAGAGAGTGAAGTGGGAACAGGTTTACTTTATATAGCACACCGGTACACCGGATACACAACACGTTTATAAATACAGTCCTAATCACGTCTCTCGGGTTTACGTGTGTTCAAGACGTCCCGTTTCGGTTTATCCTACACAGAACACATGGATGAACGTCAGACGCCGATCCGTCCTTTAAAGGCCCAGACCAAGGTTGTCGGCCGAATCAGCCTCATTTGCATGCGTAGTCAGACGGCATGAGGCACGGTACTGATTAGGGCCTGTCTGTTCTCTCACACTTTACCTATTTGTTGTCGTTAACTAATTGGCTCTCTTTTCTCTCTCTCTCTCTCTCTCTCTCTCTCTCTCTCGCTCTCTTCCATGCCGCTCCCTCGGACGTCCCCCAATCACCTTTCCTGCCCGTCTGTCCCTGACTCCAGGTAAGACCCGTAGCTTTCACTCTCAGCTTTTGAGTCTGTAGATAATGATTATAGTTGTTTTCACCTCTGATGGATTGACATCAGGCATCTTTGTGATAAGACTCCGAGAAATCGGGAGCACACACACACATACACACGCACATACATACACACACACACACACACACACACACACAGTAGTCAGCCGCACCAGATGGCTCCTGACTAGACTCTAATTTTGAGACAATGCTATAATACTACAGGATTTTTTCCCCCAGATTAGTCCACACTGACCTCTAACTGTTTCTGCCGGCGTGTTTTGTTGAATAGGACCAGCTTGCGTTATGTGGCACTGTTATAACACCTCTATAAACATTCGTAGTAAATACGGTCCTGCGAGTTTCATCTCACCAAACACACGAACATTTTGAAATATGAGGTATGATTTTGAATATAATTAACAGGAGATTGATAACGTCAGCATTTTGTCATTTTTTTTATTTTGATTTGTAAAAAGATCAGGAGGTCTTACACATATAAACAGATATAAATGAGTTATTAACAGTAATGACACTCATTATAACACTGTAATAAGCTACATACATGAGAAGCAGCGGAGATTGTTATAGACTGTCAGTAGTCACATGCGTGACACAACTTCCCAGAACCACCAGGGTTTATCCAGTATGGCCGCCTTTTTCAGAGCAGCAGCCCCAAAACCCACCCGTTTATAGGCCGCCAACTTTTGACTCTTTGTTTTCAGTTGCCCGAGTGAACCATTGTCCACTGTTGTATATCTAAACCCCTTTGCTTCGGCTATCCGACACAAAGTTTCACAGCGTGTTTCAACTGTTTACTGAGCGTTTTTGTTTTGTTTGTTTGACCTTAGCTTCTTAGTTTACCGCTGTATGCTAATCGCTTGTCCACAGCCTGCCCCGACTCTGTCTCTGTCTATGTCGAACTACTGAATTAACATTCGCCTGCCTCGGAGAGTCCTTACATCAACACGGACAGCTAACACTTGGACAGTTAAGATTTGGACAGCTAAGACTTGGACAGCTAAAGACATTTTGGTGTTTGGTACCAAACTCAGACAGAAAGCTTTTAAGGTTCATATAAGTTACAAAAACCACCCAAAATGAAGTATTTTTGTTGGAATGTCTTTTTTTTCTGTAAAGTGTGAACCTACTATGAAATATCGGATTCTAGTTTGAGAGGATTGATGAACATTACAAGTGACATTCTGTGAAAGTGAACTATTTGCATTCTGTGCTTGTACACAAAGGAATGTGACCGCCACATTTAACCCATCCGAGCAGTGAAACACACACCAATGAACACTAGGGGGCAGTAAACACACTTGCCCAAGGAAGGGGGCAAGTTGGGGCACCCAGGAAGCAGTTGGGGTAGTTAGTTGCCTTGCTCATGGGCACCTCAGTTATGTCTTGCCCTGTGCAGGGATCGAACCTGGGACCTTCCTGTCACGATACCGGTTCCTTAACTACTAGACCACGGCTGACCCTCAGTCTTTTGTCTTTATTCACAGTATCACATGGATCAAATCCTTCAGGTGTCTTGTAGGCAGCCCACACAAAACTGACTGGGTTGTCAGATTTCAGTTTGTGGATTGGTAAAGTTTTCAAATACACAAACAGACATTCACAAGCACTGGAAAAGTGTTGATCATAACACGTCTCCGAGGTGTTTGGATGTTTGATCAGAAGGTTGTGAGTTCAAATCCCCTCACTAAGCTGCCACCGCTCGGCCCTTGAAGACCCTGGTTATATTCATCTGTCCAGACTTCTTAAGGACGTCCGACAAAATTCTGTACGTATCAGGAGGAGGCGCTGATGTTCAGTGATGTTTATACTGTTGGTACGCCTGGCATATGTAAAAACAAAATATTTCCACATTGTTACTTCCCAGCTGAGAGTTCTGTGTGTGTGTTTGTGTGTATGTGTGTGTGTGTGTGTGTGTGTGTGTGTGTGTGTGTTTGTGTGTGTGTGTGTGTGTGTGTTTGTGTGTGTGTGTGTGTGTGTGTGTTTGTGTGTGTGTGTGTGTGTGTGTGTGTGTGTGTGTTGTGCTGTAGTCAGGTTGAGCAAGTCCCCTATTGCTAGATCATTACTTGGCAGACTGGAGTGTCCTTGCCTTCACATTCAACTCCACTGTACCGAACGCCCCACGGGACCCAAAACGCCTTCCGATTGGCTTCTCGTCACGTCGCCTACTGTGGCACAGCTCTCTCTCTCTCTCTCTCTCTCTCTCTCTCTCTCTCTCTCTCTTTCTCTCTTTCTTTTTTCTTTCTTTTTTTAAATTTTCTTTTCCCTCTTCCCCCCGTCCTTCCGTCTCTTTTCTTTCCAATTTCCTTCACCTCGTTGTCTTCCCAATACAATAAAGGAAACAGAACAAATAAATAACTAACCCGAGATAAACGGAGACGTCAGACGCATTATACATCAGCAGTGCAGGAGAAATCTAATCAGAACCGATGTGTTTACTTAAAATGAGTGCCTCGTGCCGTTCGTTTTGTTTTCTTTTTCATCTCGGATCCCGTTTTCCTCTTTTTCGGGACTGAACCGGTCGTTCCGGCTTTAATCAGCGTCGACTAGAGCGTCGTTAAAAAACGCTGAAGAAGCTCTTGGTGGAGTCAGAGGCAGAGCAGCGAGAGCGCTATCTTAGATTAGAGGATTCCTGAGTAAGCAACTAAATCACGGCTAGGTGCAAACATCACAGCAAAACAAGGCGGATTCAGGAG
>JAOVVF010000001.1:12494672-12506205 GCA_028565595.1 Duopalatinus emarginatus
CCCCCCCCCCCCCCCCCCCCACACACACACACACACACACACACACATACTAAACCCAAGAGTGCTTCACCGTTCAGACATATTTCCCCACCGTCTTCTGTTATGGCATTGATGGTGAGAAATTCAGAGTTAGAAACAGTTTGTGTGTGTGTGACTGTGTGAGTGTGTGTGTGACTGTGTGAGTGTGTGTTCCCCAGTGCCCATTAATCCATCTGAGAGCTAATCTAAGGTGGAGATCAAAGCGAGATCCTGTAAAGAACATGAAAGCGGAAAATATAAAAAGAGAAGCCCGATTTGAGCGAGTTCCGATTTTCACATTTCCCGTGACATAGACAGAGGTCATAAAAGTCCAGACCGCGGGTTTATGTATTCTTTTTTTAATAAATACTTGCGTGTCATATACACTAAAACTGCCAGAAAAACTGGTAGAGGCGAGCCAGTGCGACACATAGGCTGGTGGTGGCTCCATGATGTTTTGGGGTTTGTTTAGCTGGCGTTACATCTACAAACAGAACTGTGGACCATTCCAGTGCTCATTTCCTCACGCTTGTGAAGTCCATGTACTGTGGTGGACCTACCAATTATTAGACTGGTATACCAGTTTCTCTGGCACTTCCCAGATGTGTTTGATAACATTAAGATCTGGTGTCTTAGGTGTGAATGACTAAACCCCAAACTCAGATGAGTGTTCCTCTAACCACAATTTGGTGTCTCCAGACATGAATAGTGGTGCATTGTCCTGTTAGAAGAGGACAAACCCATCAGAATGAATACAGGACTCGGCATTTAGCATTTATCTATCAGAGACGTCTGTAAATGTCCCAGGGGTCCCAATGGAACGACAGATAAACAAACCCTGCACCATTATGAAGCCAACACCAATCTGTATATTTAATTAGAGGGCATAGATGACGTGTTAGAAATATTCATCAAATCATGCCAAGGCGGTTAAAGCGGTTCACGGTTGACGTGAGAAACACGCTCGCTCCGGACCGCTCTTGCGCGTTCTTTCAGGAATCGAGCACACGACTGACTCAGGCGATTAGATCTATTATTAGCGTGACAGTGGCAAAGGATTGATGCTCCACAATAGGCGTGTGTAAGCAGAAAAGCCGAGGACGTGTGTGAAATGTGAATGGCGTACGTCTCCCGGATTATAACAACCCTCATTAACATTTTCACACATGGCTAGAGAACAAATGAGCACCAGCCCAACCTCTCGCGGCAGATTTATGACCCTCGTACGCGCCGTCTGAACGCGGCGCACCTTGCGGTGGCGAGAGAGAGAGAGGGGGAGAGAGAGAGAGAGAGAGAGAGAGAGAGAGAGAGAGAGAGAGAGAGAGACAGCCTTGCATTGAGATCTGAAAAAGGGGGATAACAGCGTTCTGCTGAGCTGCCTTCCAAATGTTGCCGGTTCAAATCCCACGACGGGACCCTCTCTTGTCTGCTTATCACTAATTAATTATCGATTATGGTTATGACATTTAGGGATTGTTCACGGAACAAAGCTGTAAGCAGCATCGAAGCACTCTGTCGACCAAGCATTCTCTTCATTAGGGTTTTTCACTCACAACCAAGCTCTCAGGAGGAGCTTCAGGACGTCCCGGCGTCTTTGTCCAACCGCCACCCGTCCCCACATGACCTTTCTGTAGAGCTGGAATGCAACTCAGCGTCATGTTAAAGTAGGGGTAATGGGCTTCAGAGAGAAAAGACAAGAAATCGTGATCAGGTGAGTTCAGACAGAATTAAACACTGAACGAGGATTCGCTTGTCGTGATGTTTAAGATCAGATCAGTCAACAATTTTGATCATGAATACACAAATTAGACACGCCCCCATTGCGTAATTTCTGATGCGGTGCACCCGATCATGTCCTGTATTCATTCTGATGGGTTTGTCCTCTTCTAACAGGACAATGAACCACCACACACGTCCAGAGACGCCACGTTATGGTCAGAGGAACACTCATCTGAATTTGGGGTTTAGTCATTCACACCTAAATCACCAGACACAACGTTATCGGACACATATTGATTGCCATGCATCCAGTCTAATACTTGTAGGCCCTCCACAGGGCAGGGACTTCACGAGGTGTAGGCAATGAACACCATTCTTCTTGTAGTCCGAGGTGGAGGATTTCTGTGCTCCACATCACAATGCATGACGTCCCAGATGTGTTCGATAACGTTGAGATCTGGTTATTTAGGTGTGAATGACTAAACCCCAAACTCAGATGAGTGTTCCTCTAACCATAATCTGGTGTCTCTAGACATGTGTGGTGGTACATTGTCCTGGTAGAAAAGGGCAAACCTGTCAGAATAAATACAGGACATGAACATGTGGACCTCATCACACATAGTGTTCACCTGTCAGAGACGTCTGGAGGTGTCCCAGGGGGAGCATGTGGAAAGGCAGATAAACAAACCCCACACCATTATGGAGACACCACCAGCCTTAATTCTTTTCCTGATTTTCCTGATTGGATTGTATTCACAGCTTCTGTCTGTTTAGACCTGTACACACTGTACTTATATATTTATGAGGTAAATAAAGAGATGTGACATTATTTATCATCAGTATCGGGTTATCCAGTTTAGCACACAGCCGTATCAGCCTCCTGTAGTAATGTACACACCGGACGTGCCACGCCATCTTTCATGAGCTTATGTAACACTCCTGTAAACGTCAGTAGATAAAATGGCACATTTTATCACACATTAGTGCCGTGTTTTCAGATTTCAGAATCAGAAGAGGATGCAGTCAAGTAAGCCTCAGTAACACACACCACTGTCATATAAATATACATGTTCTCATTAGCCGTGTCCTAATTCAGGAGCTGCATCCTTCTGTGCAATCCAGTCTCCAAAGGCATAACCTTCGAAGGCCACATAGACTACAAAGGCCTAACCGGAAATGGCATTTCCTGCCCGAGTCACCAGCACGCAATGAAACTCGGGTTGTATTGTTTGACGAAGGATCCACCTATAAGATCCTTGGTTGCAATGGTAAAGGAGGACACATTTGAAGGAGCCTTGAAAATGGGACAGCCGGCCAAGCCTTGCCGCGGTCTTCATACGCAGTCTCGGAACGATGCAGCTCCCGAATTGGGACAATTTGTAATTTCATGAGGAACACTTTCTTCTTTTTTTCATGATTCATCTTAAAACAGGATTAGTGCCGGTCTCGATTACTATTTTTAGCAAGTTGTACCTAGTTTGAAGAAACACTAACAGATCCTAGGCAGTGCTTATTTAATTGTTATAAGGGTTTAATGAATTAAGTATAGAGTTTGAGTTTGTCATTCTGCCAAGGAATGATCTCACTCATCATCGTACATTACATATTGAGCTTCACACAGAATCTCTCTCTCTCTCTCTCTCTCATCATGTCCTGTCTCTCCTCATCTTCTCCCTCCTCCTGGCTCGTTGCCACCTCTGCGTTATTAATGGTTCTTTCACAGAGGAGCCCAGAGATGGTGCTCACTATTTAATGTTCTTAAGACAAAGGGAGGATATTCCTGCTGAGGCAGGGTGCCGCAAATCCAATTTCCCATCCTCTCTTTTAATTTGGGCACCGATGGGCCGGAGAGATTACGACATACGGCGTTCACGCGCCCCCCCTTCGCCTTCGACGTGGCGCCTCCTCTCACGTGCCGACGCTGCAAAAAACCAAGAGGGCGGCTCCTCACCCCAAAGCGACTCGCAGATACCGATCAGCCATCCCAAGCACCCCGACCGGAGGACTAATGCGATAACGGTCTGATAAGTAATGAAAAGAGGAGGCTCTTTAAATGTTTGCCTTGCTCCCCGTTGCGACGGAGGCTCCCTGCGGTTCGGGAAAGTGCTCGCGTTCAGTCAAAGGTCGAAGCAAGCACTAAAAGAATGATTAGTGTTTTAAGGAGATAATAAAAAACGCTCGGCGTTATTAGTGCCAGCGAGACGCGAGCGCCTGACGGAGAGAATTTGTCAGACAAATCTGAGCACTTTTCTTTTGCTGTACATTTATTCATGTATTTCCCTCCATCTTAAATCCATTTTTATTGATTACCCACTAGGCTTTTTAATTCCACGTTCACCGCTTTTTACCAAGCACACGTCAGCGTCTTATCTGTCCAGGTCTGTCCACTGCCATGTCCAGCCCGAATACACCTACGTCTCCGGTAATTAACTCAGCGTGATAGTGTAGTCTTGAGAGCTGGGTCTCTTTCCTTGTTCTACAACATCATCTTCACCTACAGAGCCACCGAACAAACAGCACTAAAGACTTTCATATATGTTGTTCTGCGCCACCACGACTTGATGACCAGAACAGTCAAATGAATGGAGTTCAGCCCCAGGGAAGTCATTTCCTTTTTAGAAGGCAATTTGCATGCAGCAGTGAGAGGAACGACCATTTTTTCTCCCCTCTCTCTCTTTCTCTCTCTTTCTCTCTCTGTCTCACTTACTCTCTCTCTCTTCCTGCAGCACTTTTGTGGTGTCAGCTAAAACTATTGGCATTTAAAACAACTTCCCAAGGTTAATGAGCCCCTCCATTAAACCCCCCTCCCGCAACACAGCAGCCGTGCACCCTGGGAAATGTAGTTGTCAGAATATTCAGCAACAGACAACCTTTGACGGACGTCAATCACAGGTTTATATGCTATTAATGCCCTGGTTATATACTGACACATCACTGTTTCTCAATCAGGGACTCTTATTTTGCGATATTGGACAGTCTCCAGTTTTACGTCTTTAAACTTCTACGCACGGCTCGCGTCAGTACAAAAGGATTGATTTGACCTTCAGTATAAGGTGTCATTTTCGGGGGCGTGGTGGTTTATGTGAGCTGCACTTGATCGCAGGACCCTTAAGATCAAGTGACTATTTAAGTCACATGACCATGCCTGATTTTGGATGAACTTAAAGGGGGCGATTAATTAAGTTAAAAAATTTATTTTTTTAACTACTTTGCCTTTTATTCCAGCAAAATTTACTTCTATTTTGTAGAAATACACATGCATTTAAAGCTTTTAATGACTTCTAATGCTTATTTCTAGGCGGTTCACACACACACACACACACACACACACACACACACACACACACACACACACACACACACACTGTTTTTCTCGCCAACTTTTATCTATCACAGCTCTCCTATGAGGAAATATCAGACAGACAGGAGCGCCGTTGCCGCAGCTCAACAAACTTTTCCTCCGTTTCGTTGTTCCACCTGACAGCTGTAAAAGCCACCTCCCTCTTTCTGTTTACATATTAAGCACTAGAAAGCACTCTGTCCTCCTATTGGTCAGCATCTAAGGACATATCCTAGAAGATGGAGAGCTAGGCAGAAAGATACCAACAAATCTGACATGCTAGACTTTTTGTCAGGGTGTCACAGGGCGTCCTAGATGCCACGTCAGTGCTCTTCGGTTATATCACACCACACGACCCGTCCTTCGTTCCAGACGCTCGAAACTTGGGCTCAGTTCATGTCGTCTGATCCCGGCAGAGAGCTGAGAGCTGGTCACACAGGGAAATAACACGCTTCTTAAAGCTGTGCTTCGTGTGTAATGTTGTTCTATAATATGAACCTGTACAGAAAACATGTCGAACATTTCAAACACTCAAAAGGACGAACAAAGTTATGCTCGGCTCTTCCTCAGGGAAAAAAAAACCTCCAGCCTTGATTCAACCAGACGGGCTTTATTTAAGCCTCAGATTAGCTGCTGTCTTTATTCAGCTCCCTCTTCATTCCTCTGTTTGGCTCCTGAGCTCTGACGTCGGCGAGAGAAAATACGATCCGTGTAGAGCTCTGAGCGGTCAGGAAGACGCGAGGTAGGCCGTCCAAATATAGAGCCGAGAGTACGCGAAGTAATGGAAATAGATCGTTAGCGAGAGGAGAAGAAAGAGTGGAGCGACGGAGAGAAGAAGAGAGCCGGTGTTTTTAGTGGTGGAGCCGGGTTGTGTCAGTGATGCATAACCACCGGCTCATCAGCCAAGGCCCGGCTGGAGCTCGAAGATTAGATTTTAATTCTGCTTTCAGCTCCGAATCCTGGTTTCTTTGAAAATAATTCAATGAAGGAAACAGCGCTATGAAAATCTCAACCCATTATTAGTGCTGGAAGACACAGACAGGAAGTTAAACCAGTCAGGATTTTGATACGCACACCCATCAGTCGACGAGACAGCTCCATTCTAAAACTAACCGTGTTTTGGAACCTGGTGTCACATCCAATAAGAGCGGAAAGAAAGAAAAGCGCGTACGTTTGTTCTCTCTGTTTTTTTTTCTCCCCCTGATACGTCTTCAGGATATAAAGAAGGCACTTAGCCGTCACGCTTCACAGAGCGACGACGAGCGTGTTTAAATTTGGTACAACTGGGTTTCTCAGTCTGATGAGGATGTGCTCTGTTGCAAGGTTGTGATAAGGATCTGCAAAGCAGTTCACGTCTCCTGGTTTGACGTCCTCCAGTCTTCACATTCACATAACAATCTAAACTTCAACTTCGGAGCTGGACTCCCGTTTGGTTGAGAGATTAGGGGCCAATTAAAGGTATAAATATAAATTTGACCTCAGCAAAGGTCTGTGCTGTTGTTTTTGCGACGTTGGCAAATCGGAATCGATTAAGGCACGAGGTTTCAATCAACCCTCATGACTTCTACTACGACTTTAACATCTGTTGCGCTTTTTACCGGCTCGATTAAGCATTTTACCTGGATTTTTTCCCCCTTGTCGGAGTCTGAGGCGAGGGGTGACGCAGGGATTAAGTGTTCCTCCAGGCAAAAGTTTAATCTCGGCTCTCAATCTAGCCACCTGTCAGCCAGGGTCAGCGCTTATCAACTCGCTCCTGTTGCATCTCTCACCCTCCGGATCGAAGGGCCAGCCCGAGGTTTCAGCACTGCGCTATGCTGAAGGTCCAAGATTCACTCCCAGCCCACCATAACCCAGGTTAAAAAGAGCCGAGCTCGGTCCCGCAGCAAAGCTCCTCTGCAAACCCGTGTGCATGCTCGGCCTTGGACTTGGGCTGGTGAGAATGAAGGGATGCTTTTGTTCATTAAACAAATGTCACTCCAAGAGCGATCAAACAGTGTGTCCTGGAGGGAGCGAGCCTGCTCAGCGCTTTACACTTCCTCTTTCAAGGACATTAAACAAATTCCAGGCTCTGATGAGGGAATAGCGCTCATTCCCGCCAGGGAACAGATACGCTGTTTGTTTTTTAATGGCCGTTAAAGCACTCCATCGCCCTGTACCTTTATAACCTCGGCTCAACGCAGTCCGTTCACGCTGAACGGCCTTAAATATCACAAACCTCCTCCTGACCTCTGGTTTTTGCGTTTCGTTTCCCTGTACGGTCGCGCTCCCGCCCTCGACTACAAAAGGGTCACTTTACAGTTGATTAGATTCATGCTCTTTATGTACTAAAGGCCACTTTGAGCACTCGACGCTGCTATAAACCTCCGTCTTCGCTTTGAGCTCCGAAGCAGCCTAGTTCCTTTCATAACAGCGTTTACAAGAACGCCGTACATACGCTGCGGACGCGAGGGACGCCGCCCACACGCCTCTGCTGCTCCTTTTTGAGCCGCTTTAAAACGTCTTTAAATCTTTTTAAACACGCACACAAAACGCTTGATCTGCCAAAGTCTTGCGTTTATTAGTGAATCGATGGCACGGCTAATGTAGGGATTACAACCACGCCGATCTTTTGTCGGACAGTTCAATCCTAACCATCACTTTTAATATTTTAGTCACGTTCTCTTTACCCACCCACACAGACCTTTTTACGTTTCCATTTCCATCTCTCTCTCTCTCTCTCTCTTTCTCTCTCTCTCTCTCTTTCTCTCTCTCACACTCTCTCATGCATTCAAAAGAAAAAAGTAGAAGAGAAGAAAAAGCTATTTTAATCTCACTGACCAGAAATTAAAATCTGGCTGGAGGCCACTGTCCTCCCTCACTAACATTATTTTTATTACACACTCCGTCAAATTAATGTCTGCAGACAGTGATCGGTCCCGTCATTCAGATTCGGGAGGCGCCGATACCATATCGCCCGCGATTTAAAGAAAAAAAAGTAGAGAGAGAAATTAATCCCTTCATTTCTCTTTATTAAGATCTGACCTTCAACCGCATCTCCATTCTGATTGGTTCTGATTCTGATTGTTCTCCACGAGCATGCAGAAATATCCTGTATGCGATGAACGCCATACATCCTGCAGAACGCTCCACAGTTCTGTTTCTGTTTCCAGGGGTCCCATGGAACATCCGCCAGTGTTGCTGAGCGACCACCAGCCCATGTGTTTTACACAGGCCCATCTGTACCAGTTTCTCTGGCACTTCAGTGTAACATCAGATCTGACACCAGTCACAGGTGTACATATATAATGCATTCGTTATGATTCGTTACCGTTTCTATAGCAACAGCTCATTCAGAGGGACACGGTTCATTGAGATTTAAAAATGTGTTTAAATGTTTATATGGTGACGTTTTATGTGAGGAGATGTTTTTTAACCCCTCAACTGTACCACGGGATCCCCGGAGGGTCTGAGCCCACCCCTCCCACCCCCCCTCTCTGGGTATGTGTGTTTACTACCATCTGGTGTGTGTGATTTCACTAGTGTGTGTGTTGCACTGCGTACAGATGGGTTAAAAGCGCAGGTCAAATTCCTCAGTAGGTCAATCATTTCACTTTCACTTTCACTAAAAGGTATGATGTGTCATTCTTTAATTAATAATTGATGTTGTCATATAAGGGGCAGCCGTTGCCTAGTTGTTAAGGAACCGGTCCTGGGTTCGATCCCCACCCAGGGCAAGACACGACTGAGGTGCCCTTGAGCAAGGCACCGAACTAACTCCCCCAACTGCTCCCCAGGCACCGTGGTTTGTGGCTGCTCCCCGCTCTGGGCAAGTGTGTTCACTGCCCCCTAGTGTTCACTAGTGTGTGTGTGTGTGTGTGCGTGTGTGTGTGTTTTACTGCACAGATTGGTTAAATGCGAAGGTCACATTCCTCTGCGTGCAAACACAGTAGGCAAAAAGTTCACTTTTACTTTCACATAAGTAGAACAGAACACTCGGAGAGTTTATTGTTGGTTTAATTATTACAGTACCACTCTGAAGTGTCAGAAAACCTGGAACACATGATCCTAAAAATGCAAAATCCTTACACTGGTGGTGACTGTGGTATTAACGATATGGAGTTTGTTTACCTTGGGACCCCTGGTACGGCGTGGACCGTTCTACAGGAAGTAGTGCGGTGTTTGCTGCTTACAGAATATTTCCACAAGCTCGTGGAGTCCCCTGGGAAACCCACCAGGTATTAGACTGGTGTACCAGTTTTTCTGACAGTCATATCCTGGTCGTCTGGACTCCTGATTCCGCTTCTCTGTACAAGTCGATCCACTGAAAATCCGATCTGAACCCTGCAGAAGGCATCAGTCTGAGTGATTACTGACGCCCCGCTGTTTGATTTCTCCGTGTTTACAGTAGACCGATCATATAGAGGAGTCAGCGAGCGCCAGCTCCGTTCGTCAGTCCATGACAGATCACCGTTCTCACGCGGAGACGGAAGAGCTGGCGTACAGACGCGGTTGGGACGGGATCACAAGCAGCTTGTTTGCATTAGCATATCGGCTGCTCCCATCGATCGGCATGAGCCCCGCCTTTACCGCTTCATGAATATACATGTAACGGATATGGCTGTGTTACTTGTGTGTAATGTGCACTTTAAATCATCACAATAAAGCACTCTGTACAATAAACATGATGAATCAGGACATTTAGATACCAATTAAACAGGACTTTTTTGTTTAGGAGTTAATCACTGGATTTTTAGTTGTAGCGTGTGTGTGTGTGTATGTGTGTGTGTGTGTGTGTGTGTGTGTGTGTAGACTTCAGTAGGCATTGTGTATGTGTGTGTGTGTGTAGACTTGAGTAGGCATTGTGTGTATGTGTGTGTGTGTGTGTGTAGACTTGAGTAGGCATTGTGTGTGTGTGTGTGTGTGTGGACTTGAGTAGGCATTGTGTATGTGTGTGTGTGTGTGTGTGTGTGTGTAGACTTGAGAAGCCATTGTGTGTGTGTGTGTGTGTGTATAGAATTGAGTTGGCATTGTGTATAAATGTGTGTAAATTGTGTGTGTGTGTGTTTGTGTGTGTATAGAATTGAGTTGGCATTGTGTATAAATGTGTATAAATTGTGTGTGTGTGTGCGTGTGCGTGTGTGTGTGTGTGTGTAGACTTGAGTAGGCATTGTGTGTGTGTGTAGACTTGAGTACGCATTGTGAGTACGCATTGTGTGTATGTGTGTGTGTGTGTGTGTGTGTGTGTGTGTGCTCTGAGAGCTGCTGTCGGGCATTCCAGCTGATGAATGGCGGCACTGCTAGCGGCTGACAGAGATGGATGTGACGTGTGCCCGCCGCGTGTGGACGAGGGCGCGGGTCCCTACCGGCCACGCTGAAGGTCATGTGGTACAGGCCCCCGCATCCAGTCGCAGCAGAGAGCACTCGTTACAGCAGAGAGAGCTGGCGGCCGGGAGGCGCGGTTTCTCTTAAGGATATCGATCGTTTCACCCTTTCACCCTCTTTCCCATTTCCTCCTCGGGGCCCAGGCAGAAGTGCGAAATTTCATTTCCTACACGCACTTTTCAGATCATGACGTTTCTCGACACGTGAGAGCAGCTCCAGAGGTGTCGGAACTTCTCCGGATTCGGCGGCCTCTTAGGTAGCACGTAGTACACAGTTAAGATCCAGAACTGAAAAACACACATCTTTAACACCACAGAGATTTGCACAACCCTATGCCTGATTTTTTGGTGTAGCAGCTTATATCTTGTCTCCACGTGGGCTGGTAGATCTACTCGCCAGGGCCAGACTGCTGCTCTGTGCCAAAAGAGAGGATGTTGTAGAAACTGGAGACCCGGGAAGAATGCAGCTAGAAGGCTTTGCAACAGTTGGCGTGTGGAAAGCATCATTTCACATTTGCATTTCAAAGCCAGTTGGACTTGGGATAATGTTTGTTTTTGTTTTTGTTTCTTTTTTTTTGGGGGGGGGGGTTGCGAGTGCTCTGGGCATGCCGAAGCATACGCTCCATAGATCCCCGCGCCTTTAGAAATGACAAATAGATGATGCATCCATGATGAAAAGATGATGAGATTTCTGTTGTACCATCCAGAAAGCCAAAGTATTCTTTTTTTTTTAATCACTCGCACTTCCAGTTATAATATTCAATTGAATCTCAGTCTGCTTCTCCTTTGACTCCACGTAAATAAATTGAGGAAAAACTCCTCAAGTTCACCCCGGTGCTGGTCACGTAAAAGAGAGAGTAAAGTCACGGCTGCCGCGTGGTCATGTGACCAAATGCCGCATGGTCATGTGACCAAACCCTGGGGTAGAACCATAAAGGCTGGTTTCAAGGGTCTAATGTTGAGTTTTGTTCATTATCAAATATGAGAACGGAAATGCAGAGACGTTTATCTATAACACGGTTTAGAAGGTGGTTTCTATGGTAACGGCGTCCTACGTAACCTAACCTAATAATCATCTGGTTGAAAAGGATGAACG
>JAOVVF010000001.1:12506305-12520404 GCA_028565595.1 Duopalatinus emarginatus
ACGGCGTCCTACGTAACCTAACCTAATAATCATCTGGTTGAAAAGGATGAACGTAATTATAGTTGAATTGATTTTAGAAAGAGTCCTTAGTGTCTGAAAAGTCCTCAGGACATGACAAGATGGAGGCTAGCGCGAGGAAGGACTGTTTATAGCTGCTATAACGTATAAAGTGAGAACTCGGAGGTACGTGCTGGAGGCTTGACATACAGTAAGTCTATGCGGTTTTGAGTGACAGTGAGAAATCGCGAGTTCCATCTCACTGAGCTCAAAGTCGTAGGAAGCGTGCCACGTGTAGGCACTCCAGCCCGCTGGCCAGGTTCTCCTTCCAACTGCCGCCACCGCTGTCCAACATCGCCAGGTCTTAGTGTGACGGACAGAAATCCTCTTACTGAAACGTCCTCTCAGGTCTCAACACGCAGAACAAGACGACAGCATCCGTTCGGTCATAGTTTTGAATCCTGTTACCTGCTACATGGGCTCTCAGGAAGGGGGGAAGCGCACTGAAGGGTTTCTGTCCTCGGTTCTAAGCGGGGTGTAAGTTCTACACCCTACAGATTCATTCCGTATTATACACAGTGTCTGTAGGAATAATGGAAAGTGAGATGTTTATTGAGTTTTAGAGGAGGTAGAAGATATAAACAACAAGTACAGAGTTGTGGAGGAATTCTAGTGTCAGGTCGTCTGTGCATCCGTCTCTACATCTGTCCGTGTGTCCATCCCAGAGATTGCTGACCGAGTGTGTGTAGGTTTTGTATGGAACTAACTGAAATCTGCAGATGAACCGATTTGAACAGGGTCAAGGTCACTCAAGGTTAAATGCCTGAGGATGATGGTGTTCAATAGCTTCCTTCATGCTATATGGCAGGTATTGGGGTCAAAGGTTAAGTAACCAGCCTAATGACCAGAAGGTCGCCAGTTTGATCCCTGGGACCGATATGACACGACTGACATGCCCTTGAATAAGGCACCTACACCCAAAATGCTGCCTGGGCAAGTGTGCTCACTGCCCCCAAGTGTGTGTTTGTGTGTGTTTTGCTGCGGGTTCCTCTTGTTTCATTTGATTTGATCTTTTTCCTTCGTGATGTAGCATGCAGAATGTGATGCTACCGAAAATAAACCTCAAGGGTAGGAAAGTGTTAATGAGCACATAAACATGAAGACCACCACACCGCAGATCGACTCTGTTTACATACACACAGATCAGCCATCACATTAACACCACCTCTCTAAACACCTCTGACCAGTCGAGGCCGGGAATCCACAAGACCACTAAACGTGTTCTGTGGTGTCTGTGGCACCAAGACATTAGCAACACATCCTTCTGTGGATCTTCTGTAGGATCAGACCAGACGGTCTGGACTTCACTGCACCAAACATATCAGTGAGTCTCTGTCTCTGGTTCAATGATTGTCCTTGGTTGGACCACATTTTGGTAGCCACTGTATACTGGGACAAACCCAACAAGACCTGATGATTTGGAGACACACTGAGCCAGTTATTTACTTCACATTTCAGTGGCTTTGTGGTGTTAATGTTATATATATATATTTATAGATAGATAGATAGAGATAGAGAGAGAGAGAGAGAGAGAGAGAGAGAGAGAGAGAGAGAGATGGGTGGATGAACGGAGATAGATAGGTAGAATGATAGAGAGAGAGGGAGAGACAGAGAGAGATGGATGGATGGATGGATGGATGGAAATAGATAGACAGACAGACAGACAGACAGACAGACAGATAGATAGATAGATAAGACAGAGGTTAAGCCTGGCCTTTGGAAAATAGGAAAGGAACTTTAATGTGCATGGAATGGTTAAATTGCTCCCTGAAACCCCACTCGCCTCAGGCTACGCCTATGACTCCGTCAAGGGCTTCACGTCACCTAATGTAACAACTCACTTTCCCACTGAAAGTGCACATACCCACAGGAGCCGTTCAGCTCGTTCAGTATTCAGTATCGATCAGACCACGTCTAAACGATTGACATTTGGACCACAGGAACAAGAAGAAATAATGTTTTGTTAGAGAAACGTGTGTAGCTCGAGTCTCAGACTAGTCGGAATGGACCACAGTGGCGTGTCATTAATTCAAACTATACAGCAATGTTCATACAACACCGACATACCCTCTTATACTACAGTGTATAACAGTGTAGACATTAGATACATCGTACTTTTTATCCGTTTATATTTACATTTAATGTGTAACGCTGTGGAGCGTCACATTGTACAATGTCCCCTCACCTGCTGCTCATTTCTCTGTCTCTGACTCTACTACTGTTATAAAGCACTGGAACTGGAGACTCCTTCCATGAATAAACATGGCCTACACAAAGCGATGAATGATCTGTTACTATAGAAGCGATAACGTATCAGAACAGGTGCAGTGCTGGAAGTGAAAGTGAAAGGGAAATGACCTCTCCACATTGATCTCCACATTGAACCCATCTGTGTACACACACTAGGGGAGGTGAACACATTTGTTCAGGGCAGGAAGGGGGCGGGGCAACCCGTATCCATGGCACCCAGAGAGCTGAGGGGCCTTGCTCAAGGGTACTTCAGTCACGTCTCGGTACCGGGGACCGAACCACCGACCTTCCAGTCACAGGGTTGGTTCCTCAATCCACAGATGCCCCATATAAACCTGTGATTTGTGAGAGGTGCTGTTATAGGAGATTAATCAACACCTTCTGACCAATCAGAATCACCCTGTTTAACGACGTCCGATTTCATCGCTCTCAGCGCAGATATCCAGATGGCCATCCGACGACTTTCGATCAATACCCTCCAAGCCTGAGAGACATTAACGTGCCTCCACGACGTACACACACGTTGATGAGTGCGAGCGTTATTGACACTACAATGATAGATCCGGTGAATTTGTTTCCTTCACTGATCTAATATATCTAAGATATCGCTCCAGTCTCCTCCAATTAACCAGAGGAACGAGGCAGGTTTCTTCATTTCCACGTCCTCCGCTGACCTTTCGGCTGAGTTATTCGTCTCTGGGTGACCCTAGATTTCACACCACATTGGCTCCGTCCCATTTAAAAAAAAAAAAAAAAACACATAAAAAAGCTGCTGACAGAAGGAGGGATGTTATCTGTTAAATAAGCCGTTCTCAAGCACGCACTGAAATTTCGCCACCGGCAATAGCGTCAGAATTGCTGAAAAGACACACAGCTGAGGAGACACCAGGGACAAGTCAAACGACTCTCTGTCCCTGAGCGCTCCGAACGCTTTAACATGACAACGGAGAGTAATGGTGTTCAGAGGCAGCCTGCTTCAGCGGTCTGTGCCGTTACATATGCCTTTGGTCCGCCTTCTGTCCACGCAGGACTTTTTTATGTATGTTTAATAACCAGTTACTCGTCCTCTCTAAAGGAAACTTTCACATACAATACAACAGTGAGCGGAAAAACTGCTACAAGCAAGGGTTTGTTCAGCTGCCACTCTGTGGAACCCCTGGTACATCTACAGACGGCTCTGACTGATGAATAGGACAACGTGCCACGTTATTACCAGTTTTTCTGGCACTTCATTGTATTTATAAACAGATAATACATTCATGTCCAGTTTAGTCCGAGTTAATTCCATGAGTGATGATGAATCAAACGGCTGTTATGTCCAGCAGTGTGTGTTAGCCTCTGGTTTTCCTCGACCTACCCAATTTATAAGGGAGGTAAAGAGCATTTTGTGTGTGTGTGTGTGTGTGTGTGTTGTGAGCAGAGCATGTACCGCACTCTAGATTGATGTCCTGCTTCCTTACACTCTTGAGTTTTCTTCACACAAGTGCCGACTAACTGTGATGCATGGCCGCTCCTTATATCCTCAGCCGCTTTTGTCTTCCAAAAAAAAAAAACCCTCATCCTTTCACTCAAGAAGTTGTTTGTTTATTTTTTTAATGTTCAAGACGCTGTTTATCAATTTTCTATATAGGACAAAAAGTGGGAAAGGTTTCGTTCCTTTAGTAGCAGTTTCATGTAGGTATCACAAGTAAATATTTCCGGCAGTTTTCCAGTCTTGACGTAAACATCAAATAATTTGCTTTAGTTTTTTTCTCCCTCGTGTACTTTTAATACCTTTCTAAGAAGCTTATAACCTATACTACAGACACCTTCATTTGCTTTAATTATTATAATTCGTTAGGATTGACGGAAAACCAAAACACAGCACGTCTAGTAAACACACCGATCAGCCATAACATTAACACCACCTGCCTAAACTGCTCGGACCTGCTGACACATGGGCTCTACAAGACCTCTGGAGGTGTTCTGTGGTGTCTCTGACCCCAAGACATTAGTAACAGATCTTTCTGTGGATCTACTGTGGACCAGACGGTCCAGCCTTCACCCCGACACACATCAGTGAGTCTTCGACTTCCGTAACCTGGTCACTGATTCACTGGTTGAGAACTGACTGTTTACTTGCTGTCTAATATGTCACACCTCTTAACAGGTGTCACTGTAATGAGATTATCAATATTATTCACTTCACCTTGTGGTTTTAATGTTATGGCTGATTATGTTGTGCACATTATTATTATTATTATTATTATTATTATTATTTATCATTATTATTATTATTATTTATCATTATTATTATTATTTATCATTATTATCATCATCATCATCATCATCATTATTATTATTATTATCATTACCATTATTATTATCATCATCATCACCACCCTGTAGTCATACACACACACATACGTACTTATGAATATTCATATAGTACAATTCCGCACATTCATGCATCCCAGTCCCTCCACCTTCCCCTTCCACACACACACCGACCTTCTTTTATTGCCACGGCCGTGTTTTTTATCGCCACCTCAGCATCTCCATGCCAAGATCTGGTCGTGCCAAACAGTCTCACCAGGCAGGCCAAACAAAGGCGCTCCTGACAGCACAAACACACCTTCATTAAGGCTCGTCACGCACCCCTGATCCAGCACAAGATGAATCTGTGTCAATGATGACAGGACATTTCCCACCGCAAACAAAGCGTTCCTCCTGGAATGGAGTAAGAGAGAGAAAACAACGAATAAGGTCATCTGGAAAATCATTTCACAGAACATTTTTCATCCTGGATCCATTTTTTTTTTAGTGTGAGTCATTTTTTATGCTCAGGTGTTTTTTTTTGTTGTTGTTTTTTTTTGTCTGGTCACCTCTATCATCCTGTACGGGTCAAATTATAAAGACCTCAACCTCTGAAAGTGCCATCAGCTCTGTTCAACTGTCTCTCAGACATTGATTTCAGTGTTGTTCTTTCTCTTCACCCCAAACTGACTCACAGCTGGGTCTGATAGATGGCTCCTGCTGCTCAGGAGATGGGTTTCCTTTTCACACAATACACCCTTGGATGCAGGTCCCTAGGCAGGACAATCCACCTCAAACACTTGGATGCTGAACCTGTGACCTGAAATAAGGCAGGAGGAGATGCAGAGTGGACGTGACACAGATATAGAGCTGTATAAGCTACAGGCAAGCTGTGTGTGTGTGTGTGTTATTACCCCAGGGTGCCACCCACACCCGTATAACTTGTAAGTTGTTTTCTTGTGAGTGAGGTTGAACACTGGCCAGCATGCTCATGGTGATCATCTTGAGTTGAGGTGATTGTGGGTGTCGGATGGATTGTTTCATGCAGCATTCCCTGGATCCACAGTGTCATAGACATATTACCACATACAGCGGACAAGCGCAGTGGACACCCACGTGTGCTTAATGATCCCAACTGCTGACAGTCTGGCTAGAATTGTCCATCTGAACAGACAAGCGACTCAACACAGGAGGAACCGCACACACATCCGACAGGTCAGTGTAGCGCTCCTTAGCCATAGACATGACCACCTGCTCTGTTAACACCACAACGCTAACTGGAACATGCTAACCGACACGTGTCGCGTTAGTTACTGAAGTGACTCTTTAGATCATCTGTCCTGAGCGCAGAATTAGCCACGGTGTCAGGGAGGGAGGGGGGAAGGTGGGAAGCGATGGCAGAGCCTCTGGACTATCAAACCTGCTTCCGGTTCCTGCTGCTGTTTCCCATAATACGACCTTCACTCACTTGCTTCCCCCTGACCTTTCTCCTCCACTCAGACGCTCTGTTTATCGAAGCCGTCTCCCGCCCCATGCTAACTGTCCACACAGCTCCGACAATGCTCTCTCGCTGTCTCTGTCTCGCTCTTTCTGTCTGTTTTGTTCCCGTCTCCCGTTTCCGTGCTCCTTTATCCCGAACTGTGTGTGTTGCGTGTGTTTTCTTGCCTTGGCAGCTATTAATTGCAGTCACTATCAATCTGCTTCACTGCCGCAAAGTAAAGGAGCTATTTACCGCATGACTGTGCATGTGCAGGAAGACAAGCAGTTGGCCCAAGTAACAAGTGGGAAAGTTGGAAACAAATTAAAAACTTGGGAGTTTGTGTGATTACGGGGAAATTGCAAGAACAACAAAATGTAATTTGAAGGAGACAAGCTGCACCATTTAAGGGGATTTCCATTTTAATGAGTACTTCAGGGCTGATTTAAACATCTCTGGGTTATTAACAAAAGGATTCATAATAATAATAATAATAATAATAATAATAATAATAATAATAATAGCTACTGTTATTGTTCATAAAAATAATAATAATAGTTGTTAATAATAGTTGTTGTTATTATTGTTTATAGTAGTAATAAAAATAAAGAGGAAGTTATAATGATGATAATAATAATAATAATCATCATCATCATCGTAATCATAGTCATAATAAAAATATTTGCTGTTATTATTTATAATAAAAATAATAATTGTTGTTAATAATAGTTGTTATTGTTTATAGTAGTAAAAAAAAAAGTAATAATAATAATGATCATCATCATAATAATAGTCATAATAATAATAGTTGCTGTTATAATAATAATAATAATAATAGTAATAATAATAATATGGTTAATTTCTATTTCTGGTTTTCTATTTTTTTTCTTTGTATTATTTCTGGGGGTGGGGGTTTCGCATGTTGATTTGTTAGTTTATTTGATACTTCTATTTCAGCTGTGGCTGGATAGGTTAGTTCGATGTTGTCAGCTTGATCCCCTGTATGGACCAGTCACCACTGTAATGCCCTTGATCAGGGCACCTCAGCTTCTCCCCAGGGGCTGTGGATGGGAATTGCCCAAATCTCTGGGCAAATGTGTTCACTGTCGTCTGGTGTGTGTGTCCACTAGTGTGTGTGTGTGTGTGTGTGTGTGTGTGTTACTGCACTGATGTCCGAAATGAGGGAGGAGAAAAGGCAAAAAGTTGTGTATGTGCAGTCACATTAGGTCAATCACTTTGCTTTCACTTTCAGTTTTATTTTTTATCAGTGAAAAATGTAGATAAAGAAAAAGAAGGAAGGACGGATGTAGGAAGTGAGAGGAAATAATGATCCATGAGCACGGACGTTTCTGTTATCCTATGTGGACTTGTGTGTATTAGATCTACAGTAGTAAGGAGGGAGTGAGGGTTTTTAGGAATGTCTCATATACGTCTCGTGTTTTTCTCAGCCTCGTTGTCTTTTTCCAGTCAGTCGGATAACTTCGAGGACACCGTCAAACAGTTTGTTTCATTTTATTTTTATCCACATGGGCACACGGCCTGGCACTGGGACACCAGAACAACAGTCCTGCTAAGTGTCAACTTTTTCCTCAGCCTGACTTTTTGCCTTTTCTCCACAATCTCACTTTCTCCTCCTCATCGCTTGCCCAAGAAAAACAGACAAGTAAACAAGCAACAGGATCCAAAAGACCTAAGAGACACGAGAATAAAAGAAAAGGAAACCAAAACAGACCTCAGCTTTTCACCGCCAGCTCTCAAGGTGTTCAGAGGAAGGCGGGGCCAAGACACCCACCATGCCAGGAGTCCAGTAGAACACTGAAAGCTCCGATCTCCTTCAGGATCCTTCATTGATCGCCAGTCGATCTCTGCATGATATATCACTCGGCCCTGCACCCGACAGATTTGGCCCTGAGAATCTAAAATTCCGGCGTCAATGTCAGAGAGAAGTAGCTGTGGGTTTTCCAGATAAACCAAGTCGATGCGCGCATTTAAAACAGGCAATGCCCAGGCTGGACCAGCCACCGGCCTCATCACTGTTTCATAATTCATTCCCTTAGACCATCCTCTCATTACTGCTGATAACCTAAAAGCAGTGGCGTCATGGGCTACGGCCGATGTAGTAGTGCACACGGTGTCTGCTCTAATATCCGAGGATATCAGATTTATTAACCATTACAGTAACTATTAACCTCTGATACAAATCAAGCTGCACATGTACACTAAGGCAATTATGCACTGAAGTGGCAGAAAAACTGGTACATGTGAACCTATGAACATGTGAGACTTCACCCGCTCGTGTCTGATGGGTTTGTCCACCACACACGCCTAAAGACACCAGATTATAGTTAGAGGAACACTCATCTGAGTTTGGGGTTTAGTCATTCACACCTAAATCACCAGATCTCAATGTTATTGAAGACGTCTGGGACGTCATGTGAGGCGCTGTGGACTACAGAAATCCTCCACCTCAGAATACAACAGAACCGTGGAGCGTTCAGGAGGACGTATCAGGAAGCAGTTGATTGTCTAAAGAATATTTCTGCAAAGCCTGTGGAGTCTATGCCCTGTGAGGGACCTACCAAGTATTAGACTGGTTTACTGGTTTAGTATTTCTGGCACTTCAGTGTACTGAGAGGATCTGTGAGTATATATTTATGCCTCTGCCTGTAGGTGGTGTAGGTATTTTGTTTGACTCTCGGGTTGTTCAGCCATCCGTCCGTCTGTCCATCAGTCTGTCCGATTGTCCATATATCTAAAGAGTTTGTCTGGGATTCTGCTCAGAGCGATATCTCAAGAAGGAGTGCTCGACCGCTTACAGGATTTATATGGAATTATGTCTGAACCAGCAACTGATTAGATTTTGGAATTGATTGAAAGGTCAGAGCAAGGTCACATGTCTGAAATAGCTTTTCTCCAACAGCTCCTGTCCTGTTCAGAGTATATTTTAAGAGTAAATTAGCCATAAGGAGAACTAGACTAGACCAGATGGCTCCCTGACCGAGTACTCGCCATGACAGCGTGACTGAACATCGGCGTTAAGATACCGCGATGTCCTTCTCAGTCTCCGTCTCCGTCTCACAGACCAAACACACACCAGACAATCAACCGGAAACAAACAGCGGAGTGGTGTCTGTATGCTCAGGGCACAGAGGGGGGTATTTATCTACTGCGCACTGCGTAACAAGCTCTGGCCACCCCATTTGAGAAATTAAGTATGTGTGTGTGTGTGTGTGTGTGTGTGTGTGTGAGACTGGGACTGAAACCGGGGGTGTGAGCATTATGATTAATGACTCAATTTCCTCTCCCACTTTTTAAAGTGGAGTGTCAGTTTACTTCCTGGAGATCTTTGATTTCTCCTTGACGGAGTCGGCGGAGAGACAATATAAAAGAACCAGACGGCAGATTCGATCACGATTATTGAGACGACGGTGGGGCGGCTCACCTTAACGCCATTCGTCCGTACCTGCCCGCAGGCCCGCCGTGAAGTTCTCACAAGCGTCTCTTTTTAATCAGAAACAGTCACGTGACCCTGTCCGCAGGTCGAATGTGCTTTTGTTGGATATAAAAAAAAAGAAAGAAATAAGGTTCAGGCGTTTGTAGGTTGTTCGGTCGAAATCACCAGCACCTCCCATCCTCTCTTAGTTTCCCCGAGTGTCAGATCAGTCGGCAGGATCTCTCGGATCGGTACGATTAAAAGCAATGCAGTTGGGGTTTAGGGAGCAAAACCGAGCATGATTCATTTCACAATTACTCTAGGTTTAAGCAATTATAGTCGAGTTCACTCGGGACATAAGAGAGAGACTCAAATTGATTTCTTACCAGCTTGTAATTCCACTTCTTTTTTTTTTTCTCCTTTACGAAAACCGAAGTTCGGAGATCGGATGGATGTTTCAAGTAATGGAAGAGGTTGTGTATTGAAATTGGCATCTGCTTTTCTCCCTTTTTATGACAGAAGATCTGATCAGATCGCAGTGCTGCTGAATTTATTATCAAATGGTTTTTGGTACAGATTTGTGTGCATTATTGTTTCTATAGCAACATTATATATAGACCTAGACTGGATGGCCTGTGTAAACAGATTAGATTAAAAAAGAAGAGTTGTGATGTAGTAACAGTGTAGTAAAAGAAGTAACAGTGAAATAGCTGTCAAGTTGTAACGGTGAGGTTTTCTGTGAGTCATTCAATGAAGGAGTCTCCAGTGTCAGTGGGCAAGTGGAAGAGTCTGTCCAAATTCTGACGTCTGGACGACAGAACACCTTCAGATGTTTTTGTGGACTCCATGCCTCGACGGGTCAGAGCTGTTAAGGGGGGGTGGTGTTAATGTTTCGGCTGATCTGTTTACGTTTGAACGGCAGAATCAAGTTTTCATGCTTAAACTTCAGACCTTTGAAGTCACACCGTCACAGTCAGAGCCTTACACCAGGTTCAGCTTTTTTTTCCAGCGCCGCGATAAGACTCGCGAGGTCGTCTGCTGTGAAATTGTGAAGACGCAGTCAAACAGCTCAGAGGCTGAAAGAGCTCCGAGATGTTCCAGAGTGAAGAGACGAGCGTTTGACTGGATTTCTCGCTCCAGGCGCCACTCTTTGTTTCCAAGACTGGAGTTTAAAAACACTTTGAGGAGTTTTTCACGTCGGGTGGCTCGTGAGTGCAGGAAGTCAGAGTAAGACCCGGGTATCGCTCTTCAGGTTAACTTGAGGTGAGAGATGTGATTGCCTGGAGCAGCCTCAATGGAAGCTGAACGACTGGCCTCCAGGGTGGAGAGGAAATCAGGGAGGAGGAGGAGGAGGAGAAGAGGGGTTTTCTGGCAGAACGCTGAAGCCTGCAGACCTTCATCTTCATTTTCAGCACAAAACCACTGTGAAGAGCGGAAAAAGTAATTGAACTGGAATACTAAAGCTAGAGAAGGGACGAGGAAACTATGAGGAAATAAAAAACAGTGAGGACTAACAACAAGCCAGTGAGAATTGTTCCCTAAATAAACTGAATTTGACAAAAAGCCCAAGGCCTTTTTTTTTTTATCTGTTTGCCAAATTATAACAGGTCATCGTTTGTCTTTCACTCCACCCGAGGACGTGCCGAGGGACTTCTAGGGCTCGACTAGACAAGCAGTCAGACAGCACTAATGAAAACTTAGCCGAGCAGTAAACAAGAAGACAAAGGAGTGTGTGGTCAGGGAGAGATGATAAAACACAGCGATGCTGTAAATAAAGAAATAAATAAATAAAGAGCTGAAACAATGGAGCTGACTTGGCAGAGATGTAGCAGCCTCGGACTTTCTGTTGCCTTTTATAGAGGATCAGAACTCCAGGGTTCCTGATCAAAACCTCGGAATCAGGGCAGGTCAGAAGGTGCTGGTTAATTTTCCACAACCGCCTGTAGTGCAGCTACAAGTCATGGGTTTATATTTATGTCTTATGGCTTTGGAGACGTTGTAACATTGTAACATGTATGGAAGGAGTCTCCAGTGTCAGCACTTTGTAAAGCCGTGACATAAAATCTCAGTCTGAAAGCTTGTTGGTTTGAGCCCACCCAGAGACGATATTCTTGGGGGCAACCATAGGTTGGTCTTGAGCCCAGAAGGTCCCAGGTTCAAGTGCCCTTGAACAAGTCACCTAACCCCAAGCCAACTGCTCCTCAGGATAGAGGCTTCCCACCAACTCTGGACATGTGTGCTCACTGCCCCCTAATGTGTGTGTGTGTATGTGTGTGTGTCAAATGCGACGCTCAGTAGTCGTTCACTTTCACTTTCACTTGCAGTTTATCTGTATTTTTTTCAGTAGAGACAAAGGAGTGCTTTGTGTGACTGTGCATGAAGACGGGTTGATAAACATGGAGCATGAACTAATCATGTACTCCAGAAGGAATATATCATGTATCTAGTAATTTCTATGGTATCTATGGGGTGGAGTCTGACCTGATGTAGCTCCTCCTACCTGGGCGGAGCTTGTTGCATTTAGGTTTATATTAATATGCTCATTGTTTTATGTAATCATTTCTGTATCAAGAAATCCTTTAAAGCAGACTAGCCTCGTACTGTAGGTGGGTTTTTAAAATCCTGTGGTTGTGGGTTTGATGTTTTGTTTCCTGTAAGAATATGGAAGGAGTCTCCAGTGTCAGCACTTGTTGTAAAGTCGTGAAGTTTGCGTTGGTTTTAGTTGATGATGAAAAAGAACAGAAATGGTGGAGAAACTGGTGTTGATGCTGCTGTCCATCCACAGTGTATAACATAACATTCCAGAACGTTCTGTAAACGTTCTATAACTATAAAGTAATAAAAGTGTGACATCATTCATTAATAAATAAAATAATTGAGACTGCTGTGATGCCCTGTAGAGAAAAAAACACATAACACAGTGTGTTAACATTAACCTCGACTCTGCTGTTGATTAGTTTCCTAACATCGCACGCTCAGTACACTTTTATTCCTTTTTCCCCCGGAGGACAGTCATGAGCATGTGTGAAGGCGAAGATGTGAGAAACCGGTCCTGCTTGTCCCCGCTGCCTCCGTCCCCGTCTCTGCCCTGTCTCCTTAACACGTCTCTCCTTTGCCTAAGCCCTCATAAGGCACCTCTAACATTCCCCAATGAAGCTGTTAACCTTTCCACGACACGCCTCCACCCTGTAGGACAGACGTCCGGACACGGATTCCGCTCACGGCTCGTGCGAACTGAGACCGCCGGGGCATAAAATGAGCTCTGCGCAGCAGTCGCGGAAACTGAGGGACGCGCGAGCGCCGCACATGAGATTGGCATCCCGCGGCTGTCCGCACACCTTTCCTGGTCATCTCCAGGTCATCTAGAAACACCCACAGCTCTGTTATGTCTGCTCTGACGCGGGCGCAGTTGACAAGACTACTGCAGCTACGATTCTTTTTATTAAAGCCGCCGATAGATATCTACTGGCAGTCAAAAATATACGGACGGATGAATGGATACAATGATATTGCGTAGGAGTGCTGTTTTATATGTGAAGTGTTAATCAGATCATTTTCTTTTTCTTGCAGGAAATCGCCGCTTACTTGATATCATTTGAAAAGCATGAAGAGTGGCTAACGACGTCCCCCAAAACCAGGTACGTGTGTCGAAAAGGGGCGGAGGAAAGGGGTGGGAGTTGATAGTACGGAGGTGGCATGTTGTGGTATTTTAACTGTGCGGTGTATTAACACCTCACCTGAAGGGGCGAGATAGCGCTCGCTTTTTACAGCTGAACAATTTCTGGGCTTTTCTCCTACTACGTCCAGACAGATAATGGAATATTAATGGCCACTTCTAATGTGAAATGTGGCCAGGCTTATTAAGCACAGTGCTCTCTTTCTCTCTCTCTGTCTCTCTCTGTCTCTCTCTCTCTCGCTTTCATGACTGCCATTAATGTAGGTGTTAATGTGCCAGGTTTGAACGGCGTACCGCTCTATCAGCTCTATCTGTGAGAGCGCCCTCAACACAAAGATTAAAAAGTTTTTTACCTGATCTGTGCCGATGACAAGCGATAATGGAGATGATTTGTACTTTTTTTTGCTCTTCTCATGTTAATTATATGCTTATTGTGAAATATTAGAAGACTAATCCCAAACACAAATGAAGTTCAGAAGAAGAGGAAGGAGGAGAGAGAGGAGAGGAGGGGGGAGGAGAGGAAGGCGGAGAGATGAGAGAAGAGGAGGAAGGAGAGGAGGCAGGAGTGGAGACGAGGGGGGAGAGGAAGGAGGAGAGGAGTGAAGGGAGGAGAGGAAGGGGAGAGAAGGGAGAAGAGGAGGAAGGAGTGGAGGGAGGAGAGGAGGCAGGGGAGAGGAGGGAGGAGAGGAGGGAGGAGAGGAAGGAGGAGAGGAGGGAGGAGAGGAAGAAGGAGAGGAAGGAGGAGAAGAAGTAGAAGAGGAAGGAGGAAAGGAGGGAGGAGAGGAAGGAGGAGAGGAAGGAGGAGAAGAAGTAGAAGAGGAAGGAGGAGAGGAAGTAGGAGAGGAAGGAGGAGAGGAGGGAGGAGGGGAGGGAGGAGAGGAAGTAGGAGAGGAGGGAGGAGGGGAGGGAGG
>JAOVVF010000001.1:12526870-12531870 GCA_028565595.1 Duopalatinus emarginatus
AAAGGTAATTAAGCGATATGCAGAGGTGGTCGGAGGGGGTATGGGGGGCCTCAAATGAAAATCTGCTTAGGGCCCCAAAAAGGCTTGGGCCGTCCCTGCATTTTGGCATCATTGTGAGTGCATATACTAGTGTTGTTGTCCACCACATACGTCACACGGGAGACGCCTATGACAGTTTCTGAACAATGTAGGCGGGGCTTAACAACTGTCTTTTAAACTGTATTTCTTGAATTTCTTAAATAAAAAAATAAAACGCTTTCTGACTATTGATTATCACAAGTTAGCAACTCCACTTCCTCTGTATTTATGTTTGACACTTATATATTAGTTGCTGCTGAGCCTTTAATAATCCGACTAGTAGCTCATTCAGAATAGAACACGTCCATGTTTACACCTCAGTTGGAATAGAGTCGTTGGATTGGAGTCATTCCGATGACATTTTCATTCTGATTGATCGGGAGGTTCATCCTTTAAATAATCTGTTAAATAGAAGAATAAAAGCCATGTGAATCACTGTTTATCTACATTCTGCTCATGTGTCTATGTGTCTTCAACATTGAGGGAGTTAAAAACTGGTCATCAGAGGAGACGTAGTTCATGCTTCAAACTGTCGTATTACATCAGTGTCGTATTTTCTAATAATAGGTGAGTTCAAATCTGTTGCAGAACATAACATAACATTATTCAAGCCCCGCCCAATTTACACATACTGCATATTAGACCCCACCCTTTTCTTCTCTTGCCCCCCGGTGTTAGCCCTACAGTTCCCCTGCTGTCCCAACGAGCTGTTCAGACGAGTATCTGAGCAAATGCTAATGACTCGGGTAACGTTTTGTGTCTCCTCGCTTTGACTGAACTCAGGTAAAGCTTGATGTCATGGTAACGCGTGCAAACGATGTAATAAATGTTACACTACACAGACGCGTTATATCGGAACGGATGACTTATCAGTAACGTGGATGTAAATGAGGATGATGATCAGATTGTTAAGTAGAGTGAACATATAAACACTCCAGACTGAATCTGTAATCGGAATAAATTCAATCGGATTGGAGAAAATCTTGCATGTGAACAGACCTGGTGAGTCGTGAGCTCCCATGACACCGACTGTTCACTTGTCGTCTAATATATCCCACCTCTCGACAGGTGCCACTGCCATGAGATAATTAATGTTAGCACTTTATCTGTCAGCGCTGTGCTGGTTTTAATGTGATGATAGGTTTTAACAGTTGTACGTTTTATCCATTTACGCTTACAGTGAATGTTCTTGCATACGTTATAGCAGAGGTTCACAGGTCTCTTACTTGAATTTACTAAGACATGAGAATCAGCTGCTGAATGCGAACATGGAAGAGTGACAGATATCCCTCTGAGACTGGAGACTCCTTCTGTAAATGTTTAGCATTATTAAAGTTATAAACTGGTCAGAGAATATCATAATCATGCTACAGAGCTGTTAGAGGTGATCAAGGTTTGGATTGTGGTCTCAGTTTCAGGCCCAACACTAGGATTTGACAGTAAAATGCAGAGCCAGTTTTCTGTCTCTGAAGGCTGACGGTTTGTATTCGGTTCATTTCTGTACAACTTCACTGACTCTCATCAGACACAAACACACAAATGGACTCATTAATGCGGCGGTTGGCGTGCAGCACGTGGCGTAGAGCTCTGCGTCTTGGGCTCGACCCAACGTGCTGTGGGCAGTGCTGTTCCACGCGAGGCACTTGGCAGTCGTTTGGTAATGAAAACAGATGGTCATTACATCAGGGTCATCAGGGGTCAAGCATGCAAGGTCAGATCGGTCTCTGAAACACTCGCTTCTTCGGATGCTGTATGAGCAGCCAGAGTCGTTACTGGACCGGAGTGATCAGTCACGGCGGTATTCTGAATAAGTAGACAGATTAATCAATACCTGTGGGTGTGTGTGTGTGTGTGTGTGTGCGCATGCATGACTCGGTCAGTCAGACATCAAAGACGTAACTGACTCCTGACATGTCAGAGACACTCAGCGTACCGAAGCGTCTCCTGTCCTGCAGTGCTGAAAACTTAATCACACAGGAACACGCCGTACAGACATACCGCAGCCATGTCGGAACCCAGGCGTCTGATTGGTCAGGAGGTGCTGATTCATTCACAGCTCACCTACCGACTTGCTGTGTGAAAAACCTTGTAATGGTTAGTAAACCGCTGTAGTATAAGAGGAATAAAGACTTTTATTGGTTAAGACTTTTATACAACAGCGTGTTTCCATGACAACAAAGTTTAGCTAGCTGACCGTTGATCACTTCGGTAGCAGGTTTTATATTTAAAATGACTGGTTTCCCGAGCCAGGACCATGAAGGACACCCGAGTCCTTGGAAGAGAAAGAGTTACTTGATAGCTTGAGGCTTAAAACGAGTGCACTTAGAAAAAGCTAAGGTGTCTTCACAGCTGAGGTCTTTACATAAATTAGCACGAGGTTTATTCCACAGTGTGCTCTTGGCTCATCCTGATTGGTGTATCTCCAGCTTTGAGGGTCTGGCAGACCGTGTCTACTTAAAACCAGACACCGATCAGCTCCGACTCGTCGAGTCACTGACTCCACAAAATCTCTATCTGTGGCAACAAAACATTAGCAACAATCCAGCCTCCACCCCCATACACACACATCGGTGAGTCATGGGCTCCCACAACACTGTCACTGGTTCAACGGTTGTCCTTCCTTGGACCACTTTTGGTAGATACGTGCTTCACAAGACCAGTCAGCTCATTACTCCTGCTCTGAGATGTGACTGTTTGCTTGTTGTGTATGCGAGCTCAGGTCTTACCAGGTGCCCCTGTAATAAGATAATAATTATAATGTTACGGCTGATCTGTGGAGTTAACAGCATCACCTCGTCCCATCAACGCTTTAATAAGTAAGAGTAGGGAATAGCTGTCTGTCTTGTCAGTTACTTTCCGGTCCAGCGTGGGACCGGTCCTCTCCTGAGTCGTCAGATCTGCGTGTTTCCTTTAGATAATTTCTGACTTCCTCAGGCAGCGTTAAGTACGATGTGATTAAAAACCCGACAGCCACACGGACGTCTCAGGAACACCGCTGCCACAGACACAGACTTTCCCCCCTCGAGGGAAACGATTTCACAAAAGAGCCGCAAGATCCATTGGAGAAATTAAGAGTTGGCGAAAGCTTCAAATACTTCACTCCAGTTTTATAAGAGAATGTCAAGTGTAAAGTTACCTAAAAGTATTAAAGTAAAAATATTAAAAAGATTCCCTCACAAAACACTTGAGTCCCACTGATTGTAACCACGGAACGTCTGGAAATATTAGTCCAGCTGTTGTTGGTCCAAATGTTAGCTAGCATGATAATGACTCAGTGCTAATAGCTAGCTGTCATAACAAAAACCGGCATGATTAATACAATGTATGTGTAGCAGCAGATACCTGCAGTGATGGATATGAGCATGTGGAGAAATATTTGGTTTAAAAAAAAACACAAGGAATAAAGTGTGTGTGTGTGTGTGTGAGTGTGTGAGCATGTGTGTGTGTGATGGAACGACGGTTCCCGCCGCCGACTTTCACTCATTCATAACTTAAAAGAAGAAGAAAATTTCCCGACCGCTAACGATGAAGAATTTATACTTAACCTCAGATCAATTTTTTATCACCTCATTAATGCGTCTAAATCTGTTAGCTGATCAATTATGCCCGCTCCCGTGCCCCGCTTTAAAAAGGCTAGACGCTTCCACGCCTGTTTAAAAAGTTAAGGCGATTTTCTGAATTGGAAAATTAATATTCATAACTCTTAATGAACTTTCTGGAACGATCCTCCGTCAAAAGCTTAACTGGGATTTAATTAGCGCTGCAGGAGACCCTTCGCAGGCAAGCCGACGGCACCTCGGGTCATACCGCAAATCAATCCTAAACCTATTCCAAAAAAGCAAAATGGGAATATTAGATCCTGGTAGATTCTATTATATCGTATCGAACCTTTTTAGATTGTCGTTGTACGTATTTAATATGTCAAAAGCATTAAAGACAAACACAAGTAAACGCAACGTTCACAATTTCTCCTGACAAACATTAAGAGTAAAACTACTTGTGTGTGAAAACAATGTCATGCTGCGCTGAGCAGTAATGAATATATTAGGATTCTGGCATCTGATCCAAGGTCGGCGTGAAATCCCCTGAAAAATTTATGGCTCAAATAGACTTTTGGGTAATTGCAATGCCGTCATAAACGTTTAACCCTCCAACAGCGCTACCGATGCCAGATATCTAGCAGCGTGGCCAAATGAATCCCGTCATTACGCAGAGGAATGCGTCTCGCACACCATCTTTCAACGCGTCTTCCTGCATGCTCCTCCGTCTCCATCTGCATTTCCAGCCCTCTACCGAATAGCTGTTGGCTCGTTCGGAGCACATTTATGAAGTCCTGATGTATACGGAGGAATAGAAACCAAGTCACTCGTCACGACACGTCACGTCTTGCATATGCTCCGCCTTTTAAGATGAAAAAGTTTACATCATGTGACCTTCATTTGTTGAGTTTAGAAGCAGCGCTACACTTCTCCAGTAGAGGCGTTTGGATGGCCACTGTCCATGGTACTGAAAGGCTGTGGAGTCTACAGAGAAATATGAATCCATTTGAATCAAACCCTGGTGTCATTTCCTCTTCGGTTTAGTCCACCTGAAGGGCAGTTAGAGGTTATGTGCCCTGCTCAAGGACACTTCAGTCATGTATCGTTGGTCTCAGGAATCAAAAGCTGGTCACAAGACTGGTTCCTTAACCACAACCCTATGGCTGTGCCTGCTTGTATACCTGAGGGGGTTAGTACAGGGGGATCCCCATGTAAGACTAATGCTGCCAATGACTGCCTATTAATCCAAGAATCAAACCAGTGGCCGAAAGTCCTGGACACGTCCTATAAGGACACACGTCTAGTCAAACATCAGCAGTTCCTCTAACCATAATCTGGTGTCTCTGAACGTGTGTGGTGGTGCATTGTTCTGTTAGAGAGGAC
>JAOVVF010000001.1:12536870-12538692 GCA_028565595.1 Duopalatinus emarginatus
TAACGTTTATTTAAAACAACACTTTTAGGTTCCTTTCTGTATCAAATCTTTTTAATATCATTTTATATTTATACCAAAAAATAGTATTGTGATAAAATTCTGTAATTTAAATGACCAGTATTAGGTTCACTTAGCTGTCTGACTTTTTTGTTACAAACAAATAACTCAAAATATATGAATACAAACGTAAACACAGACTCCAGTCTACCACAGTGTATTAAACCTTTAACTGAAAATAAAACACAGACTTTAAAGTCATTACTGTGTTTATATTCTGTATTATTGTGTCTGAATGACTCTATGCTAGTGGTCTCCATTCAGACAAAGAGAGCTGATAACTAGCTTCCTATACGGTGGTCTAGACGGTCCTCTTCTACTGTGGCCAAGTGGACACGTAATGCGAGATGCAGTCCACTCAGGAGCTGGAGCGACAAAAAATAAAACTTAAACACATTTTAAAATCGATTTTTTTATGCATTTTGAATCGATTCAGTATCGCCAAGATGAGGAATCACGATTCTTTAAACTGAGGTACATTTCTTGTACGACAATTAGCTTGGCTGGCTAACTAGCTAGCATAACATAATAAGTTCAGCTTGCGTTCACTGCTAGCTTAAAAAAAATACAAGTTACAAATCGATAATTTTAGACAAAATGTGTGTGTGTTGTTTTCAGCATGGCTACTCATAACGTTACCATGGGTTGGACATAATCCGAAAATTTTTAATTTTGGACATTTCTTATTCTTGTTTATACACAGTCGACTCATGCTATCTGCCATTTTACTTCTTTAACCTTGAGCGTCTTTGCAGCTCCAGTTATAATATAAGATCTAGTACACAGACCACAGTGTGCCGTGTTCACATACTTCACAATGTCTCCCGATTCAGTACGTCGTCCAGGGCCTACTGTTTAATAAATACTACATATTCGGACACACTATACTGTTTCACCTACTGCTGTTGCCAACTGTTCAGTATAGAACCATGTGATTTGGGACGCAGCCTATGTGTGTAATAGGAAGCAGATTAAACCAAGTAAAATCGCTCTTTTAAATTTTCCATCACAGGAAAGTTTTCCTGACGGACGAGCTGACACTTTTCTATGTCTCCGTCATGACAACCTGAGTGTAGAGTTAAACGGAGGCCGTTATGAGAACGATACCTCCGCAGAAACATAAGCGAGGGCCATCCCTCTGTTTATGGATGTGACATTTTCACTCACGTTAACAAAGAAAATATGCCGCAGCCGAGCCGAGCCGAGGATCAATTAGTCAATCTGCATACGCTGTCATTTCACCTCTCGAGGACGACGCAGACAGATCTTAAATACTCGCCTATGGATTTACACGTTCCGCACACCCAGCAGTTTATCAGCGTTATGGATGCCACGTCAAACAAGGAAACTTTTGCCTTTTCTGCCAACTCTGTGAATTTTAAAGAGCATCGCAGCAGAGACACGAAAACGTGGAATTTAAATTTAAAGTGTATTGTGTATCTGTGTATCGTTAAGCTGAAACTATGAGCAAAGTGACTGATCACACCGGTGTAAATCCTCTCAGGTTATAGAATAAAAGAACACAGATATGAGGAGTGTGTGTTGTTTCCAGACCCCTCTGCAGGAGAGCTGATGGGATCATCTGGCTTCTCTTCGCCTGCGGCTCCAGCACACACTCCTCTTCTATAGGCAGCTGCACGCTGGGGTCCTTCATCCAACTCTCTCTCTCTCACACACACACACACACACACACACACACATACCTCGGTCAAATCAGAGCAGCCCATAAGCTTCTGATTCTAGTCCAATCTCCAGGACAGGATCA
>JAOVVF010000001.1:12570343-12582574 GCA_028565595.1 Duopalatinus emarginatus
TGCATACAGAGTAAGTCCATGCCCATACACTGGAGAAGAATATATATATATATATATATATATATATATATATATATATATATAATGTGGCATGATGGGCGTTAAACTAACATTTTGAGGCAGATGCTGGTCCTCATTTGACATGCATTTGACTTCATTTCATGACATTTGATCACCACTGTGTTAAAGAGGCAAGACAATTAGCCTGCTTACTGATGGCCAATCAGAAGTCATCATAGTCTGGATCAACACAGGGAGAAATAAACCAACCAGGAAGTTACACAGAGTTTGGATCTAGAAAACAGAGGCTCGGATCCAACAGACATAGAGACCAAAAGAACCATCAGGACTGAGCCAGAACAAGAACTAATCAAAGATAAAGTGAAAATTGGGGAGAAGAATCAAGATCTGAATCAGGAATAGAAAGCAGACACGATCTGAGGTTGCGTCCACCATGACGATGGTATAGGGTTTGTATGAGACCCCTGGTACATCCACGTCTCCGACTGGTGACGAGTTCCACCTGTTTATGTCCTGCATTGGGTGTGAACGACAGACTAAACCCCAAACTCAGATGAGTGTTTCTCTAACCATAATCTGGTGTCTCTAGATGTGTGAAGCGGTAGAAGAGGACAAACCCATCAGTATAATTACAGGACATGAACAGGTGGAACTCATCACACAGAGACGTCTGTAGGTGTATATTCACATTTACGGCATTTGGCATTGTGACTTACATTTATCTCATTTATACAACTGAGCAGTTGAGGGTTAAGGGCCCAACACTGGCAGCTTGGTGGTGATTCGAACTCACGACCCAGAAGTTCAACGTCTTAACCACTGAGCCACCACTGCATCAGACATACCCGGGTGGTCACATGGAATGGCAGATAAACAAACCCCACACCATTATTTAGACACCAGTAATCTGGACAGTCTGGACCAGGTTTTTCTTCCTGAAATCAACAGATTACAGCATTAGTAAGAAGCGCTAACGTCGAGAAAGTGAGTCGATTCTGAATCGATTTCCAGGAATGACTCACAGATGGTGTGCTGTGGCTGAAATGCTGAAAAATACGATGAGAAAATGAAAATGTCTTAAAATACTTATTTATTTATTTATATAATTGTTACTTAGGGCAGCTGTTCATCATTGACTTTGAAAGTGTTTGTTTACTTTTTCCCATGGTGGCTTGAACAGACCCGTGTTTCACTGCAAAAACGATCCGAAGCAAACAGCAACCAGACCAAAAAAGTAGCAATTTCACTCTGGTTCAGACTTGGCGTACGGACTAATAGGTGTTAAAGCCCAATGCGCAGATTCCATCTACTCTAAATGGTAAATGCTGCTTGTTCTGACCCTTTGCATTCCTTACCACCGCGCTCCAGTCGACGACTCGCTGCCAGCCGTAATGGCCTGGCTGTTTTTCCCTTCTTATTCGCCTCAACTCTGAAATCAATTGAGCATGGAGGATTTCTCTTCATTACTCCCTGAAGCACTGGGAGCGTAGCCTCTATTCCAAAGACCTGGCCATGGCTGAGGTTTTTTTTTACTGGAATGAAGCCAGATGCTGGATCAGAGGTGTGTGTGTGTGTGTGTGTGTCAGTGTGTGTGTGTATGTGGAGGGCGATAGACATGATAAGAATGTGGAGATGATTGAGAGCGGTGGGGTGAGGCAGAGCGGATGTGTGCGCGAAATGTTCTGGTGTGAAGGACGAAAAGAACATCAGAAATGTCTCGGAGCTCAGCACATACGGAGGAGTAGCCACTGTCAGGAGAAGACTCAGCCTCATCCTCTCGAGACTTCACTTCTGCAGTGCGCTCCCGGCTGGTCTTCCTGCGTGTGGGCGTGTGGGCGGATCCTCGCAACTCATCCGCCGAGCAGCGCGAGGACTTCAATCTCACCGCTCTCACCCGTGTCGCTCCTCGGCCGTCTTTCCCTTCCGAGTTCAGTTCAAAAGCCTACAAAGTGAAAAATAAATCAGCGTGTCCTTGATGGTAATAGTTAAATCCTTCACGTATCTCGAACCCCTGGAGCTACCGGCGCTCTCCTTCTTCAAAACGCATCAAAGACAAGGGTCGAGAATGACTTCTCTCCTGTAGCGGAGCTCAGGCAGAGGAACGGACGTCCTCTGACACTGTGATCACACGAGGTCCTTGCTGTCTTCTTATGTGCAATAACCACCCAATTAACATTAGAGGAAGCGTCTGACTCCTGTTTCTTCACACTCTGATCTGCACCAGCATGAGGACCTGTTTTCCTCAACACAACACTGTTTACTGGTACATGAGCATGCGGCTAAGAGTTATCCAAGAGTTACAGAGAGAAGAAGGCACCGTGGTGGCCACAGTGCAGTTGCTCTGTTTGCTGATGATATCAAGAACATACATGAAATGTACACCAGGTCCCCCACGGGGCATGGACTTCACAAGGTTGTGGGAGGTCAAGAACGCCAGACTTCCTTCAGAATTCTCCACAGTTCTGTTGTATTCTGGTGGAGGATTTCTGAGTTCCACAGCACATCACATGATCCCAGATTTGTTCAATAATGTTGAGATCTGGTGATTTAGGTGTGAATGACTAATCCCCAAACTCAAATGAGTGTTCCTCTAACCATAATCTGGTGTCTTTAGACGTGTATGGTGGTGCATTGTCGTGACCTGTCAGAGATGTTTGTAGATGTACCAGGGGTCCCACAGGTGTACAAACAGATATACAAACACCATACCATTATAAAGTCACTGCCAATTAATTACAACCCAAAACACACCATGTTTTTGATTCATTTCCCACAACTGAGTCGATTCAGAGTCAAATGACTTTCTCAGTGTGAGAGTTTCTCACTACTGCTGCAGTCAATTATACCCAAGTTCTCTGACATCAGATCCAGAGACAGTGAAGATACAGATGTAACCTTGACTCTGAGTGCCAAATCACTGAAACACTTGTAGACCGGAATTAGGAGTCCAGCAGATTGTGAGTCCCTGTGATTGGAGTGCGTGTCCGATACGCTGTCCTCTCATTGGCCGCTTATAGGGAGTAGATATTTCTCCAGTCCACACCACAAGCCTTCTGTCTCGACCTACACGTTTTGCTCTGGCTGTATGTTTCTGTCTGCTGCCGACTCCGGCTATATTTTGAAAAGGCCAGCACATTCGTGTGCTCCGGGAACGGGTGGGGGTGGGGGGGGGCAATGGAGAGTGCCCGACCTTTTGGAAAGACGATACCTTTTTTTTCCTTTTTCTCTCTTCACCGCTCACTCCTTCTCTACTCCACCCTCTCGCTTTTCCTCTCTTGGCGTTTCTGACCCGAATTCAATCCCATTCCGAACGTGCTCGGATTCTGGAGCGGCACAACACTGCACCTCGTCTCCCGGAACAACGATGAGCGTCTGGCTGCTCGTGTTTCCTCTCTGACTCATTTACCATCCAGCACCGCGGCATCCCTTTTTATGCTAATGCACTTGTCAGAATCTATTTTGGATTTTGTCGTCGGCATTTGTTTTACGATGAGTGATTCAGAATGTTCCAGGGCTCATCTGAGCTTTCCTTCCTAACCTAAAGCACTTTGCCTCGCTGTTTCAGAAAAATAATGGCAGTTGAAAAGAATTTGCAAAATTCGTAAATGGAGGAATATGTTTTTGTTTGGTAGATATACTAAAGTGTCAAAATAACTGGTACACCAGTCTGTTACTTGGCAGGTCTCCCAAAGTGCATAGAATCCACAAGCTTGTGGAAATAATTGTAGGTAATGAACCCCAGACTTCCTCCAGAACGCTCCACAATTCTGTTGTATTCTGAGGTGGAGGTCACATGACATCCCAGACGTGTTCAATAACATTGAGATCTGGTAACTTAGGCGTGAATGACTAAACCCCAAACTCAGACGAGTGTTCCTCTAACCATAATCTGGTGTCTCTAGACGTGTGTGGTGGTCCATTGTCCTGTGAGACGAGGACAAACCCATCAGAATGAATACAGGACATGAACTGGTGGAACTCATTAGAAAGGAGACACATGCAGTGTTCAGAGACGTTTGTAGATGTTCCAGGGGTCCCATGAAATGACAGATAATCGTTATGGAGTCACCATGTATTTCGCATAGGCTTATCTGTACACTTCGGTGTATTTGCTATACACACAATCCGAGGAATTTCTATCTGTCCTTTTTTTTCCATACTGATCAAAATGATACGGTTGTGACGGATCTCAGCTGTGAGGAGTTTCACGCCGCCGTCCCGTTTAAGTCGACGTGCTCGACAGAGTTTCATGCTTGTGGGTGGATTTTTAACCGAGGCTCGTGGGAAAGATTCTCCTCTGTGTTTGTTTCAAACGGATTACAGCAGCATGTCATCTTACGGCTGTAGAAACCCAGACAAACACAGTTTCATCAGTCTTACTGCAGCCGTCACACATGCTTCAGAACCCCGTCGAGTTCACTGGTCCTCAGACAAGTTCTCAGAGAAATAAACGCTGACGGGAACTTTCCTCGTGTTCAGACTCTCTTTGTACAGAAGCTTAATCTTTTTTTAAAATTACATTCACGCAGCTCATGTTTTTCAGTTATGGATACACCATATACAGACTGACCAAACAGATTATCAGCCATAACATTATAACCAGCTCTGATTCATCAAAGCATGGACTTCATAAGACCTCCAAAGGTGTTCTGTGGTACCTGAGGCCAAGACCTTAGCAACACATCCTTCTGTAGATCTGCTGCTGGATCAGACCATGTGGTCTAGCCTTCACTTGCACACACATTAGTGAGACTTGGTCTCACATGACCCTGCTGTACTTCTTTGGGTCATTGTATACTGGGACACACCCCACAAGACTTGCTGTTTTAGGGATGATCTGACCCAGTCGTATAGACATGTTTTCAACACACTGGCTGCGTTCGAAATGCCATACTCCCATACTAGTTAGTATGCAACACGATGTATGCGACACGATGTAGTGCGTATGAATACCTAGTATGTATAAGGTAGTATGTGAAAGGTTCCTGGATGTCCTTCTCGGTCGGGAGAGATTTTCTAGTACGCTCCGCCAGCACACTATCCAAGCCTGACGTTACCCCATAATTCACTGCGAGCGAACTGTGCTTTTATCAGTAAACTGTAAATAATTATTGTGTGGGACTCAAGCGGTGTGACGTCTTGGATCAAAGGTTGTTGGTAAGATGGCGGATCAAGTGCGTCCGAGGTGGTGTGCATACTACATGCTCGCATACTAGAAGTGTGTACCAGTTTAGCAGTTAAATAGTATATACTCAGCATACTATTCAGGTATGCCATTTCGGACACAGGCCTTGACTGTTAGAACTGACTGTTCACGTGCTGTGTAATACCACCACTGGGCAGGTGCCACTGTAATGAGATCATCAATATTACATCCACGTCACCTGTAAGTGGGTTTGGTGGTGTTAATGTTATAAAGCTGATCCAGGAGTCGTTTATTTACAGCTCTGGCCTCAGTCCTCGGTACCAGAGTGCCATTCCATGGTAATTTAGGAACCCTGGTCATATCCGTGTCCTCAGGCTCAGATACAGGGTTTTAGTCTCAGGTCAATCACTCACTCGCCACCGCTAAATGGATACACACTCTTTCCCCACATCGCTAATGGCCATTAAAGCTCTCTATATCCTCTAAATGGGACCCGAACGCTCCGGAATAATCAGATGGTCAATTATTCAGTCTGACCACAGGTAAAGTAGACAGACACACAGAAGAGAAGACAAAGGGAAACGCTCAGGAGACAGTCAGCTAGTCTTGTCCTTCAGCCAGCCAGACAAGAGACGAGAGCTGGTCAATAGATGACCTCTCGCTTAGACAGATCAAGGCTGGATTTTGGGGCCACGTTCAGTCTCTCCTGGCTCCCCTGTTAACATTCAGAGCACTCGCCTGGTCCTGGTCCTTTCGAGGCTCGACAGTCCTGTAGAGGTGAGGATCACACCCGGCTAAATACGGCTTCCTATGTAAACAGGCTGCTGCCTGAATGTTTCCCTTGGCTCAGGAGAAGGTAGCGTGCAAAAGAAGGCGAAAGGGCCGTGGAGATTAAACTGTACGTGTGGCTACTGTACGTGTGTGTGTGTGCCCCAGAGATGTCCTTAAATTTTTTTCTGGATCGGTGTGGTGGCTGTAGGCGGCTGCGAGATCTTATTTTCTGATAGTGAACAAGCTGACTGGGAGCATGTGCTCTTCTGTGCAACAACCCCGAGAACAAGCCTGCAGCCCATAGGCACGGCAAATGAAAAGAGCACAACTGCTTACAACTAATCCCTCTGACAGCCGCCATTGGCATACAATGATTGGTGTGTGTGTGTTTGTGTGTTTGCATGTCTGTGTGTGTGCGAGTGTGCGGGGAATGTTTATCCCTCGCGATGATGTCTCCATGGTGTCGTTTTTATTATTGTCGCAGCAGATTCACAACACATTCGTACCGCACATCTCATTTAGGAACGCCGCGTTAAAGAACGTGACACTGACACCGGAGCTGAGGAACGAGGGATGATGGAAGGAACAAGGGAAAGGGCCAGGAGAGGTGGCGGACCAGCATCCGCTGCAGCCTAATTAAATTAACGAAGACACATGTCGTCCAGTCAGGACGAGCAGGCAGCTGCCGCGTCTCTGGGGCCTGTCGAGGAAGTGGAGAAGCCGGACGACGTTGGAAGTCTGACACGCGCGAGAGCGCAAATCATTACCGACATTGGTATCGGTGTCAGGAAGCCTGCTGTCCTGTGAAAGCTGGCTTATAGGTGTTAAATCTTTCCTTTAGCAGCACAACAGAGAGAGGGACAGCGTAGACTTTTCCAGGAAGCTTCACCACAAACTTCAACGACTACACGTTGCTACTCGTAAATCAGCATTGTGTTAATTAGCGTCTGTTTAAACACCAGAGGATTTGTGTTCAAATGTATAGACAGCACTCATTATAGGTTATATAGTTATAATATATATAACCTGGTGTATAAACTGGTTCAGATGCCACCTATGCGCGTCATTGGTCATGTCTGCAAGTGCGTATATAAAGCCACAGACATCTAATGAAGAACGTGAGGTTTGTTTAATTGGTGTTCAATGGTCCCCCTGGGACATGTACAGACGTCTCTGAACACTGTGTGATGAGTTCCACCTGCTCAGTCCTGTATTCATTCTGACGGGTTTGTCCTTTTCTAACAGGACAATGTTGGACCACCAGACACGTCTAGAGACACTAGATTATAGTTAGAGGAACACTAATCACATTAAGTTTGACGTTTTATCAAGTCACCAGATCTCAGAGTTGTGGGCGGTTCTGCAGGAAGTATGAGGTTCATCGTCTACAGACTGTTTCCACAAGCTCATGGAGTTCAGGTATTAGACTGGTGTATCTGGTGTATCAGTTTTTCTACCAATCTTCTAGCTCTTTAGTAGTTTTGAGATGACTGCATCACTGGATTGTACAGAGTCAGTGAAAGAGGCCGCAGAAATTGGTCTTTGTAGCTACTTTGGAGCTCAATTCATGGTTAAAATGATGCACCAGAAGACTTCAGAGTGTATGATGTTTCAGACAGTCATTATCCCCAGGTTTTGGGTGACATTATATGTTTATGTATGGATTGTAAGACATGTTGTTCCTGTAGTACTCAAAACTACTGATGGATTTAGATTAAGAAATCAAAGTGAATCTTTTCTGTCATTATTCTATTAACCATAAGGACAAGAACTAGTGTGTTATATAAACCTGAGACTATTATTTAATTTTTAATGCTGTTATAGAGAATAAATCAGTGGTGGCTGAAGTACACAAATCATGTAGTTGAGTAAAATTACAGATACCTAAGGTAAAATATTAGTCCAGTAAAAGTCCTTCCTTTAGATCTTAACTCGAGTAAAAGTACAAAAGTTTTTACCTTCAAATGTACTTAAGTATCAGAAGTAAAAGTCTCCTGATTTACTACAGCTCTAATGTCCTAGTATCATTTTTGTAACAAGATTAATTGACTCATTTGAGGTATAAAAGTCACTCTCGGTCAACCAATATTTCAACACAATGTCATTAATGATTCTGACACTGAGATCTGTTAAAAATACCATAAAGCATAAAAACACTGAAGGCAAACTTTGTCCATCAGGTCGAACCGAACGGCTGTGAAATGACGTTTTGGTTTAAGATTTATTTATTAACTTAGTTACAGGTTCTACACAGAACATTTCTGAGAACCTTTATTTATTGTACAGAACCAAAAAGGGTTCTTCTGGAGTTACAACAGAAAACTTCAATAGAAGAAAGAAAGAAACAATAGAAGAACCCATTTTGGTTCCATATAAAATCTTTTTCAGAAAGGTTTCTGTATAGAACCCTCTGCAGCACCTTCTCCATCAGTCTGAAGAACCTCTCCATGATGCAGAGAACCCTTTAATCATGCTCAGGGTTCTTTATTTCTTCTGATTTTTTTTACTAAAGAACCCTTAAAGAACTGTTTTTATAATATTATTATACATAATGTTTGATATAAATATGTATTACTTTCCATCTGTGTAGTTTTTAACCTGACACAAATATTTACAACCATTATTTACACTTATGTTATTTTACATGCCTCCAGTTGCCTTGACAACAGCCTTGTGAACGCAAACTTCCAGTTTCAAAAAAATTAAAAGACTTTGAAACAAAAACCAGACAACTGTTTGTTTTCTAATTTTTAAATTTAAATAAAATGTCTGTTTCTGAAATGAAAACCGATATGATGACCAAAAGACACACAGATGTGTGCTGTGGCATGTTTGAATTTTCTTCCATGTTCTTCCATTTGCAGTCCTGCTGATACTCCACTCTGCTGTACTGACTGGATAACTACTCGTAGCCCAACTCACTGTTAACAACCTGCCGTGCTGTTACCTGATTAGTGGGATGACTCGCTTATTTCGTTTTGAAATGTTACGTTTTTATAAACACAGTTTTATGACAACAGTAGCGACAGATTTCTCATAATGTAGTGAAGTAAAAAGTCAGATATTTGATTTGAATGTAATGAAGTTTAAATAAAAGCCTCCCAAAATATAAACACTCCAGTACAGATGCACAAAAAACTACTTAAGTACAGTAACGACTTACATTTACTACATTACTGTCCACCATCACAATCCAGAATTCAGCAGCAATGCGTTGTATTAGATAGATAGATAGATAGATAGATAGATAGATAGATAGATAGATAGATAGATAGATAGATTGAGTGGGTGGATGGATGGATGGATGGATGGATAGAAGTTTAGTGCTTAGCTCAGCTTTCTACTAGAAGAAACTACTAATACAGCAGCACTAAAACAGTGCTGTATTCATTCCTGTTTATCCCTCTGCCAGTAATAACCGTCATAATAAATAAAACACCAGAGCGAGAGAGAGAGAGAGAGAGAGAGAGAGAGGGGGGCTGGAATTTATAGGTATGGATATAAGAGTGTCCAGAGTTGGTTTAAATAAGATTGAGAGCAGCTCCTGAGCTTCACTACACCTTCTGGACCTTCTTGAGACTTTAAGCCGTACACTGGCCGTAATGTAGCAGGAACACGCAGTAAATTTCAGTGTGGCTGAAGCCTCCTTAGTGTTTAACGACTTTTTTATTCGCTTGTCTGTCTGTCACAACGGCCCGTACGTGTCCCTGCGGTTACGTGAAGCTCGCTGATCCGGAGACGATCCCTGAGTCACGGCACAAAACGGCGGACAAGAACTAATTACACGTCATGACCTGATCATGTGACTCGGATTACTGACATCCGTGTTGTGTTTCAGTCATCAGCATCAGTATTTGAGTTCTGGTTTTATAACCCGAAGCTGGTTATTTTCCTGTAACAGACTGACACAGAGCGTGTTATCGGTTCTTTAACAGGGTTGGGAATCTTTGTGCTGTGGGTGCAGTAATTAACTCCTCCTGCAGTCTATATTATGACCTTCATAATCACATTAATACGAACACTCAGCCTATTAAAGCCATTGAACTAAATATAAGAGATGTGAGACACTGCCCCATGTTTAAACACTCCATGATAAGATAAGAGCTGGTCTCAGAGCTCCTTCAGTAGCTAATATTAGCCCGAACCGGCGCAGAACCTAATCCAAGATGTGCACTAATACTTTAAGATCCCTCAAGGCCCATTTTTATTACTTTTTTTTTTCATATGCAGCTAAACGACGCTTATAAACGTGGCCGATTCTGGGCCCGTTCGCAAAGATGTCGTCACTGAGGGTTTATTTAGCGCGCTAGTTCTCTCCAAGGCGCAGGTCAGCCGCGTAGTCCGTTACACATGCACACCGATCAGCCATAACATTAACACCTCCTCCTTTCTGTGGTATCATTAGCAATAGATCTTTCAGTGGATCTACTGTGTGATCAGACCAGACATTCCTGCCTTCACCTCCACACACATGTGAGTCCTGGGTGTCCATGAGCCTGTCACTGGGTCACCGGTCGTCCTTCCTTGGACCAGTTTTGGGTATTAGGTATTAACCAGTGTATACTAGGACACACCCTACAAGACGTGCTGTTCTGGAGACGATCTGTGTTGTAGTATCGAAAAAAGCCTCAGCGTTTTAGGTCCAGAAGCGCAGCCAGGAGCACTCAGCCAAAAGTCCAGACTCAGCCAGCCAGACAAATCGTCGACCTTCAGGCATCATTTATGAGTTTCCACAAAAAGCGTGCACACTTCCGTTTTTTTTCCTCCACCTCCCATTTCTTTGGTAGGAGTTTAGGACAGCGTGATTAATACTGTAAAATCACCAGGCTGTGTGTGTGTGTGTGTGTGTGTGTGTGTGTGTGTGTGTTTCTTTTCTTCCTGTGTGTTCCCGCTCTGTAGCGATGGAGTAAACAAGTTCAGAACACAGAGGCAGATAAAAATCCCCGCCTTTTACTCCAGCACTGAAAGCTAAAAGGCAACAGGTCACTCAGTCACTCAGTCGCTCGCCGCTGCCCTGTGACGAGGTGACGCTTTAATTATTCACCAGCCTCTCGTCTCTTTCTCTCTCTTTCTCTCACAGTGACTCATTCACAGAGTTCATCATCTACTTCCGAAACGCTTTAATCGCCGTTGTTTCCCTCCGACGAAGACAAGAGCCGGGAAGGTTCCACGGCGCGGAAAACGTTCAGTTATAGCAAACACGCCGTAAATTTCTTCCATAAATCTGGCAGAATGAGGCTGAAAACAAACAATTACACACATCACATCAGGCTGTTTTCATGCAAGGACAAGTCTGAGTCAGAGTAAAGCTTATTGCTAATTTGGTTGGATGTTAGTCAGCCCCCCCCCCCCCACCACCACCACCACCACCACTCTTTTTGCACCTGTTTTTATGGTTGACTTCAGTGTATCTGTATAACAAAGGAGACAAAATTAACAGATTCAGTGGCGTTTTTGACTAATAACTGAAACTAATTCAAAGCTATTTCTAACAAATGTATTTTTTAAATGATATTTATTATTTACTCATAATTATAATATATAGTCTTTTTAATTTGAAGGTGAACCATTCATTGACCACTGTGCTTGTACACACAGAGGAATTTGACCTCCACATGTAACCCGTCTATGCATTGAAACATACACCAGGGCTCAGTCAGCACACTTGCCCTGAATGGTGGGCAGCCCCTATTCTTGGTGCCAGGGGGCAGATGGAGGTTCTGTGCCTTGCTCAAGAGCAGTTCAGTTACAGAGACAAGTTGTCAGTACAGGGGATTGAACAGGCAACCTTCTGGTCAAAGGACTGGTTCCTTACCCAGAATCCCACAGCTACCCCATATCACAGCTAATATCAGTTATATTAGTTATTTATAATAAATGTCATCTTTTGTAAAATATTTATTATTTATTTGTAATTATGTATTTTTTTATTGTATTTTTTTTATTATTTATTTATAATAATTTTATTTACTATTATTTATTTACTGATTATGTCAAAATAACCACAGCCACACATCTTTTTACAATTGTTTTTACATTGCCTTCTCCAGCAACTGTCATAAAGATTTGGAAATATACAGTGTGTATATATATATATATATAGATAGATAGATAGATAGATAGATAGATATACACAGTCTATAATCCTCTTGTGTTCCGAGGTAGAGAATTCCTGCATTCCACAGCGTTCCACAGCATGGCATCCCAGACATGTTCGTTAGGTGTGAATGACTAAACCCCAAACTCAGATGAGTGTTCCTCTAACCATAATCTGGTGTCTCTAGACGTGTGTG
>JAOVVF010000001.1:12629248-12647262 GCA_028565595.1 Duopalatinus emarginatus
CATCTCCACATCATTGCATTCAGTTTTTATTCACAATTTGTTTAGTGTCCCAACTTTTTTGGAATCCAGTTTGTATACAACTGTTCCAGATGTACATACAAATGTACACGACTGTTCCACATGTACACAAAACCAGATCTATGAAGACATGGTCTGTTGATAAGGTTGGAGTAGAAGAACACAACCTCGACTCCACTGAACACTGACTGCACCCCAGACCTCCTCACTTACACAACACCAGCGTCTGATCTCACTATTGCAATGATCGCAAATCCACGTAGCCACGCCCCCAAAATCCTTCCCAAAATTAATGGAGCGGAGGGGAATAAACCTGGAAAGCTTTGTTTCTCCCAAATAAATGTGATCGGTCGGGTGTCCAGATACTTTTGGTCAAACGGTGTGCAACGAGAGAAACTGTTATAATGTCTGATATTATTAGAATTATGTCATTTTCTTCTCTTACCTTCCCCTAAATCAGGCCCAGGAAACAAGTAACATGGTGCTACACACTGAATAAAGATGGTGGCGTTGATTTTGTATCAGGAAACAGATTACCTACCGTAACAGTAAACAAAGCCTGTGTTTCCTCCCATAGCTCACGACACAGGCCTGGTGACCCTGCAGGTAGCAGCCAGCAGCCAGATCATCTCCAACTCTGTGGTGTTTGAATATAAAGCCCGCGCTCTCCCCGCCCTGCCCACCTCTCAGCACGACTGGCTCTCCCTGGACGGTAGGTCATCTCACACTTTCATCTTATTCATTCATTCATCTCACACAGTCTTTCGCACAGGGATTCATTCATACAACATCCTGCTACAGTGGTGCTGATTTTGTGAGTCTTCCCTGCGTTGGTGCTTTTTAGTGTGGTGAGGTTTAAATGCGTCTATTTGTAACTCATGAAAGCTATAATCATTGTCATGGCATGCTGTTTGTAAAGATGGTTGCTGTTTTCTGCCTCATGCTTCTGACTGAGTACTCACTGAGACTTGGTCTCCCATGACCTTGTCACTGGTACACCGGTTGTCCTTTCCTGGGCCACTTTTGGTTGGTATGATCCACTGTATCCTGGGGCGCACCCCCACAGGACCCGATGTGTTGGAGATGATCTGCAGTCGTCTAGACATCACGATTTGTTCCTTGTAAAAAAAAGTCACTTCCTGATTCCAACACATCAGGTTGTTTTCTGTTTACTGGCTGTCTGAGATACCGCACCCCTTGACATGAGATAATCAGTGTCGTTCAGGTCAGTCCCGTCCTGTCAGTCGGTTTGTGGTTTGTACCTCACGGCTGATTGGTGTATATTGAAATAAATAGTGGACTATTTGAGAAAATGTGAGATTAAGATCAGATCATACTTTATACAGCCGTGGCCTAGTGGCCTTGTGACTAGAAGGTCCTGGGTTCGATCCCCACCCAGAGCAGGACACGACTGAGGTGCCCTTGAGCAAGGCACCTAACTCCCCCCCAGCTGCTCCCCTGGCACCATGGTTTGGGGCTGCCCCCCTGCTCCGGGCAAGTGTGTTCACTGCCCCCTAGTGTTCACTGGTGTGTGTGTGTGTGTGTGTGTGTTTCACTGCACGGATGGGTTAAATGATGAGGTCACATTCCTCTGTGTGCAAACACAGTAGGCAAATAGTTCACTTTCACTTTCATATCGATATGTAGCACAAAAAGTCAGGACGTTTTCCACACTTTGACTCTACAATCCAACTGTTTGTTAAATGAATAAATTGTTACACTGACAATATGTCTTGTTTCTTCAAACTTCATTAATTCGGTCCACCAAACACCAAATGAGTCAATGATAGAATAAACTGTTTGGCATTGGCAGAGAAGATCAGGCAGATTTTCCATGTGCACGACCCACAAACTCAGCTCTGCGGCTCATCCTATAAATACAGCTTCCTGACTAATGTAAGACATTTAAAAGTGAAATTAACAGGATTTACAACAGTATAAAATTTATTACCAAGAAACATCGGTACAACAAAGTAATAATCTACCAAACACACATTTCCTTACTTTTTGTGCTGTGTTTTTTATTTAGCCTTCGACTGAAAAGATCTAGAAGGTGTGTGAGGTACTTTAGGTAGGTACTCATAAGTTAATTATAAAGCGCTTGTGGATTTTAAATGTGTGTTAAAAAGTAGTGACATTGGAAAAATAAACAGATCAGTGTGTGTGTGTGTGTGTGTGTGTGTGTGTGTGTGTGTGTGTGTGTCTTTCAATCCTTGACCTGATTAATGGTTTTGTTCATCTAACTGGGTCCCCGCCATGTGGTTTCGATGGAGACATTTCTGTCCCAGATGTATAATAATAATAATAATAATAATAATTAGCTACATAACGTTTACTCTGTAAACCTTTAGAAATAGAAACACATTCCAGAGTAGAGCATTAACATTCGTGCCTGGGGCAAACAAGACCGTGTCCCTCGTTTCTCCCACATTCCATCCAGGCACAGATGTGTGTGTGTGTGTGTGTGTGTGTGTGTGTGCAGTACAGGAAGGGTGGTGGAGAGACTTGCTAAAGCACACAGTGACAGGATGGTGATATGAGCAAAGCTGCAATGCAGGGGCCGTACCGTAGCAGAACCATGTGACTGAGTGATGGTCAGGTGACACAGGCAAAGGTGGTCTCCTGTTTACTTTTAATGATAACTGAGCTGACTTTATATATACACACACACACACACACACACACACACACACACACACAGACACACATTATGCTATAGACAAGCCAAGCCAAGCTGCAGTTAGTGACAGTGATAAGACAGGGTGTGTGAGGTGGTGATTAGTGGACAGGTCTACACGTCAAAAAGCTAGCGAGACGAGTCCCAGTGTCCACCGGATTGTCCATCTGACATGGAGAACAATGCTGATCTTAAAGTGTATTTCATCTTGCTAGAGGTTTAAAAATCCACGAAGGACAATAACACAGTTTAATAAGTCTTAATGACATGTCCGTCACATGCTTTAGTCAAAATACCGCAACGTCACCAACCAGCCATAACATTAAAACCACCAAACCACCAACAGATGACATGAGTAACATTACAGTCACCTGTCAGAAATCAGTTCTCAAAGTTGATGTGTCGGAACCAGGAAAAATGGGCAAGTGTAAGAATCTGAGTGACTCTAACTAGGTCCGAACTGTGACGTCTAGACGACCGGGTCTGATCATCTCCAAAGCAGGAGGACTTGTGGGGTGTGTCCCAGTATACAGTGGTTAATACTGACCAAATGTGGTCCATGGAAGGACAACCAGTGAACCAGAGACAGGGTCATGGAGACCAAGACTCACTAATGTGTGTGTGTGGGGGGGGGAGGTGAAGACTGGACCGTCTGGTCTTCAGAGGTCTTGTGGAGTCCATGTCCAGGTCAGAACTGTTTAGGCAGGTGGTGTTAATGTTATGGCTGTTTGGTGTACATATGCACTGCACTGCAAGACTGAGCAAAGCTGTTTGTTTGTGTTTCCTGTATAATGTTTCCACTTCTTACCTGATTTCAGTGAGTCAGATTCATGTTCAGGGGTTTATGATGTATGTGGGGTACAATAAAACGTGTCCCTGATGACTTCAGCTGTTGATTGTTAGGCTGAAATCTCTCCTAGATTCTCGACGGAGGATTGTGTGTGTCAACATTAGACTACATGACCTGAATGACTTAACATGATGGAGAATACCTCAAACCCATAAGGGGATAAAAACACGTTTTTGTACTGACTGTCACACATTTCCTCTCAGATCATACGCTGGCTGCGTCTGAAACATACTCCTGTACTAGTTAGTATGTGAATCTAGTATGCGACACGATGTAGTGTGTATGAATACCTAGTATGTAACAGGTAGTATGTGAAAGATTCCCAGATGTCCTATGAGCTCGGGAGAGATTTTCTAGTACGCTCCGCCAGCACACTATCCGACCATGACATATCCCATAATGCACTGCGAGCGAACTGAGAGCCTGTTTTATCTGTAAACATGATGGAGAGTTTATGACTATGATTATGATTTTCCAAAACGAAATTTAATATTCATTTAAGTTGAAACTATAAATAATTATTGCGTGGGGCTCAAGCTGTGTGACGTCTTGGGTCAAAGGTTGTTGGTAAGATGGCGGATCGAGTGTGTCGGAGGCGGTGTGCATACTACACGCTCGCATACTAGAAGTGTATACTAGACTAGCGGTTAAATAGTATATGCTCGCTAACCACCAAGCTAGTAGGTAGTATACAATTACGCCGTTTCGGACGCAGCCTTTGTGTCTCTCGCTGTGTCTGCACTCTGACATATTAATTCATTTGTTTAGGTGATCATGTGACCTTTGTTTTCATTCATGTCTGGATTCCTCCGCTACATAGCCATCGGTTGTCTGCCTTACATTCGTAATCATGTTTACCTGTTTACCCTCGTTATCACTGTGTGTGTGTACAGCCTCGTGTTGTGTTTGTCAGATTGTGAAGTGTCGCTCAGATCCAGACGTCACTGTGTGTATTGTGTTTGTTGTATTTAGATTAAAGCCTGTTTCCAGTTTCCAGTTTTCAGGCCTTGACTAGTTTATGCCTGATTTGTAGATCCCACAACCGTAGTCTGTGTTTCAGTTACATCTTTTCCTGGCATCTTCTGGATTTGTGTTTATCTCAGGGTGTAAAAAACAAAACCCACCTGCACTTCTGCCTTCATGAGCCACCGTAGCTGTTTTTTTTTTTTTTTTTTTACATTTACGCAATGTCCCTGATTAGCAATGGCAAATACTACACTGTTAAAACAGAAGATCCTTGAGGAACGTTTGAAGGTTCCTCAGTTTGAAACTGTGAAGGAACCTCTTAAAGGTGCTTTGAGGAACCTTCTCACTTACATCCAAATAAAGAACCTCTAGGAACTTTAATTCTAATGGGTTTCTTTGATGAACCAGATTTTATACTGAGGAATCTCACAAGTTCTTCCAGGCACCTCTGAGAGCACTGAGGTTCTTGAAGGAACTACTCATTTTTCCTATGTTGGTAACAAGCTGTGGATGGAGATACTAGGGCAGGGGTAAAGTAATTCTAATGAGCCTTCTAATGATGTCACAAGGCAAGACAAATCCAAAATATTTTTTTTATAATGTCCCCTTTAATATGTGACTTTTCATATTGACAGTCCTCACTGGCTGATGTTTATTAACAGGACCAGTTGTTGCATGTATGATGATTGTTGATGCTAATAGACAGTGTGAGTGAATATCACACAGCATCATGACAGCAGATTTACGACAGATAGGACTTATCTTTTCTCATCACTCATCAGTCCAGACTCGGCTCTGTGTTACGCCTGTGTAATGTTTGTTGTTCCTGCTATTGTTGGAAAAGAGATTTTTGTAGTACGGACTTCTGAAGATCTTCAAGAACAAGTTCCGTGCTGTCATTCCCTGATTCCCATTTAAATATTCCATTTGTTCTCTATTGGTTTTTGTTTCCTTAATTTGCTTAGACAGCACCGACTTAAATCCACAGTCACGGATTCCACTTTCACAACTCTGTCCTTTATCCAACCAGGCGTTTTAAAAAGTTCCCTAATTAACAGATACAAGTTATCAGTTCTGTTGAGTCGCTCTGCTTTCTAGATGCTGCGTAAATTTCCGTAGCTCTCGTTGGGATGGCACGGTGGTGTAGTGGTTTGAATTGTCGCCTAACATCAAGAAGATCCGGGTTCGATTTCTATCCCGGGCCGTTCTGTGTGGATGGGAATCCCTGGGGAAATGCTTCCCTGCTAGGAAGCATGTGCTCCCTGTGCTTGTGTGGGTTTCCTCTGGGTACTCTGGTTTCCTCCCTGTGACGTATGTGTGTTCTTACTGGTCCTAGTGGTCAAACGTGGGAACTGCAACAATAGTTAATACTGTAGAGGCCACCGAGGCAGAAATCGGTTTGCCCCATGCTTGGGGATGAGTAATGGACAGGGCAATGATTACAGAGTTACAAAAAATGCTCCACAGTCAGAAAGAAAATCTTGTTTCATAGCAAATAATCTAAATGAAATAAATGTATTACTACAAACTGGACTAGTTTCAGGTCATGTGTGTTTTTGGGATTATAAATTGTGATATCTGTAAACGGTGGTTAATGAGTAAGTAAGAAGTGACTGTGGCAGTGGAAAACTCCCCGAGAAGACAAGGTTAATAAACCTGTAGATATTTTTAATGTACTGAACATGTAAGAGAAAAAAAGATGAAGAGCCATAAACTGTAACAAATCAATTCTTTTTATGAACTGTAAGAAATTTCTAAACATCTTTGGAAAAGAAGATTCACTGGATCTGTGATTTTCACACCCAAAAGTAAGTTTTTTAGAATTATGTAATGCAGCTGAAAATCAGTTTACACTTTATTTACTTTACTAGATTCTTTACTGAATATGTTTTTACTGACACTATTTTTATCATCCCTCCTACCCATCCCTTATACACTAAAATACCAGAAACCCTGGTACACCAGTCTAGTACTGGGTAGGTCCCACACAGGGCGTCGACTCCACAATATTCTGTAGGTAATGAACCCCAGTCTTCCTGGTGCTTCTATATTGTATATATATTAATATATTTTACATTTTATCTTTTCTATTCCTTTTTTAATTTCTTTTGCCTTTACCGTTAAAATTGTTATTTCCTATCTTTCATTACATCTCCAACACAGTCTTCAGAGCAGTCGTTTCTTTACATTTTGCTGTACTTTTATACCAACTAAAAAATGTGCATTACCAAATCCTGAATCTTGAATCTTGAACCTTGATTTGCTCCCAAAGCAAAGAAAAAAGGAAGTAACCTTGAGTTGAACCCATCACACAGTAACGTAGGGGTGTGTTTTCTAAATTGGATTTGCTTTTGCATTTGCAGAACTTTAATCTGATTTGGTTTTGAGCGCTACGGATGGGTCGTGTTCAGTGTTCAGTGTTTCTGGTGTTGCTCTGGATTCGGATACGCCCATCGGAGCTGTGTATCTGGAATTACTGGAGGTGTTTGTGGTTGAATGATTCGAGCATGAAATAAACAGGTGAAATGATTGGTTAGTGATTAGTGATTTACGATAGTTAATAGCTTTTAAAAATAGTTACTGTTAGTAGAAAACATACAAAATCTGGTCAAAATGTTCAGACTTGTGCTTGATGTAAACAAACACAGTTACATGTCCTGTGACTTTATGTGTGGAGGCGGTTCAGTCTGACTCCAGTGTGTGTGTGTGTGTGTGTGTGTGTTTGTGTGTGTGTGTGTGTGTGTGTGTGTGTGTGTCACTGTCTGTCTGACTCTCTTTCCTAAACACTTGCATTCATTTAATGTTCTCTGACCTAAAAATGCAGGAATGATAAAAAGACACAGCGAGTAGGTTTTAGAGACTGTGTGTGTGTGTGTGTGTGTGTGTGTGTGTGTGTGTCTGAGATGTCTGCACAGTGCTGTAGGCTTGAATCCCTCCCCGTGTAACACTCAGAGGGCTGCTGTGTGTTTTAGTGGCTTTGTAAAGCCTGTGTGTGAACATCCCCCTCAGCTTGCTGCCTCTTAGCTTCCGAAATCCCACTAAACACCATCAGGAGCGAAGCCATGAACCCGATAACCCGAGCGTTGCGCGTGGCGGGGACGCGCGAGAAAGCGCTCCGCTCTCCCTGCATTGTCATAATGCAGTGGGGGGAACACGCGCTTATCCGCAGCGCTGCAGCTCCACAAGCACAGGAACAAGCCAGACAAGGGGGCAGGGGCTGCACAGACTACTGCCCACTGACCCCCAGCACACAACACACACCACAGCACACCAGACACCGCACGCGGCACAGGTTTAGCGACGCGCATTGTGGTGCGGTTTGTCATGGCGCGCCTCCAACAAAAGCGCAGAGCCTCATTTAGCGCCATCATGCGGACCTGATGCCCCGATTTCAGCTCCAGTTAAAGATCTAGAGCAGGCTGATGAGACCAGATAGGATAAGATAAAATGACATAAGAGCGGAGCAGCAGTCTGGAGAAGGAGCATCATCTATTGTTGGGTTTTATTATTATTATTAGTATTATTATTATTATTATTATTATTAAATAATGAATGAATACTGATGCATCTTTAAATAATTTTAATAATCTCACTAAACAGAGAATGAGTTCACGAACAGACTGAAAAGCTTTCAGCTTCGCGCTTTTTGCATTTAAGCGGCAAGAGGACAGATGGATGGATGGATGGATGGAGGAGGAGGAGGAGGAGGAGGATGGTGGTGGTGAAGGAGGAGGAGGAGAAGCAGAAGGAGGAGGGTCTTTATCTTCCTCTCCACTCCCCTCCTCACTTCCACTTTGTTCTATTGTTGTTGGGTCTGTTGGTGAGCTGCGCCGTGTCAAAGCGCAGCAGAGACGCGTCTGTGAGTGACAGAAAGCTCCACCGAGGGTTCCGGTCAGTACCGAATTACCACTAAGATCTTATTTCCATCGCATATGCACTTGTTTTTGTTTTGTGGTTCTGTGTGTGTTTGTGTCTTAATGCCGTACAGAGCGCAGTAAAGTTTGACAGCGCTGTGTTCAGCCTCATGACTGATAAAGCATGCTGGAGTTTATTTACCGCCGGTGGTACCGATCCCTCTTAGGTGTGTGTTCAGAAGTGTGATCCGTCACCCCACAGCGTGCGTGGTAATAACGCGTGCGTGGTGTCGTTCTTTCACACGTGAGTAACGCAGAGTGCTGTACGAGGCACAGAGACGAATAACCACACAGCTGTACAGGCATCTGTGTAAATGTGACCTACCTGTTAGTATACATGGAGGTTGTTTTTCTTCCTTTTTCATCCTCAGGTGGACGTGAGTCTCATGAAAGGGTTATAAATGCCGATCTGGGTGCTCAGAACAGTCAGATGTTTTAGTTCCTGGGTCATATTACTGTGGATGTGGTTCAGTTTTCAGACTTTCTGCACGCTTTAAGGCCATAACTCTTTTTTTTTATGATCAAGACCTCAAGAAATGTAAACATTCCTCTGGATTGTCTAACCACTCAACACTGATTTAAACAAACATCAGCCACTTGTTGAGCTTTCTTTGTCAACACGTCCGAGTCAAACCCTGATAATAATTCATCCCGTTCCCAGAATTACGATCTGGCTCGCTGTTATCCAGCCTCGCCACTAAAAGTTCAAAGTTCCCTGTTCCACACTGATGAGATTTCCTACTCGGATTTGTTATTAAAACTCCAGTCTGGCCTCTTGCCTGTTAGAGCCGCTCCGTATGAAAACCTATCCGTCCGGTCTCGACACAAGACAACACCAACCTGAGGACCAAGCTTCCACTTTCATCTCTGCACTAAAACTGGATGAACCTTGAGGAGCAGGAGACAAACAACATGTTCCACCTTTCCTCCTGTCCATAACGGACAAACTGTGAAACGAGCTTCCCATGGAACGCACCGGAGTGCGTTCTGACGTTCCTGCCGATACCGATACATCACATCCGAAATGTCCGAAATGAAATCCGTCTCCGGAAGGTCCCTGTGACAAACAGCATCATCACAAAACAAAAGAACGACAGTGCCTGATGAAGACAAAGCATGGAGGAAATGACATCACATCACTGTCCAGGTGTCTGTCTGTGTCAGAACGTAACTCGTCTAGGTGTCGGACATACCGTCCTGAGGGGGGAAAGGAGGCACAGCCTGGAACAAAGGCATTGTTGTGCAGCCTTGTGTCCTACATGCAGTATTTGGTCTGGAGGATGGACTCAAAGACTTAACACATATAATCATGGATCACGGAGCTAACGGTATTACCCCAAATCCATTTCACCTCACACTGTATCTAAGACCTCGAGCACCTGTCCGGCCGTGTAATCCAACCACGGCATTATGGACCTGTTATCCCGGCTGAATAAGACACGATCACTACACACTCCCAACTCAGATCAAGGCAGATTCCCAGATCATATAATCATCACACCCCACAAAACTGCTTATTTATTTATTTAGGCTGTAATCCACGTCTCGGCAAATCTACCCCACCATTCGTTCTCCTCTGATCCGATAGTGCCTGAGTGAGTAAACTCACATGCTTAGACGTGCTGTCATGACTCATCTGTGGATTAAATCAGCGATCAAACAGCCGGCTGCTTTTCCTCAACGCGAGCAGAAGCCCCGAGTGCCGAGCAGCAACAAGTGTGCGAGCGCCACAGTAGAGTTTAGGACGAAGAAATGGTGCAAGATCCCCCACTTTAGAGCATGATGCAACATCGTGATGAAACAGAGAAACTGGGCTCTGCAGCAGGGTATATTAGAGTGAAATACACAGAGAGCCTGGCAACAGCAGCTTTAGCGTCTCCATCACAAGGTGGACTAATGCGAGGCACATGAGATCTGGCTGACTGACCAGTTGGACCGCACGGCCCGGTGGACTTCCTGCTCTGATCTCTGATGCAACAAACCGATAAAGAGGGTAACGCTGTGAACTCGCTCTTCTATTATTTTTTTTTTCCGGGTTTGTGTGTTTGAATGGGAATGTGACTGATTCTGATATTTAAGACACTCTTTAAACACTGAGTCTTTATTCTAGTGTTGTTTGTTGTTGTGTATTTTTTTAACAGCACATAGACGATGCTGGAAAGGTTAAATGCAATGCATTAAAAAACAACAACAGTAAGGTCAGTTATTGGGGCAGTTTATACAATTTGCTTTAATTAATCAGGAATAAACATGTCTGTTCTGCTCGTGAAATTTTAATTTAATTGAAATTCATACTTTCACGCATCACCGTCACACTGTGCTTCTGATAAGAACATTTGTACACCGGTTTGTTGTGGATCTCTGCCGGAGCGCTGCCCTCCGCCGATTTGAGCCGTGCCACAAAAGCTCACGGCATTTAGTAGCCCGGTTGCTCTGTTCCTGCCCTCGTCTGATTGGCTGTCTCCAGGCTGAGGGAGGCGTCGTAAGAGGGAAGGGCTGAGCGTTGATTATGTCCAGGCATTGTTGTAGTGTCACTCGGTCCCTCCTCTCCCCCTTGTCCTCCTCCTCCAACCTGTTTTTGGCGTACGTGCACCGCATTCTGAGTCACTCAGAGTGGACAGAGAGGGGGGGGAGAGAGAGAGAGAGAGAGAGAGAGAGAGAGAGAAAGAGAGAGAGAGGGAGGGAGAAGGAACGAACAGCAGGTGGAGATGACATCATCTGCACTGCACCAACACTGCAGCACTGTTCGAACAAAGGCACGCTGTAGCCGCTACAGCTAACACAGAGCCGCTCTCTCTCTCTCTCTCTCTCTCTCTCTCTCTCCTCCTGTTGATAGGGTGGAAATGTGCAGAACACACGCGCACACATACATACACACACGTGTACGTATTATTACAACCGCCCTGTGTGTCCTTCGCTCTTCCCATCCATTAAACATCCATTAACAAATCCATGATACGACCCCATGTGAGTCCTCAGATGCGTTTTAACAGTGTCTCTAAATAAGTCTTTATCGAGCCCAGAGCTGACCGCAGTACGAACACGTCCGCGGTTCAGGTTCACTCAGGAGAACTCTATCGACGGGTCACGCAGGCGCTGCCTTTAACGCAGCATGAACACTGATCGACTCCACTCCTGTCCGTTCCCACAGACAACCAGTTCAGAATGTCGATCCTGGAGCGCCTGGAGCAGATGGAGCGCAGGATGGCTGAGATGTCCGGGCAGCAGCAGCAACAACAGCAGCAACAAGGCAGCGGAGGAACGTCTGAAAGTGGAGTAACAGGAGGAGGAGGAGGAGGAGGAGGAGGAGGAGAAGGAAGAGGCAATGCCGACCAAACACAGGTGTGTGTCAGTCATCTATTATTCCTCAGTACTGTCGATTCTGACTGGTCAGAAATGAATTCTCAGTGATCACGGTGATTATTCTAAACCGCAGATACGGTTGCTTCTATAGTAGCATCTCTTTATGTAAACTGGATTAAAAACTTGTTGTTGATTTTCCTGTAGCTTCATTTGTTTTTAACTCTTAGAAAAGTCTACACTCGTTAACCTTAATGTTAAATGTAACTATAAACGGATAAAAACTCCAAATTATCATTTAATAATCACTCCATCCCATCGTCAAATTATTTTCCTACAACAGCATGCTGTGAGCATGTAGTAACCCATTCACTGGAATTCTATATTAACGCCGGGGGGTGGGATGGGGTGTCCCCTCAGCTGTCCCCGGGTCAGAGTCAGGGACAAGCCGGAAGCTCCTTTGAGAGCCGTGTCGTGGTGGTGTGCGAGAAGATGATGAACCGCGCCTGCTGGGCAAAATCCAAGCACTTGATCCACTCCAAAACTTTCCGGGGCATGACCCTGCTCCACCTGGCAGCCGCGCAGGGTTACGCCAACCTGATCCAGACCCTCATCAAGTGGCGGTGAGCGTGTGTTTCAGTATCTCTGCGGTCGGTTACTCAGTGCCGATGCACGGTACTGATTGTTGGCTTGTTTCTCCGCAGCACTAAGCATGCAGACAGCATCGATCTGGAGTTAGAGGTGGATCCTTTGAATGTCGATCACTTCTCCTGCACACCGCTGGTGAGATTTTGGTGACCGGGTCATTTTTTAAGAAGTATTAAAATAAATGCTTTTACTGATATCTTGATTTTTTTTTCCTCTAGATGTGGGCTTGTGCTTTGGGTCACACGGAGGCAGCAGTGGTTTTGTATAAGTGGGATCGGCGTGCCCTGGCTATCCCAGATTCTCTCGGACGCTTACCGTTGGCCACGGCGCGATCCCGGGGCCACACCAAGCTGGCGGAGTATCTGGAAAATCTTCAGAGGGAAGAACAGCACCAACAGCAGACCCCTGCTGGCAACATGGCTTTCTCCTCGTCTGCGGAAAGCTCCACCACCGAGGGCTGGATGAACGTTTGGGGAAGTGAGGCAGCTCCTGGAATGAGAGGGAACAATGTCTCCAGCTCTGCTCCGAGCTCGAACCAAGGTGACCAGTCATGCAAAAACAACACATGCATATCTAAATTAAACTATATGTGCTATACAGAGAAATAAAAGCCAGATATATAACGTAGGATTCCACTGTTCCCTTACGTCTCTGCAGATTTAAGGAGACCCAGGTCTGAGTCTTCCGGTTTCTACAGCAGTGAAAGCCAAGCCGACGCCCCGTTAACCAAGAAACACAAACCCAATCCCGAGGTCCACCAAGCGAGGCCGAGCAAACCTGGCTCTACCCCTCTCGCTTTAGGAGAGCAAGTCAACAAGGCCAAAACATGCCCCGCTAAAGCTGCCAGACCAGGTACGGTGGATAAAGAGTCAGGAAAAGGAGACAAGGCCCAGACCAAGCTGGGTTCGGCATGCGGAGGCGGGCGATGGAGCGGCAGGCAGGCCTCGGGGCGCAGAGGCCCGATCGGAGGACTCGCTAAGGAAAGGCTGGCAAACAGGCTGAGGTTACGAGAAGCATCCGGGGCGGGATCCATCGCTGAGCTTCTGGTGGGACAAGAGGATCTGGAGAACACAGGGGACCTACAGGTGTGGACGTCACGGCACGTCACTACCAGATGTAGCTTGTTAGGTCCTTATCATACCTCGTCTGGTTTAGTCTGGAGGGGCTGATTAATTGCCTATAACAGCGACAGGAGTGTACGCTAACGTTTCTATAGTAACAACTCAACGTAAACAGTGTAATCATTATTTATATGGGGGGCAGCCATGGCCTAGTGGTTAGGGAACCAGTCTCGTGATCGGAAGGTTGCGGGTTCGATCCCCGCACAGGGCAAGACACGACTGAGGTGCCCTTGAGCCAGGTACCTCACTCCCCCCACTCCGAGCAAGTGTGTTTACTGCCCCCTAGTGTTCACTGGTGTGTGTGTGTGTGTGTGTTTCACTGCATGGATGGGTTAAATGCGCGAATAGTTCACTTTCATTTTCACATATAGTGAGGTTTATATAAGCTTATGTAACATTTATGGAAGGAGTCTCCAGTGTCAGAGGCTTTAAAGTCAAACATTCAAGTTTACATTTTAAAGGAGACAAATAAAGGTTGATTATTTATAGCTGCTATAATGTAAATGACACCATGAAGTAACTTTACATGGACAGTTAAATTTAGCTATGAACAATTAAAAATTACGATTATGATTTCATTCTACAGTAGAAACCTGTAATCACAGGAACTTCACAGTACTAGCAGTGTTACAATGTTACTGTTGATTATTTTCCTCTGGCAGCACGACACCAAGAGTTCTGTTTCATTAGACGAGACGTTCCTGATATTTTTAATAACGAATTTAACGACCAAATGTCCTCTGCGTTTCAGCTGAACATGATGACTCTGGCCGAGCACATCATTGAGGCGACGCCCGATCGCATCAAGAGTGAAAACTTTGTGGCCGCCGAGTCGACGCCTCTGGAGAGCGTCGAGGTCAACAGCACCATGAGCTGGTTAGCGACTTACCTTGGAGACGCAGAAAGGTACCGCCCTCACACCTGTGCTGTATCTGTACTGTAAAGGCCATGATATTAAAGCTATCGTTTTGAACTTAACCGTCATTTGTTTCTTCAGGTTCTTATACAGCAAGCCGCTGGCCTGCTCCACGGGATTGTCCGGTGACCACGCTGACAGCCACCCGGAATCCGAGGGCCCCTTCGGGAAACTCGGACTCCCGTCTCCGGCGGACTGGAGTGCATTTCTCAACGTCTCTCACAGCAAAAAGGAGCGGGATTTAACCCAGCTGGCCCTGTCCGACCACGAGCAGAGAGAGCTGTACGAGGCCGCGCGCCAAGTCCAGAGCACCTTCCGCAAGTATAAGGTAGGGCCCATCCGGACCAGGGACATCTCTGTATCACTGCTCATGTAGGCTGTCATGGTGTTTCCCCCCTTTTTTGGTGTTCATTGTGGCCTGGTTTCAGTCATTGTGCTGTATGGTGTGGTGTCGTAAGGTAAAACCCGAGATACATAAACCAGATCTCTCAGGTTTTTCGGGGTTTAAAGGTGACCAGGTGGTTTGTGTTTGGATTTTTTGTGCTTAAGAAGCGTCGCAGTTAAGCATGAGGAGTCTTGCTTGAGCTAAGCATGGCCTGGCTACAGGAAATGACTGCACTGCTCTCTCTCTCTATATATATATATATACACTCTGTGTTATGTGTGTGTCCCATCCCCAAGCCTATAACACACTGCTCTTACGTCTCCAGAAGATGCCGTAAAGGGTTCAGGTACTTTGTCAATCAGAGCGGAGTTCCTGGCCGGCTGAAAAAGTGGAATCTAGTTCCATCTCCGTGGTCATGCAGTCGCAGGCCCGCTGTGAATACTAACCTGTCCCCTCTCCTGTCCTCTCTTCCTCTCTTTGCCTCTTCCCTCATTCCCTCCCTCCTGCAGGGGCGTCCGCTCCGAGAGCAGCAGGAACTGGCAGCTGCTGTCATTCAGCGTTGTTATAAAAAGTACAAACAGGTAAGCTCACGCCCTCGTAGGTGTTCACCGCCGTACTCTAGTCAGTAGCAACGTCATGTTCGGTATACCTTCATCTCCTTCCTCTTTCTCCCACAAGCTGACATGGATAGCCTTGAAGGTATTGTGGCCATATTTTCTATAGCAGCACAGACACGTGTTTAGAGAAAAGGTAATGAGGCGAAAGGTCGGCACGTACGTCCGGACGTTCACGCTCTGGTTTATTCCTTTGACAGTATGCACTTTATAAGAAGATGACGCTGGCCGCCATCCTAATCCAGAGTAAATTTCGCAGCTACTATGAGCAGAAGAAGTTCCAGCAAAGCCGTCGGGCAGCCATGCTAATCCAGCAATACTATCGCAGCTACAAGGAGCTGGGCCGACCCAACTCGCACTCTCACGCCGCTGCAGCTGCAGCCCTAGTGCAGCACAAACTCAGGTACGGACACGCCGCCGATCACAAACAGATAGCAGGAGGCTGTCAGGCGGCGCAGTGTGGGATTTCCGCGTGGGAGGGACTTGCACAGTTGCGTTAGCCAGTCGTGGACACCTGTGAGCTCATGTATGCGGAAGATGGTAGATAACGTTTACAAGTCTAATTATGAAGACAATTGGAAAAAAAAAAAACTTGTGTAAGAACCCCCTATATCGCCCACCGCTAACCAAAACATCGGCTAACCATAAGTAACTGACAGCGGTTTACTCAACCTCAATGTTAACGTTATTCAGGAGATTATATGATATGTGTAGATTAATGTACAAGACTCATCTGACTTTCAAGCTAAATTACTAATTACTAATTGAACTCATCTTTTCTGCCTAAAACAGCGAATATACAAGTAAAAATTTATATTTACATTAAATTTGTTTTGTTAGTAAAATGGAAAGTTGCTGTATATTTAACTTTCAGTCACAACGGATGCAATGCTGTCGTTTTATTTATTTATTTTTGACCATGGCAACAACCTTACTTTTTCTACCTCAGAACAAAGAAAGCTAACTGGAATTAAAGTAAGCCGTGTGTTCCATGGGATTTTGTACACGCATAATTACAAAGTTGTTAGTAATATTTAAAAACTGTTTTCAGATCAGATTTTTTGCAAGAATAAAGTTTAAATTCCTCGTCAAGACAGGAGCTTACATTTTTCCATTTCCTCAGAGCAACTGGCTAAAGGAGAGAGAGAGAGAGGGGAAATCCACAATATGTTAAAAGTTGCCGATATTGGGGGACGGCTAATGTTAAATCCTGCATGACGTTACCAAGGTGTTAAAAAGAAGTTCAGATCCCTAAATTAACTAATTTGAACATCATGAAACATTTTGAAAAGAGCAGTATCACAGACACCTGCATACAGAAGTGGGCGGGAGCACCTTCCTCTGAGTGTTTAACACCACCCACTGACGTATGAACAAAACGGATCAGTAGCTGGCTGCACGTGACTGGGAGGAAGCATGTGATGGCCTTCGCCCTCCCTGATTGGTGGCCGTCGCACAATCGGTCTAAATTAGGGATAAAACTGTAACATTTAAATGAGTAATATACAATTGTACCACAGTAGTGTTGAATTCTGGATTCTGATTGGTCAGAAGTGTCGATCGGTCTTCTGTATAAGATAAAGATAAAACTATGGATGTGATTTGGATTTGGAAAATAGTCATTGTTGATTAATTTCCCATAACCGCATGCTTCACCAGAACTTGTGACTAGCCGTGAATATTACACGACTGAGCCGTGTGAGGACTGATGGGTAATTGGTTTTGATTGGTTGATCCTGTTCTCCAGTCTTCAGATGCTAGTCCACAGAGACAGTGAGGTGAAATGACTAAGGTACACAACATTAGAGTTTGGGGATGTGTGAGGAACATTTGAACTATCGTGCTGTTGATGACCGAGTGCCTCTTTAACATCTGTTCCAGACGTGGTCTGCTCACCAAGAGGCAGGATCAGGCCGCCAGAAAAATAATGCGATTTCTCCTCCGATGTCGCCACAGGTAAGACACAGTCACATGATTGATCGAATCTAACAAATCAACACGTAGCGTTAATGTTAGCCTTAAATCTTCTGCTCCATTTGATAAGTTACGTAAAAAATGTTTTAACTGAAAAAGAACACACTAGCCGTCGTTGTTACTGCTGCTAATGATCAGGTTTTAAATAGCAGACAGGAAAATGTTCATTCACACATGGATCACCCTGCACCCCGTTTTATGGCCCCTCTCCTCCTTCTCCTCCCCCCCAAACCCCACCCGACCCTCAGTGTGTGCTAATAGCTGTGTGGTGTTGTTTTGCTGTTCACACAAAGCCCCTTGATGGACCATAGACTGTTCAAACGGGTGAGTGCAGCCTCGGCAAATCAGCCTGTGCCCCTCTGACGTCCCGCCCCTCTCTTCCTCCTATATCATACTGTTCGTTTTCCTAAAATCTGTCTTCCTGTCTCTTTCTCCCTATCTCTCTATCTCTATCACCCTCTGTCTGTACCTTTCGCTTTTTGTGCCTGCTTGCATGACGGCCAACTCGGAGCCTCCGCGGATTTGAGCCTCTGAATGAGAGAGAGGGGACGATCGTTGTAACGAACGATCAGATACCTGACACTCACCGCTGAAAGCGCTAACCGAAACCCCACCCCCCCCCCCCTTCCCC
>JAOVVF010000001.1:12716602-12732456 GCA_028565595.1 Duopalatinus emarginatus
GTGTGTGTGTGTGTGTGTGTGTGTGTGTGTGTCTGTGTGTGTGTGTGTGTGTGTGTCTGTGTGTGTGTGTGTGTGCCTGTCTCTGTGTGTGTGTGCCTGTCTCTGTGTGTGTGTGTCTGTCTCTGTGTGTGTGTGCCTGTCTCTGTGTGTGTGTGTGCCTGTCTCTGTGTGTGTGTGTGCCTGTCTCTGTGTGTGTGTGTGCCTGTCTCTCTGTGTGTGTGTGCCTGTCTCTGTGTGTGTGTGTGCCTGTCTCTGTCTGTGTGTGTGTGTCTGTGTGTGCCTGTCTCTGTGTGTGTGTGCCTGTCTGTGTGTGTGTGTGTGTGTCTGTCTCTCTGTGTGTGTGTGTGCCTGTCTCTGTGTATGTGTGTCTCTGTGTGTGTGTGCCTGTCTCTGTGTGTGTGTGCCTGTCTCTGTGTGTGTGTGCCTGTCTCTGTGTGTGTGTGCCTGTCTCTGTGTGTGTGCCTGTCTCTGTGTGTGTGTGTGTCTCTGTGTGTGTGTGTGTCTCTGTGTGTGTGTGTGTGTCTCTGTGTGCCTGTCTCTGTGCCTGTCTCTCTCTCTGTGTGTGTGTGTGTGTGTGTGTGTGTGTGTGTGTGTTTTAAGCACCATAGCCCCTAATGTGATGATTATTATCTGAGTATAAATACATACAATCAGCCCAGAAATCAATTTAGTAAAATCTTGATGTTCTAAAAGAATTAATCTCAGATCTCTGTAAGTCTTTATAAGTTTGTGTTGTAGATTTTACAGGAGCAGTCAATACTTTCAAATGTGCTTAATTCTGATTTATTGCTTAAGTAATTATTCTTTTGAAATATAAACATGTTTAGTGGGTTAAAATAGTTAAAAGTAAGTAAACAGCGCCCCCAAGCTGCAGATATGATGAATGTGTGTTATTCTGTAATGAAAGACTACAAGTCTGTATATAAGTACATTCAAAATCAGTGTGGAATTACAAATGAACAATGTTAACTGTTATGATGAGATAAAGTAATTATCTGTGGCACACATACACTGTTATGAGGTCCAGTCTTCTGAAAGTGAAAAGTTCTGTATATGAAACCAGAGGTTTTAAATAAACTGCTTTTTACTAATATTAAAATATTAACTAATATTTACATTTGTATTACTGTTTATAACGGCTGTGTTCGTCTTGATGCAACGCATCGTACAAAGTTTGTGAAAATCTGAGAAGGCTTTTTTGTTAAAAGTTGAGCTCGATTAATTTTTTGGCATAAAAAAATCGAAAGGCTAACCCCTTATCTTTTTTGTGGGGGGCAAAAAATGTATCTCAGATCTTCACCAAATTCACATTGTGTGTTAAGGTCATTGTAAGTAACACAGGAATGTTTTTAGTTTCGTCCTATGATCCTCCAAAGCAAAGATAGTTCAGTATTAGTGTAGTAGTTTAACATACTGTATTATAGTAGTAAATTAATAGCTGTAGTACAGTAGATCACACAGGTAGTATTTCTAGGCAATCTAAAGCACTGCTCATGTACTTCAACAGTGTTTAATTTTATTTGTGTGTCCCAAATGTGTATAATACAACCAGTATATTATAATGGAAATTCAAGGCTCAGATCTCAGGTCTGGAACATGATAGGACAAAACTGAATACAGGGCTGTGTTTATCTTGAAAATGCTAATGCATACTGTGAATTTAGTGAAAATCTGATAAGGCTCAATTTTTTGCAAAATAAAAATAATAATAGAAAGGCTCTAACCCCTTACCGTTTTTTGGCTAAATAATTTCCGGTAACTGAATACAAGGCTGTGTTTGTCTATTAAAATAAGTAGAAATGGTAGAAATATATTTATACATAAACAAACCGAAATAAATATTAATAAAATGTTAACAAAATAACTCTAAAGACAGGTTAATTTAATAACCTTTAATAATCATTATAACTGATTATAACTGTAAAATGTGGCCCAGTTAAAGCTCTTATACTTACATGTCAATGATAAGTGTATTGTTGGCCAAAACTGGCCTAGTTTTAGCTGCCATATGTAAAGTTTGTCCAACCCACCATGTTAAATAATTTATACTGGATCCAGCTGTCGGTAGCTTACCTTCTCTCAGACTGATCTGCTCTCCTGGAAGACTCACAGAGCCTAAATGTAAAGTGCACTCAGAAGCACACAAGTTATAATGAGGATGCATGGTGTGAAGTGTGTAGATTATATACAGGGTTCATGACACTCTCCCTCTTTACTCTTTTACAGATCAGACATCTCCAGCTTGATGTCACTGACCCCCGTCACATTTCCTACTTTATTAACACTCATTCCATAAGACAAAACAATACACATGTGTCACTCGAGGACACTGCACAGGATGAGTCAAAAGTCCCAGGACACATGACCACCTTCCCATTGGGGAAAACCTGACCTTAATCCAATATGGCGGCTTTCAAAATGACGGCCATGTTCCAGACGTTGCCTATAAGATAGACCCCCCTTCACCCGTTACCTGCTGGGGTATTCAGATATGTTGTTTCCCCCCTCACTTCTGAAATAAAACGTGCCCTGACTTTTGACTCACCCTGTACAGAGTCCAAGGCTAATTCTGTCATTGTGTGTGTCATTGTGCCTAAAGACAGAGAGCAGAGTTTGTTGAAGAGACACTTGGATGAGGCCTCCACCAGGCTGAACTTGGCTCACCGGAGTCGGCGAATCTGACCAAGCATACCTATGGTAAGAGCTTCAGAGGTACACTAGTGTGTTTGTGTGTGTTTGTGATTGACAAAAAAAATCTGTTGTTTCAGTTACAGATCCGTGGAGCGCAGGTGGAGGCTGACCGGCTTAGGCATGAGGTGGTAACACACACTTTTCACACAGCTGTTGTGTGCTCACTGTTTACATGGACCTGGCAACCTTGACACAGCTCGGCATTTAAACACTGCTGCAGTAAATGATCAGTGGATCATACACACAAAGCTGTTCTGTCTAATAAAAATGGCAGATGAAGCAGCTATGAAGACATTTCCAATCTTCATTACGTCATCGGTAGCCTGCAGATTAATGAATGGACTTAAGTTTAAGTTTATAACTGCTGGAATGCCTGTAAACCACAAGACGTCCCGCTTTCGGATGCTTTATTTCTGGCTGCGTTTCCAACCGCAGTCATTTCCTCTTTAAGGTTGCCAGGTCTGTTTGATATTCATAAAATGTGACGTTAAAAAAATATAAAAAGTGAACAACTTGTGTCCTTAGGTTTGGCCGAGGTTCAGACAGGTAAGAAAATAAACAAGTCCTGGATGCAGAGCTCTGTTATCTGAGTGACACAGGCAGTGTGTCCAGACAACTTCCAGAAAAAAATTATATTGAATTAATGCTGTTGTGATCATACTCCATGACACATTCTATGCTTTGACCTGGAAACTGACACTGGAAAAGCAAATCCTCATTCTCTTATCCATGTAAGTTCTGGATCATGGCCCATTAAACTTGCTCTTTGCCCAAAACCTAGACAAGAAACAAAAGGAGGTCCATGAAAGAGACCGGTTTTCTAACAGAACTTTTGCATTGTCATCAGTATTAGCATTTCTCACACTCATTCATCTGGACATTCTGATTCCCACTTGCTGGAGTCGTTCAGATTTTCCAGGTGCCCAGAAGATGGGATCAGCATGAAGCTCCAGGCTGAACTCGAGCAGGAGGCAGAGCTGACAGAGTGTTGGGGTGGAGTGGGATTATAAGAGGAGGAGGCGGAGGAAGAATGAGGCAGATCAGCTGACTCTGGCACTCCCGGACCGAGACCACGGCGCCAGAGTAAGCATCTCCTGCAGCCGTGGTGCAGCACAGGAACTATAAAACTGAAATAAAAGGGAACTGATTACAAAATAAGATTAGCATTTATCGACTAGATTTACATTTACTATTACACATTTACATTACATTTACTATTTGCAATTACAAAACGTGAAGGGATAAATGAGCATCATTTTACTGTTGTTCTTGTGCCAGGTGGGTTTGAATCCCGTGTGATGTTACAGCCATCTTTAACCAGGAGCCCAGAGAATCGCAGGGTGGCATCTTCTCGCTCCATTGTCACTCATAGTGATGCTAACTGATCATGGGAGATTTACATTTATAACATCCTTTTAGTATGGAAATGTGTTTTTTGCTTCATTATCCTTAAATTGTGTATTATTTATTATGTAGCCAAGGTCATTTATGTTACCTTAACCTGCTACCTGCCAATTGGTGGTGTCTTTCTGTGCCTCTTCCTAAAACCTCTGCTGTAAATGTCTTAATTATCATCAGACAGTAGTCTTTTTTCACCTTTGACCTTTATTTTTAGCTGTGGGTCATTTTTGGTTATTTTCACCTCGGTTATAATTAGGCACGGATAAATTCTGTTTTTATATTTTTAAATTCTGTATATATATTTGTGTCACTGTTTGTGCTTTTAAACTAATCTTCTCCCTGTGATGTTCAGTGCTGGTGTCTTCAAACACAACAGGAAGACCTGAAATCTGTATTTACCGACGAGTAGCTACAGCAGCGGCCCAGAAGGTGCGGAATAACAGTCAGGTGAGAAACATCGTGAAGTATAAAAACATTGTTTCTGATCAAACATGAGATTATTTTTCTTCTCTGCAGGGGATGTCCAGGTTGGCCTAAAGAAGACCACGCATCGTCTGAAGGTACATAACATGAACTCTGGAAACCATACCGTCGAATAGTAGAGTCAGGCTGATCTCAGATCTTCACCAAATTTGTACTGTGTTTTAACATCGTTAAGAGTAACAAAGGAATGTATTTAGTTTTGTAACCATATGATCCTCCAAAACAAAGATATGGTTTAGTGAATTTTGGTGTAGTGTAGTATGGTACAGTAGAGCAAATAGTTATAGTTCAACATACTGTATGTTCAACTATAACTATTTTCTCTACTGTACTACACTACACCAAAATTCTGAAAAAAAAGTGAAAAAATGTGAAAAAAAAAAAGATAACTAAATACAGGGCTGTGTTTGTCTTGATGCTAACGCACCATGCAAATTTTGTTAAATGTTGAACATGCTTAATTTTTTGGCATAAAAAAGAAAGGCTAACCCTTTACCTTTTGTTGTGGGGGGCAAAAAATTGACCGAACTCAGATGTTCACCAAATTTGTACTCTGTGTCTAGTTTCATCCTACCACCCTCCAAATCAAAGATATGGTTTAGTGAATGTTGGTGTAGTGTAGTATTAGTGTAGTAGTTTAACATACTGTATTATAGTAGAAAATTAATAGCTGTAGTGTAACCCCCCCCCTTTTTTTAGGCAAAAAATTGACCTCAGATTTTCAACAAATTCGTACTGTGTGTTAAGGTCGTTGAGAGTAACAGAGGAACATACTAAGTTTCATCCTACCACCCTCCAAATCAAAGATATGGTTTAGTGAATGTTGGTGTAGTGTAGTATTAGTGTAGTAGTTTAACATACTGTATTATAGTAGTAAATTAATAGCTGTAGTGTAGTAGATCACACAGGTAGCATTTCTAGGCAATCTCAAGCACTGCTCATGTACTTCAACAGTGTTTAATTTTATTTGCGTGTCCCAAATGTGTATAATACAACCAGTATATTATAATGGAAATACAAGGCTCAGATCTCAGGTCTGAAACATGATAGGACAAAACTGAATACAGGGCTGTGTTTATCTTTAAATTGCTAATGCATACTGTGAATTTAGTGAAAATCTGAGCGGTTCAATTTTTTGCCACAAAAAATAGAAAGGCTAACCCCTTACCGTTTTTTGGGCAAAAAATTGACCGACTTCAGATCCTGACCAAATTTGCTCTGTGTGTTAAGGCTGTTGAGAGTAACACTGGAATGTATTTAGTTTCATCCTTTTTGTAAAAAACTGAGCACACTTGATTTTTTGACAAAAAAATAAATAAATAAATTAGAAAGGCTTACCGTTTTTTGGGCAATAAATTGACCGATCTCGGGTCTTCCCCAAATTCGTACAGTGTGTAAGCGCACCTTACACAAAAAGTTCCTGGTGCTGACTATATGCATTTCCGAGCAGAAGATCAGAAGACCAGGGAGCAGGAGCGAGACCTGGAAATTCTCACAAAAGTGACTTGAGAAGGCAAGTTGCCGGTTGTTGAAGCTGCGATTGGGGGGGGATTATGTAATTATCAACATAATGTTTCTTACCAGGAGTGTGACATTGTGGAAATTGTCATGATTGAAAACACAGACTATGCTGCTGTGTCAGCTGACCAAAGCAGAACGGAACAGAAAAAACACAACAGCCAAAATGTCTGCTTTGTAGGTAAGACACCAAACATTCCTGAAGCTCATCCTGTACTTGAAATTGCACAGACAGCTATGTTGTTACGGTTGTATTTTCTTTAATGGTCAACTTCCTGGAGATGGGCAGCATGCAGCAGCGGGAGTTGGAGAAATCCACTCCGATTGCCAAGCTCCAGAGACGACTGTATGTGGACATTCTGAACAAAACAAGCTGCATTTTATTATTTTTATCATCAAGTCTTATTTGCATCTTATTGATGTTTTAATATAACAAACACATAACGAGCATTAACTAAAGAAGCCATTGTGGTGTAAGTGGAATAAAACACTGCTACAGGAAAATAATCAACTTCAGGGTGGTAACAGGACCTCTGCTCCATTACACTACCCTGTTAGTGATTATATTCCTATAACACTACTGAGTGTTTTGTTGCACAATTACTGAACACAACATTTCAGAAGAAATGTACTACTTTGTCTTTGTCCACAGTAAAGGGATTTGAACTGTCAATCAACCAGAAGACAACAGACGGAGGTGTGAAACTTGGAGATCGGTTCAGAGACGTTTACATGGGGTGATGTAAAGGTGGTGTTAACGGTAAGACATTATTTACTCAGTTGTGAAGCGTGTGATATGCAGTCAGTAAGTGACGTCTCTCACTGCTCCTATTTATATTTGTACAGTATATTTTCCTAAGTTGTAAACTTGCGACATCTGAGACACGAACATACATGAGATAAGGCTAGCTGTAATATACAAATTAGCTGGAACATAAAAGACGGGTTTACGTCAACGTGCTCATCAATACGTTTTGGTTTCTATAGTAACAGCTTGTACACAGAGACTTAGAAGCGTCAACAGGTTTATAAAGGTTTATATTTACATGATGGTGAACAAATTAGCAAGTATAATCGTTAAATAGGTTACAAAATAAAACAAAGCTTTGATGTCGATTTTTCAGATTTATTTTTCTAAGTCTTGACTTTGCATATGATTGCAGCCAAGACGAACTTTTTCAGAGTACCACAATGCAAGACAAATAAAAAAATTTAATAACTAGATTTTTTTAATAATATATTTATATATATAAAGGGGTTAACACATAAGTATTTTATAGTTTATTTACAGAATAACCATGCTAGAAAAAAAAAAAGGGCATACAGTACTGAATACAATGAGAACACCAGTATGGTCGACGTGGATAAGATAAACAATTAGTGATAAAAATATTTAAGGCTTGACTGTATAGAAAATAATATAACGGTAATCATTAATACTTAGACGTGATGATAATACATGTAAAAGGATGAATTCAGACACATTTTAAACATAAACGTATGTACACACATGAGACGGGATGCAGGTATGTCAACTATAGAGTACGTTACTGTGCAGAAGTTTTAGCCCACCTGAGCAAAATGTGTTTAAAGCTATTTATCTGGGAAAGATTATCTGTGTTTAAAACGGGGGGGAGAATATAGGAGTGTGTGTGTGATGTGCATTAAAGACGTTTAATGGTTAGTTTTTACTTTAAAGATTCACACAGCTTCAGTGATATCGATCTAGTGGAGTGGAGCACAGTGATTTTAAACCATAAACGTTTGTAAGTGCCAGGTTTAACATTGTCATTTTCAGAAAACATTTTTAAAAGTGGAGCTTGATGGATTTAGTTTATGGTTACCTGCTCCAACGCATAGACTGCACAAGACCTCTAAAGCTGTTCTGTGGTATCAGGCAAGACAGGCTAGACGTTAGACCCTGACCAGGCTCCGGATTTCTCCAGCTGTCGTTCCTTGGACCATTTTTGGTAAGTATTAACCACTGTGGTGTTCCTGGCATACGATGGTCCAAGGAAGGACAACAGGTGAATCAAGAGCAGGGTCATGAGTGCCCAAGACTTTCTTACATGTTTGGAAGCTAATCAGTCAGGTTTAGTGCCACAGAACATCTTTAGAGGTCTTGTAGGGTCCGAGCTTTGAGTTGTCCAACCAGGCATGTTTAATGTTACGGCTGATCAGTCTACCTACAGCCTGAAGACCATAAGAAATTCTTCAAACAATCTCATGTAAGATCAGGAATAAATTCTGTATTAATTAACATCAAAAGTTGAATTTAAAACAATGTAACTAGTTTTAAAGCTGCTATGTGTTCCTAAAGCTGTGTGTTATTATTAAAGCTGCTGTGATGTGTTCTTGATGCTTTTATAATAACAACAATAATATACATTGTTTGTAGTTAAACCTGCTGTGGTGTCAGAGGAATCGAACACTGTGGACCTGCTGTTATAGGTAATGACTGTACCTACACTCCGATGTTCCCTAGTGTTTTCACATCCAGATAAAGAGCTGAGCTCAGACTTTTGCACAGTACTGTACAAAGGCAGACGTTGCAGCGGAGCCTGAAATTCGACGTCACAATGATGTAATTTTTATATACCGTCGGCAGTGGGAACGTGTGATTATGTACACCGGAGTCAACAGACCAGCATCTATTTTTGAGTGTGTGTCGTTACTGTGTGTTTTTGGCACGTCACTTTATTCATTTGAACCCCAAGACCTTCCGAAAGGCGTGTAGCTTAATAATAATATTAAATGCAAAAAAAAAAAAGTATTAAAATAAGAAACGACTATTTTAATCTAAGCAGAAGATAGAAAAATTTCAGAAACGTTGTTGGACTTGGTCCGTGCTTTAAAAGGTCTCAGCATATGAGTTTATAACCACTGGATGTAAACAAGACAGTTTTTTTAACTGCATAACATCTAACGTCCCAAAAAAATAGCTGCCAAGAACTATAGCCTTTTTATTTTTTTTTTTTTACTGTCCAACAATTAGACTGAATATATTTTGTTTTCCTTTTTTTTTTTTTTAGCCACGAGGCCTCAAAGTGCTGCAAAAACCGTCTTTGGATGTCACTACTACTTCCTCACCCCACTCTCTCCAACACTCCATGCTGAGGTAGAGGGAGCGAGTGATAGTGCGAATTAAAACGACAACTCCTTCGGCGCCAGGTGATACTAATGCATTCTAACACGTTTTACAACGTATTCCCAGAAACCAAGGAATGGTGAAGCGAGCGAACAGACGCGCCGCCAGGACGAGGCGATCCGAGGACGACGAGACAGAACTGACCGGGTTCAGATGAGTGAGATGCGGATGGGGATGCTGGGAGATTCGTTCCGAGGCGGTGAGTGCTGAGTCACCAGGTGCTCCACTACTGTGTGTTTGGACATGTGCTTCATCAGATACGTCTCCTGAAGAGGAGGAAACGTGGAGAGGAATCAGGCATCACGTCACATTCGACAGTCACAGAGTTCTTTTAACAAACCTCAATTCCAAAACAGGTAATCTACATGCTTTACATTTATATAAGGAACACAGTGCTGGGTTTACAGTTCTTATTTTTATTACATTTAGTAGACATAAGTCACTTTATTAGGAACACCTGCAGCACAACATATCATTAAACATCTATGGGGCTTTACCCACGGTGGGGTTGTTGTGTCCTGACTGGTTGGTTTGAGTTTTTCAGAGACTGATAACACTCTTGTGATTTTTACACAGAATGGTGCGGCGGGGGAAAAAAAAAACCCATCCTGTAGGAGAGGGCATGCAGGCTGCTGATAGGACAGAAAAGAAAGACTGGTTTGCATTAACAGGACGTCTGCAGCAACTCAACTAATCCCAACTAGGGTGAGCAGAAAAGCATGGCAGGTAGTACGAAGCATTAAACCCTGAGGCGGATGGATTACAACAGCAGAAGACCACCTCGGGTACGACGCCTTCTGCCGTTGTGACCTATCCATCACGAGGTCTAATGCTTTGTGCACGCTTTACTGCTCACAACAGTTGGAAAGATTGATGAGTTACTATAGACTTCCTGTCAGCGGTCTGCGTTCCTCTCTTATGAACTGTAGACACTCCTCTCTTCACAACTTTAGAGAACTGGAGTTCCTGGAATAATTGAATCAGTACTTTTACTTTCCTCTGTGATGCAAGAAACTGGTCAGTATTTAATTAATAACTGTGGTCATGTAGTTATGTGCTGATCTGAACAGTGGGTTTGTTAATGTTCTGTTATGTTTAGTATTTCTAGCTACCAAAAACATCTGAATGTAGCCCTATGTCCACGATGTTGCAGATTAGTAAATGGATTGTTAAGGCTGTCGTGTTCTTGTTGACGTTCTCCTGACAACGTTTTAAAGAGAACTGTAACACATCTCACCTGTGTGTTTAACAACTACTGTTCAACATAAACTACAACATGTACTCTGACCTGCCCTGTAGTGAATAACTTTTAATTCACAGTACAAAATGTATGCAGGTAAGCATTTACCTTGCAAATAAATAAATAAATAATGGACCACCTTCTTTTTTTTGCATTACAGAATTACTGGTGTTTGCACTGTTTGCACTAAGGATCTTCTGTTTTCTGGAGTGTAACCTGACACACATTACTGGACGCTGTACATGATTTAAGCTGTAGTTCCAGTACTTACGGAGGTGTAGGCTCGGCCACACATGCTGCAGCAGTAGGCCTTGGCGTTTTTGATGGCGTGAGCGGCTAAGTGAATCTGCAGTGAGGCAGAGTCGGAGTAGGCGCGGTAGCAGTGGGAGCACTTGTAAGGCTTGTCTTTATTGTGTGATCTCTGGTGAGACTGCAAGAAACAACATGGAGGCATAAAGATCACATTTTACAAATACTGGTATTCTACTTTTATACCTATTGTATTTTTTTAACTACATTTGGGTTTTTTATTACTACAATAACTAACTACACTTGACTAACTACACTAAGCTGCACAGTCAACATATTAAAGGCGCTGTTTAAATTTAAAGTGTATTACTGCAATTACTACACAAATCTTTCATAATCTGCTGCCATTACATTCATTTAGACTGCACTCAAGCCTCAGCTTTAAACTGTGTGTTATAACACATAACTTCCAAAAAGAGCAGAGACACCTTAAAGCAGGGGGACTTAATTCAGGTCCTATAGAGCTGGTGTCCTGCAGTTTGGACGTCTCTCTATTGTCAAAGTGAAAGTGAACTATTTGCCTACTGCGCTTGCACACAGATTAATGTGATCTCCGTATTTAACCCATCCGTGCAGTAAAACACAAACACACACACACAACTCAGTTAACACTAGGGGGCTGTGAACACAATTGCCTGGACCGGGGGTGGTGGAGCCTTGCTGAAGGGCACCTCAGTCGAGTCTTGCTCTGCACAGGGATCAAACCCAGGACCTTCCGGTCACGAGACAGTTTTCCTCACAAAAGGCCACAGCTGCCCCCAAAAGGTAGACACGTGACAAACGCACCCACTAAACTTAACAGATGTGTGAGTAGGTAAAACACCACACTGTGCCCGACACTGTGCTCTTCAGGACTAAAGTTTTCACCCCTACTTTAAAGGGCATGTTTTAGAGATTTTATCACAACATTAATACTATAAACATCATTTTCAAAACCCATATCAGACTAACAGGATGTACACTATAGTCAATCTGATGATGCGTTCATACTGGCAGGTTCTGACCAGTTCTCATTCATTTTCATTGAGAACAGGCAACTTCCAGTGACGAGAGGAAGCGTGGGGTAAGTGACACGAAGTGGGTCTAGCTGAGTTTAACTTTATGCAAATTCGGAGCAATGCGACGAGGTGATGACCAGTAAAACCAGAGCAGAGCGCTGCAGGCTTTAAACTGACTGTGAAACGCTGCCTGTTGATTTGGTTCCTAAATATTTGTTACTGTGAGAGATGAAAGATGAGCTCATTGTCGAGGTCCCGAACTGACATGTTCTACATTAGGTGTGTAGTCATTAACCCAGACAGAGCAGCAGTGTTGCTTTCACTAGATTCACTCCAGGATTTTTACATTTCGGCCGCTGATTTGTGGTAAAACTCAGACAGGAAGGTCAGAGACGGTCAGCCTGAGTTTAGAAACGCCCACAGGCAGTAAGCGAGCAGCAGGTGGTCTGGGTGACGAGAGGTGAACAACTGCTGCCGGTGTGAACGCAGGGTAACACCACTAAACAGGACACAACCCACCGGTCAACAATAATCACTGCCTCCTGGTGGCTTACCTGCAGGTTGGAGAGTTGTGTGAAGGCTTTGTCACAGCCTGGCTGGATACATTTATACGGCCGATCACCTGTGTGGATTCTGCAAATGACAAACAAAGTGTTTATTATAAACCTTTTGAATATCTGAATTTCCTGGGAAAATGGAAGGTTTGTTCTTGAATTGACTTTATTAAAGGTTTTACTAAAAACCATTACAAAAACTTTCTGTCAAAATAACTAAAGACTGTTTTCTATGGTACACGACATGACAGTATGGAGGCTGTGATAGAAATAAAGATAAAACATTGTGAAAGAAGGAAAAAACTTATTTTATAAGAACTTTTTATAAAATAAAAAGGTTTTTTGGTTATTTAAAAAATTTCGCAACATGAAGGACATCAGTGTGTGTGGAATGGTGTACTACCAAATCTAAAAAAATTACTCAACACTTCAAAGGTGATTTTTGTTTAAGATTTTAAATTCATTAAAGTCAGTTACATGAAGTCTAATAGTCTTTGTGGGTTTCAGAGGGTGTCATTACAGAAATGATCAGTATTATATTTAAGGCAGAGGGTCATTAAACTTTTTACTCACTGCACTGCACTGAAGTACTGACCCTCAGTAGGGGTCCAGCGACCCGAAGGATCTGTGTAACAAAACACATAATCCCACTTTTGGGATCCCTATTAATAACAGTGTTATATTTAGGGTAGGTCTGGGAGATGAAACACTAGCAGTAGTGACACCATCCATAGCGCCAAGAAAAATGAATAGTGTCATTTACATGTATTAATGCAAGCCACAAACAGGCCATTTAAAAGTGATCAATAATTCAGTATCCACTGAAATTAAATATTTTACCCTAATATCTTTTTCGAGAAACATCACCCAGCCCTAATTTAGTTGTACCAAACTCTACTCAGGCCTAATAAACTCACAGGCTAAAGGTGAAAAACTCAGGATCACCAGACAACCACTTTCACATCAGAAATAAAAGCTTCTTTACTGCATGTGTTCACAAGCCTGACAGTTTAAAATGCCTGTGTTTTAATAAACTATTGAACACCAGGATTATGGGATATGCAGGATAAACTCGGGGTGTATTTAAACTCAACACATCTGATTCAGACATGATTCAGCTGTGATTACAGGCTGAGTACAAAGGACAAAAGACAACACCTTTAGTGTTCTAGATATATCCTTTAAAAAAAATAAAAAATAAAAGTTTAAGAAAAGTATTGTGATAGGTAAAAGATGGGGAAAAGGGAAACCTTATCCGATTTAAGATGCAGTTACACCTGATAACGTGCATTGTAAGTTTGCAGTCCACGTTAAATGCCAGTAAAATAAATAAAACAATGTACACACACACATTTTACCTGGTGTGTTGCTGAAGGTGTGAGAGCTGGCGAAAGGATTTCTCACAGTACGAGCAGTGATAAGGCTTCACCCCTAGGTGGATGCGTAAATGCTGTGCCAAGTAAGAGGCGTTGGCGAACGACTTGGTGCAGTGAGGACATTTGTGTGGCTTTGCCTCTGTGTGGGACTTGGCATGAATCTGCATATCTGACTTGGAGAAGAAAGTCAAGGGACAGACTTTACACCTGGAGGGGAAAAAAACAAAACAACACACACACACACACAAAGTTAAATCTCATGCAAAGAACCAGCATCCGGTGTCACACATCACTGCTCGTGAAAACAGTAAAATCATCGAGCGACAGACACGATCGGCAAAAAAATACTTAAAAATTTGCAGACTGATTTTCTTAAAGGTAAAAAAGGAAAGAAAGAAAGAGAGAGAGCAAAGGCGAAAATTCTTTCAGATTTTTTTTTACCTGTATGATTTGCCCTCTTTGGCCGTGATTGTTACAGACGACTGGTCTGCTCCTGAAGCCAGTATGGGGTAGGGTACAACCAGCAGAGGGCCTGACGCGTTTTCTGCTTTGATCTTCTTGCGGCCTCGCCCTCCGCTTTTCGGGGGTGGTCCCAGCAGTCCTGACAGCCCACCACTGTTTTTGATTGGCTCAGTCCCGACGGCGCTGACCAAACCTGAGAGGAAATTTGCGGAAGGTGCCGACGCCTGGCGTATGTGAGTGCTGCTGGAGGACGTAGGTGTGGCCGGGGTCACAGCCTCTGTTGTGTTCTGGTTGCCGGTACGAGATGACAGTGCTATACCTGACAATCAGAACGAGGCATTACAATACCTTTAATTCTGTCAACACTTTATACATATAAAAACAACAAATACAAAAACAACCAGGGAGTGTTTAATGGTGAGACTCATATTCACGTTCACTGGATATGCCAGAAAAACCTCCTAGTGTGAAATTCAAGTTTTCTGAATTAACAAGCAAGTACACCACCACCCCCACCATCCTGACTGGTGGAATGTAGAGCTCCGCTTTGAAATCTTGCACTAGGACCCAAAGTAATGATTAAAAACAAAGTGCAGCAATGATTTACATAAAAGAAAAGAAACAGTGGTGAAGAAAAGGGAGAATAAGGTTCGAGCTGACATGAGGTTTAATGTTTGATTATCTTTTCAATAAAAGTATATATAAAGGAAACCCCTATGTTTTGTATTTTGTGTTAGTGGCCTTGCATTTATAAAAGATTTAATCAGTAACTTTAAGGTCAGCAGTAATTACTCAGCCAGCAAGTTTCTCAAACCCAATTCTGCTTAAAAATCTGTAATAAGCAGCTCAATCCAACCGGTAACAATACAGAAGCATGATACTGAACTGTGATTTTATTCTTGATATTGTTTACTTTTATGTGATGTTTTCTTGCTTTATAATTGTTCTCTCTTTATATTGTTCTCTATTTGTGCAGTGTTCTTGGGTACCTTGAAAGGCACTTATAAAAAAACCTACTATTATTATTATTATTATTATTATTATTATATACTTTAGTGAATTAGAAAGCGCTGTTACCCGACAGGTGGTTTGCTCTTGATGGCTGGTCTATAATCTGCCGTAAATGCCAGTCTTCCCACAGTCCTCTCGCTTTTAAGGCCGCCTTGTCATCCAGGTTCAAGTTCACGTCACCGAGAATTCGTCCTGGGAGAAACATGGAGGAAAAATAAGTCACTCTGCAAGAGGGCATTGTTACACTGACTTCCTCTGTTGTTGCAGTCGTGTAATTCTGGGCTAGTTTCTTAACCCTTTAAACCATCAAACATGTCACCAGTTATACTATGGCTAAACGTACGAGAGTAAGTCAAAAATGACCCGCACTCCAGTTATACTAAAACTTTTGTCGGCTGCCTTGTTACACTTTTTCTACCCGGTCTCTGTCACCACAGTCACTGCTGTACAGATTTATATCAAATTAAAGGTATCATCAAATTACACCCCATATCAAACAGAGCTAACATATCTTCAAATATGTACTTGACTGTTTATGTGTCTGCATACTGCTGCACACATTGTTTTGCACATGTAATTGTTCTTGTATGGTTATATATATCTGCTCATTTTGTACAATCACTACTTTACTACAGACTGTTACAATGTAACTAATGTAGCACA
>JAOVVF010000001.1:12767951-12777965 GCA_028565595.1 Duopalatinus emarginatus
GTGTATATATACACACACACACACAAAATAAATGTATGTTATATATTTATATACATTTTTAAAAGTAAACAATAAAATAATATTTAACACTGAAAAACACAAAAAAATTATATTATATTTATATATTATTTTACTTTATTTTATATATTAAATATTTAGAATATTTAGAATTATTTTTTTAAAAATAATAATAATAATTAAAAAGATATCCTCAATATTTTTAAAAAGCACCCTGAAGATCCCAGAATGTCGAATAAACTAATATTCAAAGTGACACCAAGATATTCACATCTGATCCTTCTGTGGATCTTCTGTCAGATCAGACCAGACAGTCTAGCCTTCACCCACACACATATCAGTCAGTCTGGGTCTCCATGAGCCTGTCACTGGGTCACTGGTTGTCCTTCCTTGGACCAGGTTTGGTAGGCATTAACTACAGTATACTGGGACACACCTCACATGACCCGCTGTACTGGAGATGATCTGATCCTTCCCAGTTTGGTCACTCAGATTCTTACACTTGCCCATTCGTCCTGCTTCCAACACAAGAGCTTTTAAAACTGACCGTTCACACTTGCTGGTTAATAGATCCCACCCCTTTTCAGGTGCCACTGTAATAAGATCATCAATGTTATTTACAGTGTTATGGTCATGTGGTTTTCATGTTATTGCAGATCTGTGTGGATTTAACATTAATTAATTGTTTTTATTTGATTAGAGACGATTGACAGTCAAGAGTTGTATTATATTTGCAGGAAGAGAATTTTCTAAAACACCTAAATTTATTTTTAGGATCATTTTTCCCCAACATGCATTTTAATGAGCTTTGCTGAAGCTTGAGGATCAACAGGACACGTGACTGTTTAATCAGTTACAGGTTTATCAACTCGGTTTTCAGAACTTCATAGAAAAAGTGCCAAAAATAAAAAGTGTCAAAAAGCAGAACAACCAGCCTGGTGTTAATGATTACCCTCGCCTCAGCTCCGTCTCACCCTGAACACTGGGAGCTGGGACAAGGACGGCAACTTCCTGTCTGAAGTTTCAGGAAATGGGAATGCAGGAAATGGAAGGTTACCTGGAGTGATATCCTGGAACAGAGACTTCCAGATGGTGTACTGTAATGGACCCATGTATTTAGATGTGGGGAAGTCTTCGTAGGTCAGGTTGGTTTCGTGGATTTTGCCTTTTATTCTGTAGAGAAACAAGAAGACACTCGTTCTGTCGAGCTGTTTGTGTTCTTTAGTATTCAACAGGACATACACACAGTTCCCCAGAATACAGCTCAGCAGATCAGACTGAATTAGATCTAAGCTTTTATCATCACACCATGCACTCGTCTGCTCTACTAAATAAAAAGAGGGACCTGATTCTCTGTGGAGGACCAAAAATAGCATTAATAAATAAATGCACAAACAAACTAATGAGAAAAGTAAAATAAAGTCTGCTTTTAGATTTCCATACATAATGGTCTATTTGGGCTATCTGTCTGTCTGTCTGTCTATCTACCAATCTGTCTGTCTGTCTATTTACCAATCTGTCTGTCTGTCTATTTACCAATCTGTCTGTCTGTCTATCTACTGATCTGTCTATCTGTCTGTCTATCTACTGATCTGTCTATCTGTCTGTCTATCTACTGATCTGTCTATCTGTCTGTCTATCTACCAATCTGTCTGTCTATCTACTGATCTGTCTATTTGTCTGTCTGTCTGTCTGCCTGTCTATCTACCGACCTGTCTTTCTACTGATCTGTCTATCTGTCTATCTACCGACCTGTCTTTCTACTGATCTGTCTATCTGTCTATCTACTGATCTGTGTATCTACAGATCTGTCTATCTGTCTGTCTATCTACTGATCTGTCTATCTGTCTGTCTGCCTGTCTATCTACCAATCTGTCTATCTACTGATCTGTCTGCCTGTCTGTCTACCGATCTGTCTATCTGTCTGTTCTTGGTCATTCATTCATTTCTGTACCTCGACATTTAATTATATATCTATCTATAAATTTATTTACATTTATTTACTTTTTCTGTATTTGTATTGATTTGGTGGAATGCTTATTTTTTTCTACATTTATGTATTTATTTATTTCTGTATTTCTACATTTATTTATTTCTGTGTCTATATATAAATTGGATGGGCGGTCCTGTCCTCACTTTAAGGTAGGAGAGGTTAAAGTGGTTAAAGTGGTTGGATGGTTTCGGCTCCATTACTACAGCCTTGTCCTACAGTAGCTGCTGTCTGTGTCGTAGACGTTACCCTACGCTAGCCACAACACACTTTTTTTTGACATTCATTCACTTGAGCTGTGGACATTCATTCACTTTATGTTGTCCTGTATGTCAATTTTTTTGCTAATGCCATTGCTAATGATTTAATCTCAGTAGTGAATCATTTTAAAAACCACATGTCGACTGGAGGGATCAGTGGATGGTCTCGTTCTGCTCAGTGCTGATATGAATGTGTATGGCTGTTAGGAATCGGCTGCTCAGTCTGGTTCACTGAGCTGACCAATCCTGCTACAGAATGAGGTTAGGACCACCCACCAAATTAACACATAGACACAAAAACAAACAAACAAAATGTACAGATAGACGGATAGACAGACGGACTCATAAATACTGATACAAAAAAAAATTGAGGATATACAGAAATAAATGTAAATATACAGAAATGTAGGAATAACACAGATTGCTTATTTATTAAACTATTTATTTATTTATTTATTTATATTCGTCCTGCACAGATATCAAGCCATGCTCTGAATATTTACAGAATGAACCTCAGGTGGCGTCAGTTCGTCTCCGTCTACTGCTGCTCCTATCAGCTCTTTACGCTCGTCTACTTGTCTCCATTAACTTCCACAAAAACACACCGAATTATAGATTTTAATTTTAAACATCCTGACTTGCCTTGGTATCTTCCACCAGCAATACCTTCCACGAATCACTTGCTCTCTGACCAGCGTTTATAAGAGAAGGAGACAAGGCGTTATGGACTGAAAATCGAACCACTATTTAAACCCCTCCCCCTCCCCCCTCCCTCCCTCATCACTTCCCCTCTGAAGCCCTCTAACCCCTCCTACGTCGTCCGCCGCCCTCGGCCCTACCTTTCAGACGTGAGTGCCACCCCTTCCAGAAACTCGTGGCGTCCGGTCTCGCTGAGCCTCTCCTGCAGGATTTGGATGCCCTCCTTGACGTCTCGGAGCTGCTGGCTGTAGCGCTGGATCTTGTGCTCGATGTCGGACAGGGTGCGGGCCGTGTCGGCCTCCAGTTCCTCTAACATGCTCTTCTGCCTTTCGCGCAGGAAGCGGTGCAGACGCTCGAAGGCCTCGCCGATCGTAGCTCGCAGACTTTTAGCTGATGACTGGGGAGAGAGAGAGAGAGAGAGAGAGAGAGAGAGAGAGAGAGAGAGAGAGACGGAAAGAGAGACACACAGAGAGATACAGAGAAAGAGATACAAAGAGAGAGACAGACAGAGAGAGAGTCAGAGAGAGAGCAAGACAGAGAGAGACAGACAGAGAAAAACCATGTAGTTATGAATCCATTGTCAGTAAATAAGGCTATCATCAAGTTTTACTGTAAGTAAGTAACCAGCGTTTGATTAGTTTTACATTAAAAGCAACCCAGAGATAGTGAACCAGAAATAAAACCAGCTTCAGTCACTTTCTATACAGAAAAAAGGGAATGACACGCACATGCTGTTTTAGGGATGCAGTAATCAAAAGAGCGCCGTTACAATCACCATGAAGATGATTCGTTTACTTTTATATTCCTCCAGGACCTCTTTACTCCCCTTATACGTTGCTAAGCTCCTGTTATCCCTCACACAACAGCAGGCAGATACTGCAGAATACAACATTGCCTGTCCTGAAGATGTCCAGTCACAGCTCTACCGACCTACAGTACCTGAGCGTACTTCAAGTCTGTTATGATCCTCCATGCCTTCTTCAATCAACAGGTGCAGGACGTTTGCTAATACCTCGAATTATGAAGGCTTCCAATTAATGTCCAGAACCTCAGTCTTTGAGCTCCGAAAAACTATGAAGAAAATGCTTGACTAAAAAAAACATGTTTTTAGCCCAGACTTAAAGTACAGAGCAGGAGGGTTTGTGGTCACAGGGTGTTTTGGTAAACCGGCATGTTTGAATGCTGTCACACAGGTTTAATGATGGGGTGGTTGGGCGCTTTACGTACCAGTGTGAGGTCATGTCTGTGTCTTATTCTGGTTCTCCCTTTAGTTACTCTGTCATAGACATGAAAAAAAGCATACCTAATACTCTGTCAATCTATATATGCTGGTATCAGGAGATACCAGTGATCCAGATCTCCAACTCCTTCTCCGGACCTGATCTACACCCTGATACCCTAACGTCTGCTTGGAGGTTTGAACATCAATGAACATCACTCATGCAGACAGAATGAGCCGCCATGGACAATCTAAAGATCACCATAACTAACATACGACGAAACCATGAATTTTGCGATGGCAGCTTCTCAAAAGTTATGCGAGCGTTTCACATGTAACTTAAAAAAGGTGGTTGTATTTTTTGTAACTGACATGGCAGAGCACATCCTCCATGTTAAGGCATCCGAGGAGGACATCAGCTCACAGGATTCATCTCGGGACGTTTGTTGTGTGCAAATGTTAGCTAGCTGGCTAATTTGCTAATGTTCATGTTAAAACAATCATCTTACTTCTATTGGAAAACGCATGCTCTGTTGACGTGATTAGCTAGCATTGCTATGATTTACAGAGGAAAGAGAGTACGCCAGCCCACCCTCCCTGAGAGCACGGCCAGTTTTGCTCTCCGGATCCTGCCTACAGATGGCTGCAACATCACCCGGGATTCGAACCTCCGGATCTCCAGATGACAGGACCAAGGCTTTTCCCCTACTGGTGACTCCGTCCATGAATGTTTAATAAACATCAGCACATCAGTGAATAACCTGTTACTACAGAAAAGATACCGTGTTAGATCAGGCGCGTTTACATGAAGCTGCCCTGCTGTCAGCAATCATGCTGCAGAAAATTACACCTGAGCAATCAGAGGGGAGAATTTAACAGCGCTGGGGGATAATATAATAGCTTATGAAAGAGGAATCATCCTTGAATAAGACTGGAGAACGCCGTAAATCAGGATTACAAAACTGTGAAAGCTGTCGAGTCATCGTGACCACGGTGCGGATAAGATCGAGCTGTCTGGAGATCGAAGTCCTCCATCTGCTGTGTTAGTCATGGACAGTGTGTTCTAGCATGAGGGTAAGATGACAGGTAGATAAATGCTAAACATCTGCGCAGTTTGTCAGGAAGATAAGCGAGTCATTGTGTGACTCTGGAGTCAAAACAGTTTTGTTTTTTTTTAAGGGGTAAAGGAGAGGACATAAAATGACACATCTCCAACTTTTTAACATCAGCATGCCGTCTTAAACAAAAGGACACAGGTGAGTAATCCTACACAGCTGGAGTCACAACAAAAACCCAACACAACTGCCCTCTCCATCCTCATGGAACCTAATGTCCAAACAGAAATATAACTTCCTGGCCACACAGACGCCAAGATTCTTCAAATTCCAGAGTTAGGTGGATCTGCGCTATTCCCGTGGGCGGGATCGCAGATCTGGTGACGGTTGATGGACAAGCGGCGTTTAGTGATGTCGAGCTCTTGATTCTGATTTCTGTGAGAGATCTGCTTCTGTCGGAGACTGTGAGAGCGATGAGCTATTTAAAGTCTTCTAGCCTGCAGATGCTAGGTCTTCCTGCAGCTTGCTCCCCTGAGCATCTGCTAATCAAGCCCACCTCCCCGCAGAGCCTCTCCATCAGACGCGATGACGGCACTTCAGCCCGTAAACAGGCTCGGCACTGAGAGGGAACTGGAGTGGGTTTGCTAAAAGTCGGCTGAAGGTAACCTTCTGAGGAGGAAAGAAGATTTGTGAAGTAAACCTCTTATATGGCAAGAAATATGGCCGCCGCTAGATTCTTGGGCGTGGCTGCGTGGATTTGTGAGATTAGACGGTGATGCTGTGCATCAAAGTGAAAAGGTCTGGGGTTCAGTCGGTGTCCAGTGGTCTTGAGGTCAGGACACTGTATGGGACTCTCAAGTTCTTCCATGCCAAACTTATTGCATTGGGAGACACTTTTAAGTATGTGAACACAGCACACTGCGATCAGATCATCCATCCCATAATTCACCTGGAGCTGCAAAGGCGTTCGAAGCGTAAAGACTCGTCTGTTTACGACTAGAAAAATGAAATCCAAAAATATTTTAATAACGTAACAACCCCAGGTAACGTTACGAGTAGCTTTTAGCTTTGACACATTTTGTCAGATTATAATTGTATAACGTGTAATAGTTATCAATGGCATAACTTGAATCACGTGACCTTGGTGATTGCGTGTATGCGGAACACACGAGTACTGAAAGAGCCTACTCAAGGTCAAGGAGTGGTGCACTGGATCCGGTCTAGTTTGTACTGTTTAAGTATGACAAACATGAGCCAGCCCGTGTCTTAGTGGAGCTCGTTTTGTGCACAGGGTCACAAAACAGGTGTAAGGGAATTGCTTTTATATAATTGTGAGCTTGGTGGTTTCAGGTAGAACCACATATGGATGGACAGAGAGACACACAGACAGATATATTTTCGATCGTTTGAAATTCAGCTGTGAAACCTACTATTAGCCGTAAAGTGTAGCTCAGTTTTAGGTGTGACCTACAGTCCCCCTAACCAGAGAACTCCCAGTTTCTAGATGATGTCTGGGTTGTAGATGTATCACTACGCTATACTATATCTAATTAACTGGCAGTCTGTTTGTTTTCTGCTGCACAGCAGTGTTTCCTGCGCTTCCCTGTCTCCACTCCTCTTCTGATAAACACACAGCAATCTCTCCTGTTATCTCAGGTGTGAAAAATCGACTAGCACTGATGCCAAGGACAAGCCGATTAACGTGTCCGAGCTCAGGGTTTGTTTTATTTGTACTTCCCCGAAGACGAGCATGTTCAGCATGCTGACGATGTAACATTCGTCAGCGCTTTCTCGATCCTCGTCCGCCGAGCTGAGACGGAACAAACCACTGCATTACGGAGCATCCAGAAGAATTTATTCATAAACTGACGCAGGTGAACGTGTGCTCGGTTTGAAGTGCCGGGCAAAGAACAATTTCCACAGAGATCCGAAAGCCTAACTGCGTAATGACAAATTCGACACAGAGCAACCTGAGGAGGAAGAAGACAGGCAGTCGATGCACGCTGAGATAGAAAGATATTCTGAGAAACTCAATCAGGTAAAGCTCCAGACTAAGTGCTGTGCACTACATCTCAAGTGAGGGAGGGCCGGGAACAGTGGCGCGTAGAGCGCAGAGTAAAGCGGCCCTCCCTGATGATGAACGAGGTGGACTGCGGACGTCTTTGCTGTCGGGAACCAATCACTTCCAATAGTGCGACGGAGTGAAAGATGGAGGAGCGCGGGAGGGAAAGAAAAGGAAGGGGAAAAGAGTCGGATGGAGAGAAGACCGCTGTGAATTCAGCAGCGTCTCTTTGCTGATTAGCACGAGGTGCCGTGATGAAGTAGCTGCTCAATAACTGCAAACCGCTTGATGGAATTTCACTGTCGAGGGCAGAGAGAGAGAGAGAGGTAGAAGTGAAAAGAGGCTTGCCATGAATGTGTAATGAGACACGGGGAGCAGGAAGGACATTTATCAGCTGCTGCTAGGAGGAATTCATTTCGCTTTCCACACGTGCTCACTGTAGTTTAATGCAGTCCATTAAAGGTGGCGGTTCGATCCTGACTTTTCGCTTCGGGCTCACAGACGTTGACTTTGCTTCTGCCTCTTCAATACTGACGTCAGTACCAGCTTTACATTACCTTTAAGATTCAAGATTCAAAGCTTTATTGTCATGTGCACAGTAAGAAAACTAGTTTCCCTGTGCAATGAAATTCCTAGTTTGCTACCCACATTGGATGTCAGAGTACAAAAGAATGAAAAGTATAAATAGACAAATAATAAAGATCAAATTAAGCATGCAGTAGAAAATAAATAAAATAAAATATAAAATGTAAACTATTCAGAAATGTACAAGCTATTTACATTGTGCAGTAGTGTGTGCTACATTAGTTATATTGCAACAGTCCATAGTAAAAGTGGTGATTGTACAAAATTAGCAGATATACTGTAACCAGCCAAGAACAGTTTAATACTAACTTTAATACACTTTAACACACTTTAATACTAACTCTACATATTGAAATATTAAATACAACACCAATACTATTACTGATAGCAAAACTTCACTCCTAAGTACACAAAAAAGTTCAATACAGATGATTCAAGACTCCACAATATTAACTTTAATACCAACTCTTTAATGCTTTAACTTCACCACTAATTCCACAGTACTGACTCGTCCATACTGACCTTTCATTACTGACTCTTCAATACATACTTAACAAGAGTAACTTTGCTACACCTCAAGCAAAGTTTTAAGTAACTGACTTGAAAATTTTATTAGTAACTACTGGTAACTTTAGTACTGAGTCTATAGTAGAGATGAAATGGTTATCGGTGTCACGGTAAAACCGCAGGAAAATTAATGACGTTTAGTAATAATGTTTAAAACCACGGTCGGTTACTGTGGTATAAAAAACACAGACAATCATTCTCTCAGATACAGCTGTGTGTGTGTGTGTGTGTGTGTGTGTGTGTGTGTAGGTGAAGGGGCGAGAAAGAAGACAACACACCTTACGAGTCATCTTCGTGACCACCAGCCGCTAGTTTATAGAGAACGTTTTAACAGACAGGTCTGTGGGGACTTTGAAATAGAAGAAATGTTCTGGTTTGTGTGGTTTAACTCATGCTTATGGTTCATTAATAATATAAACTAAAGGTTTTAACACACATTTGTGCGGTTCAGTGTCTCCAAAATGAGCTGTAAATGAGTTCACAGTCACACAAGCACAGCTCGGCTTCTGAGTGGAGAAGGAAACTGTCTCAAAGACCACCTCAGAGCTGGTGAAGATTTAATTCTCTATTAAGGGAAATCCTTAGCTACTGTAATTAATAATATTAAGAATAATAATAAAAAATAATAACCACAGTGATATTATTAATTGTAATAACACTAATAATAAAATACTTTATCAGTATTTATGTATTTATTTATTTTACTTTCAACACATTTTAACAAAATCACGATAATACCGATAATCGTGATAATTTTGGTCATGATAATCGTGATATGAAATTTCAATATCATTTCACCTCTCCCCTTTAACACTGATTATTTAACGCTGACTCTAGAATTCAATTCATTTTTATTTGAAGAGAGTGCTTTTAACAATGGACTTTGTCCCAAAGCAGCTTTACAGAAATAAAGGAACAGATTATTTATATAAATTTTATTCCTGATGAGAAGCTAGTGGTGACAGTGGCAAGGAAAAACTCCCTGAGAAGACAAGAGGAAGAAACACAGACTCATAAGGGAACCAGACTCATAAGGGAACCAGACTCGTAAAGGAACCCATCCACATTTGGGTGACACAGACAGTGCAACACTGACCCCTCAATTTTAATTTCAACATTGACTTTTCAATACAGACACAAGCTGAATTGTCAACACTAACTTTGCTACTAACTCCACAACACAATTTGACTTATTGACACTGACTCATGTATACTGACATTTTGATTATAGGTTCACTACCAATTCCAACTCTGACTCTCCAATATTTTTCACAACCAAATCTTCAATACTACTGATTCCATTACCTTCACTACTGACTCTTCAGTACTGATTCCATTAACTTCACTACTGACTCTTCAGTACTGATTCCAATATTACCTTCACTACTGACTCTTCAGTACTGATTCCAATATTACCTTCACTACTGACTCTTCAGTACTGATTCTAATATTACCTTCACTACTGACTCTTCAGTACTGATTCCAATATTACCTTCACTACTGACTCTTCAGTACTGATTCCAATATTACCTTCACTACTGACTCTTCAGTACTGATTC
>JAOVVF010000001.1:12817354-12827380 GCA_028565595.1 Duopalatinus emarginatus
CACACACACACACTGGGCACTGTGGCTAGGAGCTGCTTACAGCTCTGTGAACACACACACACACACACACACACACACACACACACACACACACACTGGGCACTGTGGCTAGGAGCTGCTTACAGCTCATGGGTCAATGCAGAGGTCAATTCCAGGGCAAAGTCAAGAGCACTTCACTTTGACTTAACTGTATGAGCTGAACAACAACAAACCGGAAGTGGCAGTGTAAACCGTGTACATTAATCCGTTTTCTTACCTGTCAGGTTTGTTTCCGTCATGTTTATAGATTTAGACAAGGCGTTCCGGGCCACTTCCGGACGGCTCCCACTGAGAGACAGGTTACTGAAAGTATCTGAGATTTTTAATAAACTGTTATTCCTTCGTGTTGTCCGGTCGCTTGCGCTACCGTTTACTAACGTGTGGCCACCAGAAATCTGCTCCAGCGTGTCATGTCCTGTCGCTTTTCTCCAACAGTCTGAGTTTAGACGCTTTAGTGTTATATTTCCTGTTTTGTGCCTCAGTGTCTCTAACAGGTCCTTATTTTGTCTTCGCAACGCTTCCATGTGTTCAGAACACGACATCCTGACCACGACCACCTCCAGCTTGCTAAGCTAGGTTAACCTAGTTAGCTAACGCTAGCGTCGTATGCCGGGTTGCCATGACAACTGTTGCACGGGACGCTAACGGACGCCACGAATTTGAAGTATAAAAAAAGGGCGTCGAAAATGTCACATTATACCACAGATTCAGTCGGAAATGTATATGAATTATTGTTTTTAAGTCGTTAAAGCTGATTTAATAAAAAAATAAGCAACTTTATCCGTTTAGTGTTTCACCTCAGACGAGTTTGGCGCCAAAGCCGCTAGCAGACGTCTCGGATTGGTTGACGTGATTTCCCATAATGCACCGGTGATCTCGGTTTTAAAGAGACACAACTACGAAGCATAATTAGAAAACTAATTTAAATACTAAGACGACCATTATTTAGACAATAAATCACCGTAATATTTTGATTTAAAGTCAAACGGTGTGATTTTTTTAAGAATAAGGTCAAAATATCGCGAGAATACGTCGAAAATTAGTCGCGAGATCTCACGAGAGAAGGGGTATTCAAGCCATTTGTGTCTGCGCACACTTTGCGCAGAAATGCTGCGCGTTGTTATTTTAAATGATTTTCTTTATTATGTACAGTATGCAGCAAAATTCCTAACCCCATGTAACATTAGAGAAAGTGTACTAAAGTACTTATAAGTATGATTTAACCACAGGTCCAGCCATGGGCTTCTAGTTAAGGAGCCAGCCTTGTGACCCCGGTTTGATTCCTGCACCGACATGACACGACTGAAGTGCCCTTGAACCAGACATGAAGTTAGGTGCCTTCAAGTGGGGTTAAATGCCTTGACATGGTGTTAGGTGCTTCGACATGGGGTTAGGTACCTTCATGTGTGGTTATGTGCCTTGACGTAGGATTAGGAAACTTTATGTGGGGTTAGGTGCCTTGACGTGGGGTTAGGTGCCTTCATGCTGGTTTAGGTACTTCTGGTTACAAGGCTGTTTCCTCAACCACAAGCCAATGTTGTATTTTATCTGGGATGTATTAAAAGAGGTGAGGTGAGGTGAAGTACTCTTTTGACCAATGTATAGTGGAATTGAAATTTGATCCGTGCAGTGAAACTCTCTTACACACACACACACACTAGTGAACACACACTAGGTGGCAATGAGCACACAAACAAAGAGGGGTGGCAGCCCCTATCTGGGGGGCAGTTGTGGGTTAAGTCCTTTGCTCAAGGGCCCTTCAGTCAAATCTTGGGGCTCAAACTTAGGACTTTCTGGACCTAAAGCCATTACTATAGGGTGTCACATATGCTGGCACAGTGGCTGGCAAATTTGATATTACCCTTGGGTAAAAAGGCTAATATATATAAGTTATTTATGTGGGCACTAAAGTGGAGGTTCCACAGTGCATTACCTTAATGCTGGAGGTAGTTTATTTCATAGAGCTAACAGTTTTGTTTAAAGATGAAGTTGATGGTGCTTATGAAAGAAAAAGTATGCCAAGATGGTAGTTGAGGTGAGAGAGAGCGTGGGTGGCAGGCACATATTACACCAGTAGAGATAGGTGTTAAGAGTTTCGGGACGAAATCTGTCACGTCTTTGCTTGTTTCATTTGGATTTAGGGGCTGTGTGCTCAGGGCAGCTGTGAAGAAACTGTCAGAAGTAACTAAAAGGGCTGAGGATATGGATAAGAAGGGCTGAGATCAGGTGGAGGAGGGCAGGGTGTGGCTGAATGCATGGGTGTAGTATAGTAGGAGATATAGTCTGTTTATTACATGTGCTGTTGATATAGAGTCATTGAGGTTGTGTGTAAAATCTACATGAAACTGGTGGCACTGAGTATGCATTTATAATGTCAGTAGAACTGAATACAGCCTCAAACAGCAGGGAGGCCGAAGTGGACATCAGTGTGTAGTCCATGTAGAACTGGTGGTACTACACTTACCCACTGTAGGTGGGTAAATGACAGGTTTGTAAAGTGAGCTCAGAGGAGAGTAGGTCTATAATTACGTATAATTACATATGTAGGGCAAATGTATCCCCAGACTTCACTTTTGGGCCTTCCTGGTGTGTTGTGGGCTTAATTCAACAGAACACTGAAGGACAAAGGCGTCTACCTGATGATCCCTTTGAGGAGCTTGTGAGGTAGTGGATATTAAGAATATGGGTGTAGTGAATTGGCTGGGCCCTGTGTGTAACCCTAATTATTAGCTGCAGGGTTCTTGTCATCTTATCCTGTATTATTTCACTTGTAAGTTATAAAAAATATAAGGCAAAACAGGTCATTCTGCATTCCACCATTTTCATTATTAAACAATATATAGCCAAAGGTTTGTTCATACCCATATGTGGTTATTCTTCAGACTGTTCACACAGTTATGTAGAATGTCTGTATGCTGTATCAGCATGACCGTGTTGCTGTGTACAAAGCGAGCTCCATGAAGACATGGTGTGTTAAGAGTCCAGACCTCAACCCCACTGAACACTGACTGAACCCCAGACCTCCTTGCTTACACAACATCAGTAATCATCTCAGTAAACATCTCAGTAATGCTCTAGTGGAAAGCCTAAAATCCACTGGATTCCCAGAAAAGGAAAGCTTATTATAACAGCAGCGGAACGAGATGTTCAACGAGCACATACAGCGATCAGCCATAGGATTGAAACCCCAAACCCACTGATTGGTGGGAATAACGTTAATTGCTTTATTTCCGTCAGACCTGTCAAGGGGTGGAATATGTTAGGCAGCAAGATCCTGAATCTGATCTGTTGGAAGCAGGTAAAATGGGCAAGTGTAAGAATGTGAGTGACTTTTAAAAATTGTGATGCCTAGACAACTTGGTTAGATCTCCTGTAATAATAATTTAATAATAATAAGTAATTCAGGGTGGATTTGTTTCTCAAAGTTAAACATTTGACTTAATGAATGTTGGCTTATAGAACAAAAAACATCCTGTCTGGGGGTGTCTCTTATCTCTCTACCACTGATGTAACTGAAACAAATGATGTGGGTTGTGTTTATGTATTGCAGGGCATCAAAAAGAGCCTGGGACCTCAGGACTTGATCAGGGCCAAGATTTCTACCTAATATTACCTTTGTATGAAAAACAAAGTAGAAAATCAACAGAAGTATGAAAAAGCAGGTGACTTTCGATGGCATAATGATTACAAAGCAACACACCATTATATTGGGCTTCATGTTGGTACCAGTGCTGTTCCACAGCTCCAGTCATGGGATCCAGCTCAGGGTTCTGTCTGTGTGGGGTTTTACATGTTCTGTCCGGGTTCCTCTGTGTTCTCTAGTTTTCTCCTAACTCCCCAAAACATGCCTATAAGGTTAAGATAACTTGATATGAATCTGACATGGATAAAACACCTACTGAACATGAGTGAGAGAGAATATGACTCTGTATTATGTATTATGACTCCATCCGTCTGGACAATAAACACATCACTGCGTATTTACTGCTTAAATGTACTCCTATACACGACTCGGCGTGTAAAAAAGCACCTCTCCGTGCACGTGCATGGTCACTGCTTATTCTCCAGGCCTACACGGCGGACACTGAGAACAAGCATGCTGTGATTAAGCCTTAACACCGAACTGCTGGTGTTATATTGCCCAGCACTCATCCAGCAACGTACGCTCATCCTCCATCCATCCTCATAATTAGCCTATTGTTCACAACATGTTGTGCTTCAGACAATTTACCGCCTGCTGGCTGAACATTTCAGTGTGTTACACAGGAAGATAATCAGACGTCGCATTCACGGCGGAAAAACACAACAAGTCATTAGGATGCATTTGGCAACACTGATAGCTCGGGAATAAAACAGACAGGGATTATTCGGGTTGGAAATATGATCAAAATAAGTAAATAAATCTATCTATCTCTCCCTCTATCTATCTATCTATGTTAAGTGATTGACCACGATGTTTACACACAGAGGAGTTTGCCATCTGTGCAGTGAAACACACACACACACACACACACACACACACACACACATAAGCAAACGTACACACTAGGGGGCAGTAAACACACTTGCCCCAAGTGATAAACAGTCCTTATCCATAGCACCCAGGGTGTGGTTGAAGGGTTTGGTGCCTTGCTGAAGTGCATTTCAGTCGTGTCTTGTTGGAGCGGGGCTGAACCGGCAACCGTCTGGTCACATGACCGGTTCGTTAATAATAACATACTGTACATGTGAACAGTTCTGTGGGGATTTTCAGTGTAAATCAGTGCACACACAAAGCAGGACTGGTTTAGTTGTACAACAGACTGACTTTTAGATGATGTAAGTGTTTTATTGAATGTTATGGGGATACTGACGAGCAGCATGGTAGTGTTGTGGGTTCATCCTCGCTCTGGTCTCAGTCTGTGAGGAGTTTTCTCCTGCTGTTCTCCGCTTGGGTTTTTGTCAGGACCTCCTGAACAACACACACAGTAGGTGAACTGAACATGGTAAATTGAACCTAGGTGTAAATGTGTGAGTGGATGGGGGTGTGTGTGTGTGTGTGTGTGATACCCTTATATGGATTGGCACCCTGTCCTTGGGGTATTCCTATATCACCTATAGTTCCCAGTGTGGAAGTGGAAGTGAAAGTGAAAGTGAAGCACTGACCTGCTGTGCTTGGATACACAGGGGAATTTGACCTCTGTTTATCCCGTAAGTGCAGTGAAACACACATTTGACACATTAGTGAAGCGAGCACGATTGGCCGGAGCGGGAGGGGGGTGGGGGGAGTAGTGACAACCCTCTCCATGGCCCACTCTAAATGTCAGGATCAGACTGCAGGAACCAACTTGAAGAACAACAGTGATTCCTACATTTCTGAAACATCTGACAGGATGGCATTGATGTTTACGATTACTGTAGTAAAAAAATGGACATGTCCATGTTCAGCCAACAGATGGCGATATTTGGAAGCTTGTAAGTTTTTATATTTGCCAGAACAAACACCTGGAACAGAAGTGTGTGAGACATTACCAGATCTATCATTACACGTCCAATTCAGTTCATATTTAAAACAAGCCCAAATGGAGGTTTACTACCAATCTGGCAACATGTTAGGACCAGTTAATGATGACCTGGTTAACCTGGTTAATGTAGTGGTGAGTTAACTCAGGTTTTTAAGAATGAAGGACATAAAACAGCACTGACTGGATCGGAGTTCCTCCTCTAGGTAACGGTGGTGTTTATACAGAGAGGGTAAAATTATACCCCAGCGCTGTCAGATTCTGTCTCCTGATTGGTCGATGTCCTGTAACAGTCCTGACAGTAGGACAGATTTACAGGTATATTAATGCATTCGCTCTAATGCCGTCCCGTCTCTGTAGTAACAGATCATTTACAGGGGCTCACGGTAATAAAGACTACTGACATCTTCAGGACGGAGGAGTTCTTTGTAGTTGTGGTTTCTCTGTCAGTTCAGGAGAGATGAACAGAGAGGCTGGTGAGGAAGTGACTGTTTCCAGGTGCTGTGATGTAAATCAGATTACAACTATAAATGGATAAATGTATGATGTGTCTTTCTTTAACATACAAAAAAACAAGCTATGACTGATGTAGGGGCGTGGCTAGGTATCTTGCACTTGCTCATTAGTAGGTCACATGACCATAACAACACTTATCTAGGCCATAACTGTCCCTTCTCTGACGAGTCTTTTTAAATGTCACCTTGGGTTTCGTGTCGGTTTTGGCAGGATGACAGAAAAGAGCGCTCGCTTCCTGGGGCACAAAAACAGCACAGGGTAGAACCTTATCTTTACCGACACCAAATTCACACCTGGCTTATTTTCCACACTCGTTTTACAAAAGGGAAAAACGACGCAATGTTTCCAAACGGTGCAATAAAACTAACACCGCCTGCCCAAACAGCCACCAAAACAGCTCATCGTGGCACAGACTCCACAAGACCTCTGAAGGTCTTCTGTGGTATCTGCGACCAAGACACTAGCAACAGATCCTGCTGTGAGATCGGACCAGACGGTCCAGTCTTCATCCCCACACACATCACTGACTATTGGTCTCTCATGACCCTGTCACTGGCTCACTGGTCGTCCTTCCCTGGACCACTTTTGGTAGGTATTAACTACTGTATACTGGGACACGCCCCACAAGACCTGCTGTTGTGGAGACGATCTGACCCAGTCGTCTAGACATCACAGTTTGTCTGTCAAAGTCACTCAGATTTTTATGCTTGCCAAGATTTGAGACCTCTTTGAGTGACTCGCTGTGTGTGTATGATATATTTGTAAATCCCACCCCTTTGCAGGTGGTACTGAAAGTAGATAACTCAGTGTTACTAGTGGTTTTGTGGTTTTAATGTTATGGCAGTGATATCAGCAGTGTGACTGATGACAGCTTTGTGACACACAAAAAGTAAAATGGCAAGACGCTGAGACATGACGTCTAAATTCAAGAGACAAATGTCTGAATTCAGCAGTGTCAATGTCTCCATGCTGAAATCCTCAAAAAAGAAGTTCACCATGACACGGACATGAGAGAATATTGATGTACAGGTGGTTTAGAGCGATTGGAGTAGAGGGGACAGTCGCCGGAGGCAGGCTGCTATTGAACCGGGTGACAAAGAGACACTTAGGGTCGATTGCTCCTGCTTGGTGACTGATAAGGTCGGGATGCTATTAAGATTAGGGGAAGATTAGCCGGACATGGAGAAATGGAGGAACACACAGTGGAGGAACAGGCCTACAGAGTCGGGGGATCTTCACTTTCACCTCAGAGCTGACCTTTCTGATCCGAACAGAAAAAATAACACACATTTCACACGTGATCGTACGTTTTTTTATGTGCGAAAAGCTGCAAGTGCAGGTGTCAACATTTAACATTTCTGTGCCTGGACAATGCATGTAAACCCAAAATGACATCATGTGAATAACATGTGACTAATAAAACGTGTAAATAAATGAATCATGTGAAGGAAATCATGAGTAAATTTATTCATTGTGTATTAAAATATGTACACACACGAATTATGGGAGTTAAATTTAAACTATATAAAACATTTTCTAACATATAATAAATATATTTGAAAATGTACATTTTATGTGTAAATAAATGAAAAAAATTACATATTTTACAATACAATATTCCATAAAATAAATAAATATGTAAAAAAAAATCATATGTAAATAAAGAAAAAAATCACCTGGTTATGAATTATGTTTTGGATGTATTTTTTTTCTATAAAAATATTTTTTTATTTATTTATATAATAAATAAATAAATAAATAAATAAATAAATAAATAATCATGCTTAAATATAAATTATATAAAATATTTCCTAATATAAAAAAATTGGTTTTAAAATCATGTTTTAAATAATGAAAAAAATACATGTGTAAATAAGTGAAATCATGTATAAAATATTTAGCCAATTTTAAAATGGATTGTGTGCCAAAAAAACCAAATCATATATAAAATGTAAATAAATGAATTATATAATGCAATAAAAAAATAATTAAAATAAATTAATTACCTGCATGTAAAAAAAGAACACAAAAATAAACTAATCATATCGGGGGAAAAACATGTAAACAAAAATCCACAATTAACAAGTGTTTACTGAAAAGACAGCCCCGTCTCTGTATCGCCGTGGTAACACCACCACTAATGATAGGTTCCTGTGTATCAAAATAAGAGAGTAAGTAAAACCCGTAACGGCACTGACAGTGTCATGTCTCTACAGGACAATAACACAGGACAGACATGGAGAAACTCTCTACTTCATCACTGACCTTTCAGAGGTTTACATCATATAACCTCATACACCAACCTGAGCAGAGCTACAGTAACACCTTCTGTATACAAGAGAAGGATTCATCATGGCTTCACATGGGGAATAAAAGAACCCAAAGCAAGGGGAAGTTACTTTCTGATACATTGTCGTTTCTATAGTAACAGACACTTGTACATTGAAGGTCCATATTTATGTACTACAAGATACGTATGTATGTATGTACAAGTATAATAATGCATTTTTAAAAACCTATTAATGTAGAGAAGACTATAGAATTGTAAACTTTGTTAAATTGCTGTGTTATAAGAGGAGTAAAGCACTAGGGGACATGCTGGTAGAATAATATAATCACTTTCAGGGTCGTCATAGTGACGTAATTGATGATTATTGTCCTGTAACAACTGTCAGATTACTGACAGTCTGGGGGTTAGAGACTGAGACAAACGAGAGACCAGAGCTCCACCTTCCCGTTTTTTATTGGCTCACAGAACCGAGCTTCGCAAATTCAAGAGTCGAAATTCGACATGAAAGTAACAGCTACCAGAAACCGAAAGATGACGTGTCTGGGTGTTTTCCCTCCAGTGACCTGGCGTTTCCACTTGGTGAATTTTATTTTGCATTTCGCTCTGTTTATACTACTGCAGTCTTCACCTGTGGACTAAACTCTACAGGATGAATAAAGCTGTATTTCCTTTAAAAATGAATAAATAAATAGATGAAAATCCATCACCCTGAGAGGTTGTTGTGTGTTTATCTCGATCATGATCGCAAGGCTGGTGAACAATCCGAAGCCGATCTTTTCTCCCCATGGCCGGACCGAGGAAATGATCTGTCAGAGAAAACACACAGAGCAAAACAACAACCCTAGAGAATAATAATTAATAAACTGCTTTATAAAGGAGCTCTCAGACTAGCGGCTCTTCTCAGAACATTTAATCTTCGGTAACAATCATAATATGGGCTTTTAGCAAAAAGGCACAAACAATAACAATACATTCTGGTTTAATGGCCTCATTTAAAAAGCTTTTACGGCTTGTTTTCACTCAGGGATCGAAGCATATACTGGAGTGTGTGCAGAGTAAATGTATTACATCTTCCTCAGGTGGAATTAAACACAAATTAAACACTTTTCTGTTTAAACACTGCCTGTCTTTTGTTTGTTCATGAGACACAACACGTTTATATAATAATGCAAATAAAACACTGCTTTAGGAAAATAATCGAGAGGTTTTTATTTTTCCTAATTTAGACGTGTCCTATTCCACCCATCAGACCTCCTTCCTCTATCATACGACCCCCATGTACCACCAACCAGGAGGACAGACACTATCATGTGATTCCTCGTTTCGTGATGCCGCCAACCGCTTCTTCCGTGCTGCTTGCTTGGATGTGTAACGTGCTCCTGCCCACTTCTGTATGCATGAGGTCTCACATGCCCATGATTGGCAATCGTCACTATGATTGATGCAGAGAGAGAGTATACCACACCTCCCTCCCTGAGAGGACCACCAGTACTGCTGTCTGGCCTCTGGGAGGGCTGTATCTAGAGGGATGGGAACTTACAATCTCCGGATGACAGAGTGAACACTGTTCTGTTGCACTATGTGGGAGTATAATTAAGCAATAATACAAGAGAGGGAGTGATATATTGGCACTGGTGTGCTGCGGTCGTAGGTACGAGGCTACAGGCCGAGTGCCCGAAG